>CP125974.1:106933330-107335432 GCA_030063025.1 Avena longiglumis
CGGTGATTCATAAACCTAATAAGATAAGTACACTTGTCGTCCACACACACACAAAGGTCATCTATAGTTTGCAACTACAACTAGGCCAACAACATCAAGCCTTAAAACTACGGCTTGAGAGGCAGGGCGCCTGCCTGCGTCATGAACTTCCTATAGTCACCACTGCATCTCTAGGCGATCTTCTATGTCACGGTTATCGGGATATTTCCTCCGTAGAAGATCCCCAGTCTGACATCACGAAGATGATTGCCCCAAGCTGCTTATTTGGATGCGATGCATCTCTTGTCTAATATCGAATCATTGATCTTGGCCTTTGCTTGCTGTTTGAGATGATGCGGCGGTGTAGAATTCTACTGGTCAAGTAGGAGCGCCCTCATGTGATGGAGTCGTGGTAGGCTTCCTTCTTCTGTTTTCCGGCTGCTTCACGCGAAGGAACTCTGTTGCGTGGTTGAAGGCGTGCTGCGAACTTGACCTTCTTACGCACGGAAGGTGGTGCCTTAGTCGAGGCAAAGCCGGTGAGAGCATCATCCAACTTCCTTGATCTTGTCGTAGTTTTCTTCTTTCTAGACTCCCGATTGAAATGCATTAGGCGTGGGAATGCTTGATCACATACATGTATATACAATAGTTGTTGGGAAATATCCTCGGTAATCATGCAAGAGACATGGTCTACACATCATAGGATCTTTAAGAAAGGCGATAAAATAGCACTTGTTCAAACTTGACCTAGGTCTCGGTATTGCATCAACGACCCAAGTTGATACTTTATAGTTTTTAAACTAGATACCATTACAAAAATGGTCGACCAATAGAAATCTCTGGTGTCGGATCGGTTGACTTTACATCTCAAACAAATAGTCTCTTGAAAACAATTGTACCTGACCTAGGTTTTATTTATTATCGCACATCGCGAGTTTTCCATCTCATTAGAAGTATATGAATATAATGTTTCTTGGCCTAACGAGCTGCTTATTCTTCACACAGTGACAGAGCACCAAACCACAATTAATGATGCAGGATTTTGACTTAAACCACAACAGTTATGCTTGACACTGGTACAATATTGCTGTTGTATAATCTATGCTATGTACTTGGCTCTAAAGAATATCCAGGAGCATTTGGTCTCCATTTTATTTTGCTCTACACAAAATGAACTAGCTAGCTGCTTAGTCTTTGGCTAGTTATATACTAAGGTTATCTGGGACAATAACCTTGACAATAATGCCAAGCCATATGGATCTTCACTAGTCGGACCAAGTAAGAGGAAATCAGACCAAGGAATATGCCCACAGTTTCAAAACACTTGTAGAAACACCACCAAGTAGATAAATGGCGAAGAGGGTCGAGTGAATATTTGCACACCTAGCTTGCATAGACTTTGAAGGCGATGATGTGCTCTTAGTAATTTAACTTGAACATGACTCGAGAATGCACTAAAGTCACCTGAATTTTGTCGCTTGACAAAGAAACAACCACTTTGAATATCAAATTCTGCTCATTCATTACGCCATCCAAAAATAGGTAAACAACTAAGCAAAACCTTTGCCTTTGCTTGCCACGGACCATCTGAACAAGAACTCCTCTAAGCCCTAACCTCTAATCGTACGAACCCTAACCTAATCCTCTGAACCCTAACCTCGAGCAACGTGCGGTAGCGGTTACCTCTAAGATGGAATGGATGCAGAGAGAGGCGAGAGAGAGGAGAGAGGGGGGCGAGGCTCACCTCTAAGATGAGGGGCGGCGGCGGTCTCCTCCGGCCTCCTCCTCCTCGAGCAGCGTCCTCCTCCTCCTCGGCGACAGGCGCGCAGGATCCTCCTCGGCGGGCCTCCTCCTCAGCGCCGGGATGCGGCGCAGGTGGCCTCCTCCTCCTCCTCCTCCTCCTCCTCCTCCTGGCGTGGCTGGGATCTTGTGATGCGCGTCGAGATCTGGCGGTGGCGTCGTCTTGTGATGTCGGAGGGCGATGGGGATGGGATATGCGGCTAAGGGCGATGGAGTTGTTGACTAGCTAGTCATACTCACTTGGGCGTGCGCGCACCTGGCAAGTGCGCTTCTACGGATAACCGTGGCGCACTTGCCAGTGCGCTCGCCCTAAATGGCTGACTACTTAGATAAGAGCTGCCACCCCTTTGCTAACACTAGCACTTCCACCCCGGTTAGCCTTTGGTCTATTCTAAACTGTTAGCACCAGGTTGAATCCTGCCCACATTTTTATTTTTATTTTAAAAATACTTTTAAATATTCAAAAATGCCCAAAAGTGGTGATATATGCTACAAAAGTTTTGTTTTGTTTTAAAATACTTTTATATATTCCAAAAATGCCCAAAGTGATAATATATGTCATAAAAAGTGGTACAAATTAAATATGCTTCAAATATGTCATAATAATTTGTCCATAAATATTACAATCTTTTTGACCTGCGTTTTAATATTTTTTTGAGCTAGCGTTTTACAATATTTTTTGAGCTAGCGTTTTACAATCTTTTTCCTTCTTTGTCGGTTGAATAATTTAGCCCGACACTTTAATGTTTCTTCTTTGAGCTACCTTTTTGGGTAGGGTTGTCCTTTTCTTCTTGTGATGTATGTTCTTTTTGCATCGTAAGTCATCTTCAATCTTTGGATCGCCGTCTTGGTGAAGTCTTGCTCATTGGCGACTCCATCCATTCGATGATGTTCCTTTTCCTCTCCTCACGACAACACGGCTAGGCTTTGTCGGTAATGAAAAACATTGGTCCACTTTGGTAGCAGTACCCACGGTTCATTTTTCGCACGTTTGCCGTGACCTTGGATTTGGCTGCCGGGTATAACCATGGTTGTGAAATACCGGTCTTCTCTTTCGGCGTTCTTTGCTTATCGACACGGAACATCGGCACCTTTTCTCCACAGTAGTCGAGCTCCCGGATCTCCTCGATTCTTCGTAGAATCTTTCCTTCACGTTGTCATCGGTGTAGAATTGACGTTACGCTGAGTTCGATAATCACACTTGTTGTCCTTTTCCTCCGTGTAGAATGTGTAGCCGTTGATATCATACGATAGGTCACCAGGTTTTGCGCCGGTCCTGCGACAAGGTGAATATGATCTTTTCGTGTCGGAAGAATGCGGCGCGAAGGGATTATCAAGGGCGTCTGCCTAAACCAACGTGAAATCTGGGTTGTGCTCTTTGATTATTTCTCCTGCGTCCTCTGTACCCCGGTCCTTGTACTTCTTCTCGATTAACCTTTTGTTATGTACCCAAGGATCGACCAGTTCTAAATGCTGTAAGCGACGAGGTTTGCTCGATCAAAATGCGTGCGTCGAAAATGCATGCGGTATCTGACGACCCTCTCGGTGACCAGATCCGTCGAGCTTTCAAAGGTGTCATTGGGGAAGACCGACAGGTTCTCGATATCTAGATAATTAAATGCGAAGAGATGCACTCTTGGCGAAAGCCCTTGGCTATGCTTCCATCGGGCGGGACACATTGCGACGTATCCTTTGATGTGTCCGTTCATCCTTTCGAGCGCCATCATACTGCGGAGAAACATCGGCCGGGTTATCGATGTCCTCCACGACATGGACCAGCGGATGCACCATAATGTCGAAGAATGCGGGTGGGAAGTAGACCTCACGCTCACATAGTATCACCACGATCTCCTCCTGTAGCCTTCAGGCTGATTCAAGCCAATCGACTTCCTAGAGATGGCGTCGAAAAACTTGCATAGGCCAAATAACGTTTCGACGTGCTCGTCCATTATCCCTCTTAGTGCGACGGAAGTACTGCGTCATTAGCACGGCGATCATGAGACTTCATGCCTTTGAACCTCTGCTTCGCCTCGTCTAGGTATGCTTATCTTGCCCGCGTGGCCGTAAGGAAATTTGACTCCTAGAAGGCACTTGAAAACTGTTTGATCTCATCACGCTTAGAGTGAAGCAAGAAGGAGGCGTAATGTGTCGTTCTTCTTGAACTTTTACCCTTAGGCGACCTTGTGTAGTCTCGACTCATGATCATCGTCATCTTCCGATCGCCGAGTAGTCGTCCTCCGTGAAGCTCCTACGGATACCCAAGCATATCAGGTCGTGCCTTGCTTTGGACCATCTTTCGTCCTATCGGCATGTTGATTATGGTGGCGACCAGACTCGCTACGTTTTTTGATATGCATGATGTCGAGGCTATGAGGCGTCGGAGAAACTTCGATAGCAACTCGAAAGCAGACCTTGTTTTCCATACCTTCATCAATGGCTTGTCTTGTTGCTGCCTCTTCGCTTCTTTCGGGCTTAGGACAATCTTTCCGGTTTTTGACTCTTCCACTTCTTCGCTGCTCCTACGCTGCAGGATTCCTCGGGTCTACGATTTGCCATCGAGCAGGTCTCCACGTTTTCTCCATGGATCATTCTTGCGAGCCACCTCCGGTGCGCCATGAACACGGTTTTCGATGACCTGGATCTTTCTCTAGTTGGAGATAGCTTGTGTTATCCATGCACCTAACGCATCGTGGAATCCTTGGATAACCTGCCCGAGATATACCATAACTGGATAGTCTTGCACCGTAGTGACCAGCGGCTCTCATAGTGAAATAATCTTGTCTGACGTCGTAAGTATTAGCTCGATTCCCATAACGTGGCTAGCTCCTCTTTCAACAGCCGAGATCTGATTGATGTCGGTACCAGGTTGTTTGACCCTTGAATTAGCATACTCATTTGTATGTACTTCTTCTTCATGCACAACCATGGAGGAGGTTGTACATCCATACAAACACAAGTCTTTGTGCGTCTGCTCTGGCTACGAGCGGATTGAGTCCATCGGTTCGCACCAAGCTGATGTTCCTCGAATCTCCACGAATGCAGAATTCGGTCAATGCTTTCAGCAGCTAGCATCACGAAGGGTGCGTCGGCTCATCCTTTTCGGGGTCATCATCATCTCACGGCTTCTTCCTTTCCATGCCATCGCAGGCTTCGCTTCCTTAGGGTCAGCGAAATAGCGCTGCAGACGAGGTGATAGGAAAGTACCATACCACTTTGAGGTGCTTTCTTCCCTTTCTTGTATCGACTCACGCGCACACGGACATGTGGTTTCTCAGCGTCCTCGCCCGATAAATGATGCAATCGTTGATGCATCGTGATATCTAACGTCGGTAGATCGAGAGGGCAGACGATTTTCTTGGCATCCTCGATACTAGTTGGACATGTGTTCCCCTCCGGAGCGATCGTGCGAATGCCATCATATCGTGAAGCTTGCGTCGCTCAATTTGTGCTTTGCCTTCATCTCCATAGCCTTGGCGTTACATTCAACCGGTATCATCGACTGCATCCTTCATACAATGGGTAGCGTCTTTCTCAAGTTCGCAAGCTTGGCTTTCTCTCTAGCGGCAGCCTGGCGTTACTAAATGCCTTGAAGCGGCTCTTGCACATAAGGGTCCGCACCCACTGACGTTGTTCCATCGTCGTCTACTCCTCCGGCATCTAGATCATCATCATCGATGCCTTGTACCTTCACCATCTCCGAGCCTCTTCATCATCTCGCCGTTCTCGTGATGATGATCACCGTCTCCATCATCTCGCCATCGCTTATCCAGCGAGTGTATCCATCCATGAAACCATGGCGGGCAGTGCGCAGATTCCGGAATCTGGGTGATCACTGATTGAGTTTGCATCTTACACGGACATCTTATATCTGTCTTGTTATTTCGTATCATGTCGGGCCGTCGCACATTTCAAAATCTAGCCACAATGCCTTCGCTCATTATGCGGACCATTTTTGCCGCGATGTACACGGTACAATTTTGAAGTCTATTAGAACCACATAATGAATGCATGCATGCAATGGTCGATAGAAAATTTCGGCATGACCTATCCTAAAATTAGGACCTTGCTGAAATGCCAAAGTCTTGACAAAATGGAAATGAATCAACATTTTGGAAAACAAATGGCAACTTGTTCACATACAAACATAAGAGAGAGAGACCGATCCATACACACATGAACATATCATTATCCTCTCCATACACATGCATGAGCATCATCGATACTCTCCATACATATGACCATCGATCCTCTCCACATACACACATCATGAGCATCGGTCATCTACATACATATGAGCACATGCATCATCCATATACACATGAACACATCCTTACATGGACAACTTACGAGATGAGAGACCGATCGCGAGAAAGATGGAAAGGAGAGGTCTTGCGCGTCGGCCGATAGGAGCGGATAGATGAGACGGAGACCTCCTCTATTACTTATGTAACATCCAAAGCAAGTTTACATGCTAAAATGGTGAATGTATGGAGAAATTGAGGTGGGAAGGAGAAAATCGACTAGATCTAAGGAGGAAGAAGAAGGGAAAGTGAAGTGTGGGTGGTGGATGTGTGGTACATGTGCACATAAAGTGCTAGCTGTCCTATGAGTCGAAACATCAAGTGGCGCTACGGCCCCGATGCGCCACAGGGGTACAAACCATGGCGCACTCCGCTTAGTGCGCCAGATGCTCTAGTCCCGTGGCGCACTACGGAGTGCGCCGCAGAAGTTGTCCGTTTGAGGCAGAGGTGGGCATGCGCTTGGTAAGTGGCGCACCATGCACACGTCGCCAGATGACCTAACAACCGTGGCGCATGACCCTGGTGCGCTCTGAAGTTTGGCGTGTGGCAGCGGGGCCTGGCCCACATCGTGGCGCTATGGTCATGTCGCGCCCGCAGTTGTTCTAGTTATTAGTAGGGCACTGCACATAGGTGAGCCACGCCTGTTTTAGCCGTGGGGCACTTCAACCATGTGAGCCACGGATGTGCTGATTACCTATAGCCGTTTTCCTAGTAGTGTTAAGGACATGTCAAGATCGTAGGGTAAAGACCCCAACCCCTCATCCTCCTCCTACTGCAAGTGCTCCTCCTCGTCCTCCTCATCATTAGAATCCGAGTGCGTCTCCTCATCCTCCTGATGAACTGACTCCTCCTCCTCCTGCTCCTGCTCCTGCTCCTGCTCGTCCTCCTTAGCGAGGCCGGAGGGACTAAAGTCTCGCCGCCTCCACACTCTCGCTTGGTGAAGTGCATGGTGGATCACTATCACTAGAACTAGTAGGTTGTTTCCCCTGGCCTCTGTCGAACCACCAGTCACAAGTTTAGCCAAGATTTTCAGCTTTCTTGTAACACCCTTTCCCCTCGGCATCTTCCAATCACCTGCAAAACAAAGTGAAAAGAGTAGTTTATTAGTACACATCAGTGACACAAGATTCATAATAGTACAATATTACTCAGTTTTAAGCACACACTATATTCGTATCAACAAGGCGAAAGAGAGAAATACTTCCACGGTCCATATAACATGCGCATGAGATGCGGCAATCCAAGGAAAGGATTGATTACCTTGCGGCAATGACTCCTTGAAAGTAATCGTTGTCGTGGATCGATAATCCTTTTGTGGGCTTACCATCGACAAATCCCCATGCTATATGAATCAGAAAATACTTGTCCTCTCTCAACTCTGGGACCACGAAATGAAGCCTTCCTTGTGTTTTACACAAAGATGAAAGGAAAGAAACCATTCCACGATTCATATGACAATGTTGCCCATGCTATATGAATAATGAAGTAATGTCTTTCCTTTTGACTGAGGCTATCTAATCTATTTCATTTAATTTACGCTATCTACTATATTCATATCAGCAAAGACAAAAGAAGAGAAATACTTCCACGATCCATATAGCATGGGCATGAGACGCGGCAAGCAAAGGAAATGATTCGGTCTCCACTAGTGGAAACGAGGTCTTTTGTTGATGCCGAAAAAGGGCTTTAACACCGGTTCTTCTACGAACCGGTGTTAAAGGGGGGGGCCGTACCAGCGTGGCCCTGGGCAAGAGCCCCCTTTAACACGGTTTGTGCCACGGTGTTAAAGGTCCCTGCATGATGTTGCGCACCCCCCCTTTAACACGGTTCGTGGCATGAACGGTGTTAAAGAGGGCTATAAGACACCAACCCAGCCCCACACACCCCACTCTTCCATTCTTTCACATTTTGGAGCCTAGCAAGAGGGTGTGAAGAGTGCTAGTTGTGTTTTTTCATATGCACTAGAGGTGTTAGGTGAAATGCCGAGAGCTCAAAATAAGCTTTCTTGTTGCTCTTTACATCTCGGTAGAATCGGCAACTATAGTTTCATGTGTCATTGATGTACTATATATAAATGGTCATCTCCTATTATTTTTGATATATACTACATATTAATGCAGATGAATCGGCAATGGATGTGCGGTGACCCGCACTTCCAGTACATTCGGCCTCCAAAATTTCATCGTTGTGGCTAATGCAAACCGTGGTCACAATGGTTTTATGTCTTTCCGTGTTCCTTTGTCCGAACAAGAAAGACTACTCAAATACGGAACCATTCCGCCCACAGCGATCCGGTTTCATGCCCGGCTATAATTGTTGGACCAAGCACGGAGAAAAGGGTTGTGATGGAAGACAACGAAGAAGAGGATGATGACAACTATCATAATATGTATCCTAAATATGATGATAATGCAGCGGAGGTAGATAATGAAGATCAAGAGGCGAGATGGGCCCATTGATGGCGATCTTGGTCGGGCCATTCTTGATGCAAAGGAAGAATGTGAAACGAAAAGGAGAAGGAGAAGCTGGAGCAGATGTTAAAGGATCACAAAACATTGTTGTATCCAACTTGCGAAGATGGCCACAAAAAGCTAGGTGCCACCTTTGGATTTCTGCAATGGAAGGCGAGAGAATGGTGTGGTGACGCATTTTCAAAGTTGTTGGTAAAAATGAAGAATCTTCTTCCAAGAAATAATGAGTTGCCCGACGGTACATACCAAGCAAAGAAGGTTATACGCCCTCTAGGATTAGGCGCGGAAGATACATGCCTGCATTAATAGCGCATCCTCTACAGCGGTGAGAAGCGAGAATTTGGATGCATGCCCGTATGCCTTTGCTGCAGTATAAGATCGAAGACGATCTGGCGATGTTGAGGCGAGGCCCCTAGGAAGAAGGTTCCCCAAGGTTATGTGGTATGCTCCTATAATACCACGGTTAAAGCGTCTCTTGAAATAAAGAGCATGCCAAGTTGTTGCGATGGCACATGGAAGACCGTAAGAAAGGCGATGTTTAGACACCCGATGGATCAAAGTGGAGAAAAGTCGAGCGAGTACGGACTTACGCGTGGCAAGGAACTTAAGGTTTGGTCTAAATACAGACGGCATGAATCCTTTTGGTGGCGAGCTGATCACGACACTGGCTTGTGACCCTATGTATCTATAACCTTCCTCCTTGGTTGTGTATGAAGAGGAAGTTCATTATGATGCAGTGCTCATCCAAGGCCCGAGGCAACCCGGCAACGACATTGATGTGTACCTAAGGCCATTAGTTGAAGAACTTTTACAGCTGTGGGCCAAACCAGTGTACGTATGTGGGATGAGCACAAAGGGGCCATTTGACCTCTGAGCATTGCTTTTCGTAACCATCAATGATTGGCTGCTCTTAGTAACATTTCAGGTAGACAAACAAGGGATACAATGCATGCACATTTGTTTAGATGATCGAAAGTGTATATTTGGATAAATGTAAGAAGGTTGTGTACCTAGGGTATCGCCGATTTCTTAGAACACGCATCGATGAAAGAAAGGCAAGCATTTCAAGCGTCTGGCGAACCCAGACAAGCATGTCCTCCGTGCTGAGGAGGTATTTGGTATGGTCAAGGACCTAGAAGTAATCTTTGGAAAAGGTCTGGCGATCTGTCATTCGAATAGCGATGCGGACACGCCCATGTGGAAGAAGCAATCTATATTTTGGGACCTACCCTATTGGAAAGTCTTAGAGGTCCGCTCTTCAATCGACGTGATGCACGTGACGAAGAATGTTTGCGTGAACCTGCTAGGCTTTCTAGGAGTGTATGGGAAGAAAAAAGATACACCGGAAGCACGGCGGGACCAGCGTCTGAAGGCCCACGAAGAGCCTATGCATCACGAGCGAGAAGATGGTTGATGCCACTTAACTCCTGACTACGCTCTTACCAAAGTAGAGAAGGACATCTTTTTTGAATGTCTGAGCAGTATCAAGGTCCCGTCTGGCTTCTCGTCGAATATAAAGGGAATAATAAATATGGCAGAGAAAAAATTCCAAAACCTGAAGTCTCATGACTGCCACGTGATTATGACAATTGCTTCCGATTGCATTGAGGGCTTCTACGAAAATGTTCGAGTACCCATTGTGAAGCTATGTGCATTCCTCAATGCAATATCTCGAAGTTAATCGATCCGAGAAGCCTACGGTTACAAGCAGATGTGGCCCAATGTCTTGTCGACTTTGAGTTGGTGTTCCCACCATCCTTCTTCAATATTATGGCGCATCTCTGGTTCACCTAGTAGAAGAGATTGCCATTCTCGGTCTGTTTCTACACAATATGTTCCCTTTGAGAGGTACATGGGAGTCTTAAAGAAATATGTTCATAACCGTGCTAGGCGAAGGAAGCATCTCCAAGGGCTATGTAACGGAGGAGGTCATTGAGTTACTGTTGATTTTATTCCTGACCTTAAGGCGGTGGTGTTCGAATCACGACATGAGGGAGACTGCGTGGAAAAGGCACCCTAGGATGTAAAGCAATGATATGTAGGGACGGCATTCTCTCAATCAAGCACACTACGGTTTTACAAAGATCTATCTTGGTTGCCCGTATATCAATGAACACAAGAATTTAATACGCCTCAAACACCAAGGCGGTCGATGAATGGATTATAAGTGAACACATGGCGAGTTTTGGCGGTGGCTGCAAAGACTTCTCACGAATAACACCCTGTTGGGGATCAATTTGTACTTGTTGGCGAGGACACCATCTTCATTGTATGTACTTTCCAAGGTACGAGATAAATGGGAATACATTTTACGATAGGCTAAGATAAAAGAGCACCAACCAAAATAGTGGTGTCCGCTTGATGCACGAAGACAATGGGCAAAAGACCACGTATTATGGGTTCATAGAGGAGATATGGGAACTTGACTATGGACCTAATTTTAAGGTCCCCTTGTTTCGATGCAAATGGGTCAAGCTAACGGGAGGAGGGGTTGAGGTAGACAAGAAGTGCGGAATGACAACGGTGGATCTCAACAATCTTATGAAGAACTTAGGCGAACCATTCGTCCTAGCCAATGATGTGGCTCGGGTTTTCTATGTGAAGGACATGTCCTCGGACCAAAAAAGAAAAATATGAAAAGCGAATACATCATATGATGAGCCAAAGCGTCACATTTGTTCTTTCGGGGAAAAAGAAACATCGTGGGAATCGAGGACAAGGCGGACATGGGAAGATTATAATAAGTTTGATGAAATTCCGCCCTTCACGGTGAAAAGCGGCCCAAGCATTCCGTTAAGTAAAGAAGATGCTCCATGGTTACGTTTAGCGATCATAAGGAAGGACATATGCCAAGAAGTTCATGCTCATATTATGTAACTCTAGTTCATGTTTTTAATATTAATACATGTCTTGAGTGTTAGTCATGTTTGTGGATGGACGGGACTATGAGAAGAAGTTGTCGATTCGTACTTACCATTAAGATCTGATCTCCAAGCGCGCAGTCACATATTAAAGTGCCTCTGACCAGTTTCTTGGAGATCTTGAGGACTAGGCTCGTCGGCATCTCCTGGCAAATCGCCGTAGTGTCCCTACTCTCAACTCATCTTGCAGCTTTGTAACTTCTCTAACTAGACCAATACACAGGAGCTAACCAATTTCACATATTAGGAGTGCCTCTATGACCAGTTTCTTGGAGATGCGGAGGCTGGGCTCGTCGGCATCTCCACGAAGGCCGTGGTGGTGTCCTGCTCTCGAAAACCATCTTGCAGCTTTGTAACTTCTCTAACTAGATCAATACACACGGAGCTAACTAATTTCACATATTAGGAGTGCCTCTATGACCAGTTCTCGGAGATCTGGGAGGAATGGGCTCGTCGGCATCTCCTAGGCGCGTAATGGTGGTGTCCCTGCCTCAAGCTGGAGGACTGGACTCACAAGGATGCCTATTTATAGTACAAGCAGCTCGACATAGTGTTGACACTTACGAAATAATGTCGACACTCACCCCTATTATTAGTCTTGACTGTTTTGTCGGTTGGTGTCTCAACCGGGACTAAAATTCATCTTTAGTCGGTTGGTGTCTCCAACGGACTAAAGGTTCATCTTTAGTCGGTTGGTGACACCATCCGGGACAACAACGCCATACGACATAATGTTGACACTCACCCCTATTATTAGTCTTTGTCTCGTGTTTTGTCGGTTGGTGTCTCCAACGGGACTAAATTCATCTTTAGTCCCGGTTGGTGACACCATCGAACAAAATACGCATGACATAATGTCACTCACCCCTATTATTAGTGCTGACTCGTGTTTTGTCCCGGTTGGTGTCTCCACGGGACTAAAATTCATCCGCCATTTTTCCATATTTTTCTTCCCTTGATTCTTCTTCCCGCCATTTTCTTCCGCCATTTTCTTCCCTTGATTCTTCCTCCAATTCTTCCGCTAGTTCACTATATATATATATATATATATGTAGGGGTTGGCGTCCATTGTCATTGCATCTCTAGACTCATATCGCAACCTCATCACTCTTTCCCATGGCTTCCACAGCACTAACCCCGAGGGAGGCGGGCGCTTTGCGCCTCGAACTACCCATGCCGCTGAGACTCTTGTGTCCCGTCGGTGGATCTTTGAGCATCGGAGGCATGCAGTTCCTCTCCCTCTAGTTGTGGCGCCGGATGGCCATCACAAACCACTACTACTTGAGCTCACCTTGGGGCGGCGGAGGAATCCCGGATGGCATCCCGACTATTTCCCTACTTGGGAAGCCTTCTTCATGGATCGGCGTGAGAGGCGCTCGCACGAGGAGGACGCCCACCTCCTCCTAACTTCAGCGAGGCTGGCCCTCGGCTATGGTGGCGCGTCAGACTCTCCAGGCGTCATGGCCTATGACCTTGCCGCCGACTCTAACCCGTCTGCTACCCTCAAGTCCATCCCACGATACCCTCAAGTCCAGCCCAGCGTACTCTCCGGAGGTTCAATTCTGGCGACCCACGGCGGCGATGATGGCGGCGGCGAGTACGACTTACCGATGTGGCGAGTATTACAGGTGTAAGCAGGAGCATGACTGAATCACTCCAACATTCCGAAACAAGTTCGGCCGATTGTTACTTAATCTGGCCATGTATCTTCACTTTCAGTTCTTTTATGTATCTTAATTTTTAGTTCCAGTTCGGCCGATTGTTACTTAATCTGGCCATGTATCTTAATTTTCAGTTCTTTTATGTATCTTAATTTTCAGTTACAGTTTGTGATAATATGGCCATATTGTGCATACATGTGCATCATGGCATGGCAAACAATGTTGCAAGAGGAAGTTTTCCTTTTTTATCGCACCAAAAAGGCATTTTCCATTTTCCGAGCATAAAAATCGGACGGTTTTGTGAAGCAACCACCAAATGGCTAATTCAAAAAACCACCAACACATTTTACAAAAATACTAGACCACCTTATATGCACAATGTACCAACAGGGGGATCTGAAACCTTTAGTCCACCTCGGTGAAAAGACAAATTTCTACCGATCGGTAGGAAGTGTGGAATATGAACTACAAGTACATGATACGATGCTCATGATTTTTTACAAAAATCATTTTTAGGTTTACAATATGCTATTTTATCAAAAAACAATGCAAGTTGAGCGAGGCTTGGTGAGATTCAAGTGTATACAAAAGATGCGACATTTAAATATCCAATCAATTCAAAAATGTTAATACAAAAGTGTATACAAAAAATGTTAATATAAAAATCATTTTTTAGATGCTTAATATTTCTTATGTTCAAAGTTTTAGGATTTCACAATTTATTTTTGTTTGAATTGAATAATCAAAATTTATATGTAACTGTTTTAATTATTTTGAAAATTTTCATGTAAATTAAATATAAAATGATTTACATGAATGGATAGATATTATTTTTATGAAAATTATGATATATTATTCATATTTTCTGAGTTGAAATGAAAAAGATATGAATTTTCTAAATTCATATCATATTTTTTGAATTAAAAATGCCCCTTTAATGCATGAAATAAATGCCCTTTAACACGGTTCGAGGGGAACCGGTGTTAAAAGGGTTATTCGTTCCTTTTCACCACCCCTTTAACACGGTTCTGGATGGAACCGTGTTAAAGGTGTGTAATAAATGCGTCGAAACGAATAAATGCCATCTGCTTAACACCGTTCCTATGAACCGGTGTTAAAGGGGGTTATTTCACCTTCCTTTCTTCCCCCTGAGCCACGGTCGATCGAACACACGCCTGGCCGCACGCAAAACAGAAGCGCCGCCACGCCGCCCGCGTCTACGCCCGCCGCCCTGGTGGGGAGAATCGTCCTCCGTCTCGCCGCCGCCGCTTCGGAGCTCGAGGTCCGCCGCCCCGACCCTCTCTTCCCCTCATCCTTCCCCTCCCTCCTCCCGCCGTCGGCAGGACCGCGGGCGTTCCCGTCTTGGGGCGGCGGCGGTCGGTCTCTACCAGCGAGGCTTTAGCTTGAGAAAGCTCTGGCGGCGGTGAACCTCGCGGTTGGCGTCGAGTCCGGCGGCGGCGCTTCCCTTTGGCGGCGGGGCAGAGAGCTGGTACGGGTAATGGATCAGGACGCCTCTTCTTGACGGTGAATCTTTGCTGCACCACGGCCGCCGCTAGCCTAAACAAGATCGGTGTTGATCCCGGTCGGCATTATTATGCGTGCCGCTCATGCGATCCCGTGGAATTTTGGTGGTTGAATTCGACTTTCCCCCTGCAGACGCACGCAGACAGAGCATGAGACAGAGTCTGCGATGCCTAATCTTGCGTATTTTCTGTTATATCCCTTTTATTTAACAGAAAAAAACTCAACAAACTAAGACCGACTCCTACGCCATGAGCCACATATCGCGCCATCCCACGATCGTGACCACAACTCGGCCTAAAAACTAGATGCACCTCCACGCAAACACAGTGCGTGTCACCTGCGGGTGACATTGACGCGGTGACACCTGTCGGCTCGTCCCTGTCGGCTCGTCCGACATCAACGTGGTGACACCTGCGGGTGCCGTCATCCTTCTTGAAGGGCGTCGGATGCACCCCTTTTCCACTCCCCTCCGTATATCGGGGGAAACCCTAGGACAAGTCCGGGCAACAGCGTCGTCGACGTCGCATTCCTTCTTGAAGGTGTTGCTTGAAACACGGTGCTTCGAAGTGCTAGGAGTGAGGTGGGACAACTACGAAGGGCGCAGCGGTCACGGGTCGTTTTCGTTCGTCGATCTGCTCGATGTCGGCATTTGTTTCTTTTACTTTTCTCTTTATTTTATTTTGGGTTAGATTGTGCTGTTGCTTTTCTATTGCTCCAACATTGTCGTTGTATCTTGTGATTGCTATATTAATATAGCGGGGCGCAAGCCTATTTCGAGGAGCCCTGACCACCTCGCTCTCTTCCCCGTGCAGGAGCGTCTCGCCGCCGCCGCTTCAGAGCTTGTAGGCCACGCCTCAACGCCGACGCCAGCCCGCCCGCTAGCACTGGCCGCCCGGCGAGACCGCCGCATCCGTCTGACGAGCACCGCCAGACGAGACCAACGTCACCCCACGGTGGCGCCGCGTGTACGCCACGTGATTGCTAACTCATCTGATTAAAACTTGTTTGCTCGATAAATTGTACTACATGCATAGATTAAAACTTGTATACAAATTGGACCTTGACTCATTTGTGTATTTATTTGTGTATTTTTATATGAATAATATGTATATTTGTGTATGAATCCAAGTCCACTTGAATGTTTACACTCTTACTCTAGATAATATTATTGTTTTAGAAACTATGGATCCACTTAGTAGAAACCTTGAAGAAGAAGAAATAATGGAGAACATTATTGATGAGGACACCTCACAATATATGAACTTGGAGGGACATGATGACGACAGCTCAAGTACTAGTCATGGAGAAGAAGAAGACTCCGGTGAACGCAATTTAATGGTTACAAAGTCCGGCGAGGTATATGCATTGATTAAGCCTCTGCTGACTTTCACCAACAATCTTCTTCTACATGTATTAATTAACGCTTCTTTCTTCTTTTAGCCCTCTGGATCGACCAACCAGCAACCATCTTCTTCTACGAAAAAGAGCAAGCGGTAGCGAGCCAGCGTTGAAAGATCGTGTCATGTTCACGATCAAGCGGTCCGTGTTGATGGCAGGCCGATGGAGCCCAAAAGGCGAGACAAATTTGCACGTCGGTGGAGTTCTTGTTAGGGACAAAATCCCAATCATAATTGAAAATTGGAATAAGCCAAAGAAGGGCGGTACCTTTGTCGATGATCCAAAGAAAGCGCTTTGAATTCGTTGTTGGTAAATTTCACCCTTCCGCCAGAGGAGGATGAAAACAACCAGTTATAAAGGAAAAGGTCAAAGAGTGGACTCTAAAGAAGATGGTGGACGCTTTCAAGAATGGAAGACAAAATTGAACAAATTTGTCAAATCTGGCGAGACTCAAATTTGAAGACGCATATTATGCGAAGATAAGACCTCATGGTCCGAATTTGAGACATATAAAAAGTGCTATAGCTAAAAGAGGTCGAAACCAATACGCTTAATGCCCTAAAGAAGGAATATCACTAGAGGGGTCGGTGGCTACATATCTCGGAGGCCTAAGTGGGAGGAAGCTGAGAAGGCCCTGCGAGAGAGGATCACACCCACAGATGGGTGGGACCTCGTGCAAAGACTTGGTTCTACGGAATCGGGGCAAGGTTGGACCTGAAACATGATTGTGTATCTTCCCAACCCTCCTTGCCAAACCGTCAGAACTCATCACGGCATACGAGGAAACATTCGCCAGATCTTCCATCCCGGCAGAGAATGACCAGCTCACACGCGCCATCGGTAAAAAGAACACCTGGACATGCACGAGGCACGGGGTATGGCGTGGAAGGATGGGTTTGCCGACTTGAGAGACTCTACAGATGGCGCGGCAGAAAAAAGCGTCTGAGCGGATGACACAGATAGAACATGAACTTGCGGCGCTGCAGCGCAAGTGAATGCTATGAAACCATCAAGCTACCAGTCCATCTCAGCGGACGAAGAGCCTGCATTGGAAGCTGCCGCCGGACTCTGCGAAGCGTGTGGCTTCCACGGAGAACGCAGCCCACGCTGAAATAGCGGGTCCTCGATACCCGTGGATGAGATCACGGAGAGCGAACACTGAGCTGCATGTGAGATTAATGGGCTTATCAATTAAGGTGGTATCGGCTATGCCTTACCTCCACATAGCTGGTGGAACTTACCACTGCCGACCGATTCCAGATGGCTATGCTATTTTCGGGATGGATGAGGTTGTGAAGGAATATGAGGAAGCACAACTTGACCATGCTACAGGTGAAGGGGAAACTCAACTCAAATTTGCAGTGAAAACAACCATTCTTTGGAAGAAGGAACACATTGTGCTTCCAAATTGGAGGTCACTGGCACCCCCGCCGTCTCCACAGCGTCAGCAGTCTAAGCCTCTTCAGCTATCTCCTGCGCGGCAGCCATCTCCGGCGCGGCAGCCATCTCCGGCCCGTCAGCCATCTCCTGCGCGACAGCCATCTCCGGCCCGTCAGCCATCTCCGGTGCTTCAGCCATCTCCTCAGCATAAGCGGAAGAGCACTGCCACGAAGAGCATCAGTAGCACTGCCACAAAGAAATCCGCAGGAAACCGTACGCCAAAGAGTTCAAAAAACTACGTCCCACAGCCTTCCGCCAAGCCATTGCCGGTTTTACCATGGAATCGCAGCGACGAGGAGACCAATAGGATCTCGGAAGAACAGGTCAAGAAATTCTTTGCACCTAGACGGGCCGAGCCAAAGGAGAAAATAGATCCGGCGGTGGTGGAGAAGTTTTACAAAAATCTTTTGAAACCTGAAACCCCACTTGTGGGACTACGAGCGCCAGATTTTGAAGGCGGATGCAAGGCCGCATGAGACTGAAAGTAGCGATCGTGAGGCACCTTAAAAGCAGTTCCCATGCTCGGGAGCAGGAAAACCAATCATGTTCCCGCTCCAAATGTTCGACACGGGCGCTCCTCCGTAAATGATTACGAGGCAGAGCTACAAAGAAAGGCCAATGAGATGGGGATGACTTACATTGCATACTTGAGCGTCATGGGAGACAACTTGCCCAAATGCGATGCCAGCCCATACAGACCATGGAAGTATGGGAAGAATCTAAATCAAGAAAGAGGAGCTCAAGAATCTACCAACAAAGATGCGAAAATTGCACAAGTGGTACCTTCATTTCTGCAAGACGAGAAAGGTAGAATGGATCACGGCACATATAAGAGATGATATTTTCTTCTGCGGAGATGACGCGATCGACTTCAACATTCAAGACTTGCATTTTCTATTCAATCAGAAGGAACTCGACAAAGCTGCCATCAGCCTTTATTGTGTGTAAGTACTATTTCTATAATTTATATCTCATCTCACTCACTTTATTAATTGCATGTATATATATATTCTCACCATATATGTATATACTATTATGCAGGAAAAATGTTATGGAATGCAGGAAAGGAGGCCCTTTTGACATTGGGTTCGTTGACCCAAATAGAGTTCATGAAGGAGTGGTAGAAACCAAACCCGGGCAAACAAAAGATTACTTGCTAACGTCTTTACTTAGACAACAAACCAAAAGGGAAATACTATTGCCTTACAACTTCTCGTGAGTACTGTTGATGGTAATAAAATAATGTTGTGGACTTTGTTTACTTACTCTAAGTTGTTCTAGTGCGGCTTGGCCCGTCGCACATATCGTGTTGCGAATGAACTCGCAAACATAGTACCCACATAAGTTATTGCCGTGTCCCTGATGCACGCACTTTACGAGAATAGAGAGTTCAATCAAAATAATAATCAATAAAGCATGATATAATGGAATTGGAAGCAGAATCAAAGAGATACGCAGACCTAGCTAGCTAGTATTACTTACATTTTGGTCTACAAATTTTAGTTCTTCTGACCATTCACCCACGGCCTTGTCCGTGAACCTTTTCAAACCACGTCCGCAAAGAAAATGGATAAAGGAGTAATTAATTACTTGTTGTCACGAAAGTTGCCGATCTAGTGCGATAATATGATTTAAATTACCTCGAGCATCTCTCTAAAGTCTGTCCATATCTCTTTTGTTTTATGAGTCCATGACAAGGACTTTTCCTGAGTCGGGTTGAATGACTAGCAGAATAAAGTGGAACCTACGCACGCATAACTCATCATCAGTTACACTTAACATCGAGTAAGCCGAAATAGAATGTGTACAAGAGAGAGGGTAACAGTACTCACGAGAAGTTGTAAGGCAATAGTATTTCCCTTTTGGTTTGTTGTCTCAGTAAAGACCTTAGCAAGTAATCTTCTGTTTGCCCGGGTTTGGTTCTTACCACTTCTTCATGAACTCTATTTGGGTCAACGAACCCAATGTCAAAAGGGCCTCCTTTCCTGCATTCCATAACCTTTTTCCTGCATAATAGTATATACATATATGGTGAGCATATATATATACATGCAATTAATGAAGTGAATGAGATGAGATATAAATTACAGAAATAGTACTTACACACAATAAAGGCTGATGGCAGCTTTGTCGAGTTCCTTCTGATTGAATAGAAAATGCAAGTCTTGAATGTTGAAGTCGATCCCGTCGTCTCCGCACAAGAAAATCTCATCTCTTATATGCGCCGTGATCCATTCTTCTTTTCTCGTCTTGCAGAAATCAAGGTACCACTTGTGCAATTTTCGCATCTTTGTTGGTAGATTCTTGAGCTCCTCTTTCTTGACGAGATTCTTCCCATACTTCCATGGCTGTATGGGGTTGGCATCGCATTTGGGAAAGTTGTCTCCCATGACGCGTTCAAGTATGCAATGTAAGTCATCCCCATCTCATTGGCCTTTCTTTGTAGCTCGCCTCGTAATCATTTACGGGAGGAGCGTCCGTGTCGAACATTTGGAGCGGGCGCATGATTGGTTTTCCCTCTCCGAGCATGGGAATTGTTTTCCAGGGTGCCTCATGATCGCTACTTTCAGTCTCCCGGCGCCTTGCATCCGCCTTCAAAATCTGCGCTGTAGTCCGCACAAGTGGGGTTTCAGGTTTCAAAAGATTTTTGTAAAACTTCTCCACCACCGGGATTTATTTTCTCCTTTGGCTCGGCCCGTCTAGGTGCAAAGAATTTCTTGACCTGTTCTTCCGAGATCCTATTGGTCTCCTCGTCGCTGCGATTCCACGGTAAAAGCAATGGCTTGGCGGAAGGCCGGGACATAGTTTTTGAACTCTTTGGCGACGGTTTCCGGATTTCTTTGTGGCGGTTACTGATGCTCTTCGTGGCGTGCTCTTCCGCTTCGCTGAGGAGATGGCTGAAGCATCGGAGATGGCCGACGGCCGAGATGGCTGCCGAGGAGATGGTCAAGCGCCGAGATGGCTGCCGCAGGAGATAGTGAAGTGGCTTAGATCACGTGACATGGAGACGGCGGGGGTGCTAGTGACCTCCAATTTGGAAGCACGATGTGTTCCTTCTTCCAAAGAATGGTTGTTTTCACTGCAAATTTGAGTTGAGTTTCCCCTTCACCTGTAGCATGGTCAAGCTGTGCTTCCTCATATTCCTTCACAACCTCATCCACCCCGACAATAGCATAGCCATCTGGAATCGGTCGGCAGTGGTAAGTTCCACCAGCTAAAGGAGGTAAGGCATAGCCGACATCCACCTTAATGGATAAGCCCATTAATCTCACATGCATCTCAGCGTGTTCGCTCTCCGTGATCTCATCCACGGGGTATCGAGGACCCGCCATTTCAAGCGTGGGCTGCACGTTCTCCGTGGAAGCCACGCTGCTTTTCCACGCAGAGTCTGGGCCGCTGGCAGCTTCCAAGGCAGGCTCTTCATGCCGCTGAGATGGGCCGGTAGCTTGATGGTTTCATTGTGCATTCACTTACATCGCAGCGCCGCAAGTGCATGTTCTATCTGTGTCATCCGCTCAGACGCTCTTTTTTCTTTTCGTCGCGCCATCTGAAGAGTCGCCCACTCGGCAAACCCATCCTTCCACGTCATACCCCCTGTGCCTCGTGCATGTCCAGGGTGTTCTTTTTTACCGATGGCACGTGTGAGCTGGTCATTCTCTCTGTCGGGATGGAAGGTCCTGGCGGATGTTTCCTCGTATGCCGTGATGAGTTCAATGACGGGTTTGGCAAGAAGGGTTGGGAAGATACACAATCCTGTTTCTGGGTCCAACCTTGCCCCGATTCCGTAGAACCAAGTCTTTGCACGTAGGTCCCACCCATCTGTCTGGGGTGTGATCCTGCTAGCGCGCAGGGCCTTCTCAGCTTCTTCCCACTTAGGCCTCTGATATAGGTAGCCACCTGACCCCGTCCTCTGGTGATATTCCTTCTTCTGGGAATTAAGCGTATTTGTTTCTGACCTCTTTTTATCTATAGCACTTTTTTGTATGTCTCAAATTCGGGCCAGTGAGGTCTTATCTTCGCATAATATGCGTCTTTGAAATCTGGAGTCTCCCCAGCTTTGACAAATTTGTTCAATTTTGTCTTCCAGTTGCGGAAAGCGTCAGCCATCTTCTTTAGAGTCCACTCTTTGACCTTTTCCTTTATAACCGGGTTGTTTTCATCCTCCTCTGGCGGAAGGGTGAAATTTACCAACAACGAATTCCAAAGCGTTTCTTTGGATCTTTCATCGACAAAGGTACCGTCGCCCTTCTTTGGCTTATTCCAATTTTCAATTATGATTGGGATTTGGTCCCTAACAAGAACTCCAGCCTGACGTACAAATTTGTTTGCGGCCTTCTTGGGCTCCATCGGCCTGCCATCAACACGGACTGCTTCGATCGTGAACTTTGCACGATCTTTCAACCGATGGCTCGCGCCTCGCTTGCTCTTTTTCGTAGAAGAAGATGGTTGCTGACTGGTCGATCCAGAGGACTAAAAGAAGAAAGAAGCGTTAATTCATACATGTAGAAGAAGATTGTTGGTGGAAGTCAGCAGAGGCTTTAATCAATGCATATACCTCGCCGGACTTTGTAACCACTAAATTGCGTTCACCGGAGTCTTCATCTTCTCCATGACTAGTACTTGAGCTGTCCTCATTATGTCACTCCAAGTTCAGATATTGTGAGGTGTCCTCATCAATAATGTTCTCCATTATTTCTTCTTCTTCAAGGTTTCTACTAAGTGGATCCATAGTTTCTAAAACAATAATATTATCTAGAGTAAGAGTGTAAACATTCAAGTGGACTTGGATTCATACACAAATATACATATTATTCATACAAAAATACACAAATAAATACACAAAAGATAAAACCCTAAGGATGCTTGATCATTTTAAACGAGTTCCGAGGGGTCGAAACCCTAATCAGGATGAGTCAGAGGTCCAATTTGTATACAAGTTTTAATCTATGCATGTAGTGCAATTTATATTAGCCGGTGAAACTATGTTGCCCGCGAATCCGCCCCGCTTGACACCCTATCTATACTACTACTCCCTCCATAATTACATGCCATCTTAGTTTTGAGTTTCCCGATTTTGACCATCAAGTTCACCACCAACACTAAGTAAACAATATTATCGATGTTACAACATCAGAAACTTTACTCAAATATGAATACACGACTACATCTTTTATACATCACACATATTCCCCACATTGTTCACAGAGGACGACTGCCGGACGCAGAGGCGTGGACGGCTGCCGCATTGACACATTGTTCACATTGTGCCGCCAGCTTTGACACATTGTTCACATTGTGCCGCCCGACTTGCCGGACGAGGGCGTGGGCGGCTCCGGCCAGCGACGAGGCGGCAGCCCGACGGCGAGGGCTGGACGCTGGCCATTTGCTCTCTGCTCACATGATGCATTATAAAATAATTGCATTTAAATTATTTCATTTTAAATTATTTTTGGAATATTATAAAACCATTTGCATTTTTTGAATTTACATAAACAATTTTCTAAATGTTTTTATCGCTTATAGATAGGGCCCACATGTCAGGTATTTTCTTCACTGAAATAATTACAGACATAATAAAAGAAAAAGAAAACGATTATTGCATCACGCGGACGTCAGCAATGGAGCTCCTCTCAGGTCGATCTTGCTCCCGCCGATCTGCTACACGCGGGGACTTGTGGTTGGGCTGGTTGGAAAGAGGAGGTCGAGGCGGACCTAGTAGTGGCGGCGCCTCCCCTTTTTGGTCACCGGAGAACAGAGAACGAGGAGGAACTGCGGCGGTCGGCGGCGGTTACACGATGCGGAGGCGATATAGAGTGTGAGGGAGGAAGATAAGATGTGCCTGAGCACCAGAGGCTCACCAGGAAGCCGATGGTGGGGTCGACGAGGCTGGGGAAGGTCGGGGTTGCTGGCAGTGTCGATGGCGAGCGGCGGACAGAGGTGGAGGTGACAGGGCTGAATATTCAGGGCACCCACGGACGATTCCTACCTCACTCTCTGAGGGCGGTGGCGGCCGGCGGTGGCTTCTCTTTGCTCCGATGGGCGGTGGCGGTGGCGGCGCTTCTCTCTGCTCCGATAGCGCGCGCGCGGTGGCGGTACGGTGGCGGTGGCGATTCGATCTGGCTCTGGAGGGAAGAAAGGAAGGGGAAGGCGAATTTAATACCCCCCCTTTAACACCGGTTTGTGGCTGGAACCTGTTAAAGGGGATTCCGTACAAGCATTATTTCTTTAACACCAGTTCCATACATGAACCGGTGTTAAAGGAAATCTTAAACGAATAATCGCCCTTCTTAACGCCGGTTCGTATGCGGAACCAGTGTTAAAGGGGGGGATTTATTTCATGCATTAAAGGGGCATTTTTAATTCAAAAAATAGGATATGAATTTAGAAAATTCATATCTTTTTCATTTCAACTCAGAAAAATATGAATAATATATCATAATTTTCAGAAAAATAATATCTATCCATTCATGTAAATCATTTTATATTTACTTTACATGAAAATTTTCAAAATGATTAAAACGCTTACATATAAATTTTGATTATTCAATTCAAACAAAAATAAATTGTTAAATCCTAAAACTTTGAACATAAGAAATATTAAGCATCTAAAAATGAATCTAACCCTATTTTATTAGAGCAAATCATAATTTAATGCCGCATCTTTTGTATTAACATTTTTGAATTGATTGGATATTTAAATGTCGCATCTTTTGTATACACTTGAATCTCACCAAGCCTCGCTCAACTTGCATTGTTTTTTTGATAAAATATCATATTGTCAACCTAAAAATGATTTTTGTAAAAAATCATGAGCATCGTATCATGTACGTTTAGTTCATATTTGACCCACTTCCTGCCGATTCGGTAGGAATTTGTCTTTTTCACCAGACATGGACGGAAAGGTTTCAGATCCCCCTGTTGGTACATTGTGCATATAAGGTGGTCTAGTATTTTTGTAAAATGTGTTGGTGGTTTTTTGAATTAGCCATTTGGTGGTTGCTTCACAAAACCGTCCGTTTTTTATGCTCGGAAAATGGAAAATTCCTTTTTGGTGCGATAAAAAGGAAAACTTCCTCTTGCAACATTGTTTGCCATGCCATGATGCACATGTATGCACAATATGGCCATATTATCACAAACTATGCCTTGATTCTAGCCATAACATTGGTCATTTGACCCGAAAGCCAAGAAACCTCGAAGGTTGAGATTTTTCCTTCTAACTATGTCACATAATATAACACCACGCGAAGGTTTCGCACTGTTTCGATCTTTTTTTATTTTTTTATCCCTGTTTTAAACTATCGACAAACTTTGTCGAACAACGGGCATGATGATTCTTAGCTCGGGGCCAAGCCTCGCTCAACTTGCATTGTTTTTTTGATAAAATAGCATATTGTCAACCTCGAATGAGAATGCAACTAATAGTAAGTTATATAAAGCCGAACTGGAACTGAAAATTAAGATACATAAAAGAACTGAAAATTAAGATACATGGCCAGATTCAGTAACAATCGGCCGAACTTGTTTCAGAATGTTGGAGTGATTCAGTCATGCTCCTGCATACACCTATAATACTCGCCACTGTAGTCGTCGTACTCGCCGCCGCTGTCATCGCTGTCGTCATCGGGGTCGCCGTAATTGAACCTCTAGAGAGTACGCGTGGGCTAGACTTGAGGGTAGCGCGTGGGCTGGACTTGAGGGTAGCGCAGACGGGGGTTAGAGTTGGCGGCAGTGTCATAGGCCATGACGCTCTGGAGAGTCCGACCGCGCCACCATAGCCGACGGCCGGCCTCGTTGAAGTTAGGAGGAGGTGGGCCATCCTCCTCGTGCCTAACGAGCGCCCTCTCACGCCGATCCACGAAGAAGGCTTCCCAAGTAGGGAAATAGTCGAGATGCCATCTGGGATTCCTCCGCTGCTCCGGCATGAGCTCGAAGTAGTAGTGGTTCGTGATGGCCATCCGGCGCGCCACACCTAGAGGGATAGGAGGAACCGGCACGCCTCCGACGCTCAGCATCCAGCCTATGGGGACACGGCGGCGAGGGTAGTTCGGCGCAGCGCCTCCGCCTGAGTTAGTGCTATGGTGGAAGCCATGGGAAAGAGTGATGAGGTTGCGATATGAGTCTAGAGATGTGCAATGACAATGGAGGCTAACCTACATATATATATATATATATATATATATAGTGAACTAGCGGGAAGAACTGGAGGGAAGAATGGCGGAAGAAGAAAATGGCGGGAAGAAGAATCATGGAAGAAAATGGCGGGAAGAAAAATGGCGGGAAAAAATGGTGGGATGAACCTTTAGTCCCGGATGGAGACACCAACCGGGACAAAACACGAGTTAGCACTAATAATAGGGGTGATTGTCGACATTATGTCGTGCGGTGTGTACCTTGTCCCGGATGGTGTCACCAACCGGGACTAAAGATGAACCTTTAGTCCCGGTTGGAGACACCAACCGGGACAAAACACGAGTCGTAAGTGTCGACACTAATAATAGGGGTGAGTGTCGACATTATTTCGTAAGTGTCGACACTATGTCGAGCTGCTTGTACTATAAATAGGCATCCTTGTGAGTCCAGTCCTCCAGCTAGTTTGAGGCTATGCCTTACCTCCTTTCGAGAGCAGGGACACCACTACGGCCCTGTCGAGGAGATCGACGGAGCCATCCTCCGGCATCTCCGAGACTGGTCATAGAGGCACTCCTAATATGTGAAATTAGTTAGCTCAGGTGTATTGATCTAGTTAGAGAAGTTACAAAGCTGCAAGATGGTTTTGAGCAGGGACACCACTACGGTTTGAGGAGATGCCGACGGAGCCTAGTCCTCCGGCATCTCCAAGAAACTGGTCATAGAGGCACTCCCTAATATGTGACCACGCGCGTTTGGAGATCAGATCTTAATGGTAAGTACGAATCGGGACTACTTCTTCTCATAGTCCCGGTCCATCCACAAAACATGACTAACACTCAAGACATGTATTAATATTAAAAACATGAACTAGAGTTACATAATATGAGCATGAACTTCTTGGCATATGTCCTTCCTTATGGTCGCTTCAGACGTAACCATGGAGCATCTTCTTTACTTAACGGAATGCTTGGGTCAGTTTTCACTGTGAAGGGTGGAATTTCATCAAACTTATTATAATCTTCTGACATGTCTGTCTTGTCCTCGATTCCCACGATGTTTCTTTTCCCTGAA
Organism: Avena longiglumis; assembly: GCA_030063025.1. Taxonomy (NCBI): domain Eukaryota; kingdom Viridiplantae; phylum Streptophyta; class Magnoliopsida; order Poales; family Poaceae; genus Avena; species Avena longiglumis. Next base: position 106,960,030 of record CP125974.1, read on the forward strand.
AGAACTATGTGACGCTTTGGCTCATCATATGATGTATTCGTTTGCATATTTTTTCTTTTTTTGGTCTGGAGGACGTGTCCTTCACATAGAAAACCTGAGCCACATCATTGGCTAGGACGAATGGTTCGTCTAAGTTCTTGTCTACCTTCATAAGATTGTTGAGATCCACCGTTGTCATTCCGTACTTCTTGTCTACCTCAACCCCTCCTCCTGTTAGCTTGACCCATTTGCATCGAAACAAGGGGACCTTAAAATTAGGTCCATAGTCAAGTTCCCATATCTGCTCTATGAACCCATAATACGTGGTCTTCTGCCCATCGTCTTCTGCTACATCGAAGCGGACACCACTATTTTGTTTGGTGCTCTTTTTATCTTGGCCTATCGTGTAAAATGTATTCCCATTTATCTCGTACCCTTGGAAAGTACATACAGTCGAAGATGGTGTCCTGGCCAACAAGTACAGCTGATCCCCAATAGTGGTGTTATTCGTGAGAAGTCTTTGCAGCCAGCCGCCAAAACTCGCCATGTGTTCACTTATAATCCATTCATCAGACTGCCCGTGTTTGAGGCGATTAAATTCTTGTGTTCATTGATATACGGGGCAACCAAGATAGATCTTTGTAAAACCGTGTAGTGTGCTTGATTGAGAGAATGCCCGTCCCTACATATCATTGCTTTACATCCTAGGGTGCCTTTTCCACGCAGTCTCCCCTCATGTCGTGATTCTGGAACACCAATCGCCTTAAGGTCAGGAATAAAATCAACACAGAACTCAATGACTTCCTCTGTTACATAGCCCTTGGAGATGCTTCCTTCTGGCCTAGCACGATTATGAACATATTTCTTTAAGACTCCCATGTACCTCTCAAAGGGGAACATATTGTGTAAAAATACAGGACCGAGAATGGAAATCTCTTCTACTAGGTGAACCAGGAGATGCGTCATAATATTGAAGAAGGATGGTGGGAACACCAACTCAAAGCTAACAAGACATTGGGCCACATCTGTTTGTAACCCTGGTAGGCTTTCTGGATCGATTACCTTCTGAGATATTTCATTGAGGAATGCACATAGCTTCACAATGGGTACTCGAACATTTTCAGGTAGAAGCCCCCTCAATGCAATCGGAAGCAATTGTGTCATAATCACGTGGCAGTCATGAGACTTCAGGTTTTGGAATTTTTTCTCTGCCATATTTATTATTCCCTTTATATTCGACGAAGCCGACGGGACCTTGATACCGCTCGGACATTCAAAAATATTTCCTTCTCGCTTTCATAAGAGCGTGGCGGGGAGTTAAGTGGCATCGTTTACCCTTCTCGTTCTCGGGATGCATAGGCTCTTGAGGGCTTCGGACGTTGCTGGTCCTGCCGTGCTTCCGTGTATCTTTGTCTTCCCATACACTCCTAGAAAGCCTAGCAGGTTCACGCAAACATTCTTCGTCACGTGCATCACGTCGAGTGAAGAGCGAACCTCTAAGACTTTCCAATAGGGTAGGTCCCAAAATATAGATTGCTTCTTCCACATGGGCGCGTGTCCGACATCGTCATTCGAACAGATAGACTGCGGGACCTTTTCCAAAGATTACTTCTAGGTCCTTAACCATACCAAATACCTCCTCACGGACGGAGACAGGCTTCCTCCGGGGTTCTGCCAGACGTTTGAAATGCTTGCCTTTATTTCTGACTGGATGCAGGTTCGGAAGAAATCGGCGATACCCTAGGTACACAACCTTCTTACATTTATCCAAATATACACTTTCAGTCTCATCTAAACAGTGTGTGCATGCATTGTATCCCTTGTTTGTCTGCCCTGAAATGTTACTAAGAGCAGGCCAATCATTGATGGTTACTAAAAGCAATGCTCGTAGGTCAAATGGCTCCCCTTTGTGCTCATCCCACATACGTACACCTGGTTTGGCCCACAGCTGTAAAAGTTCTTCAACTAATGGCCTTAGGTACACATAAATGTCGTTGCCGGGTTGCCTTGGGCCTTGGATGAGCACTGGCATCATAATGAACTTCCTCTTCATACACAACAAAGGAGGAAGGTTATAGATACATAGGGTCACAGGCCAGGTGCTGTGACTGCAGCTCTGCTCACCAAAAGGATTCATGTCGTCTGTACTTAGACCAAACCTTAAGTTCCTTGTGTCACGTGCGAAGTCCGGGTACTCTCGCTCGACTTTTCTCCACTGTGACCCATCAGCGGGGTGTCTCAACATCGCGTCTTTCTTACGGTCTTCCATGTGCCATCGCAACAACTTAGCATGCTCTTTATTTATGAAGAGGCGTTTTAACCGTGGTATTATAGGAGCATACCACATAACCTTGGCGGGAACCTTCTTCCTAGGGGCCTCGCCCTCAACATCGCCAGGATCGTCTCGATCTTATATCATGCAAAGTGCATACCGGCATGCATCCAAATTCTCGTACTTCTCACCGTAGAGGATGCATTAATGCAGGCATGTATCTTACGCACGTCTAATCCTAGAGGCGACAACCTTCTTTGCTTGGTATGTCTTGTCAGCAACTCATTATTTCTTGGAAGAAGATTCTTCATTTTATCAACAACTTTGAAAATGCTGTCGGTCACACCATTCTCTGCCTTCCATTGCAGCAAATCCAGGTGGCACCTAGCTTTTTGTGGCCATCTTTGCAAGTTGGATACAACAATGTTTTGTGATCCTTTAACATCTGCTCCAGCTTCTCCTTCTCAGTTTCACATTCTTCCTTTGCATTAGTAATGGCCCGACCAAGATCGATCACGGGCCCATCTGCTCCCTCTTGATCATCATTATCTACCTCCGTTGCATTATCATCATATTCAGGATACATATTATGATAGTTGTCATCATCCTCTTCTTCTTCGTTGTCTTCCATCACAACCCCTTTTTCTCCGTGCTTGGTCCAACAATTATAGCTGGGCATGAAACCGGATCGAAGCAGGTGGGCATGAATGGTTCTGGTATTTGAGTAGTCTTTCTTGTTCTGACAGTGAACACACGGACAACACATAAAACCATTGTGACCACGGTTTGCATTAGCCACAACGATGAAATTTTGGAGGCCCGTAATGTACTCTGAAGTGCGGCGGTCACCGTACATCCATTGCCGGTTCATCTGCATTAATATGTAGTATATATCAAAAAATAATAGGGATATGGCCATTTATATATATAGTACATCAATGACACATGAAAGGATAGTTGTCGACCTCGAACGAGACGGAAAGAGCAACAAGAAAACTTATTTTGAGCTCTCGGGCATTTCACCGAACACCTCTTATGCATATGAAAAAAAAACTAGCACTCTTCACACCCTCTTGCTAGGCTCCAAAATGAGATAGTGAAAGAATGGAAGAGTGGGGTGTGTGTGGGCTGGGGTGGTGTCTTATAGCCCTTTCTTTAACACCGGGTTCATGCCATGAACCGTGTTAAAGGGGCAATGACCCATCGTTAGGTCCTTTAACACCGGTTCGTGGCATGAACCGTGTTAAAGGGGATCCTTGCCGCAGGGCCACGCTGTTTCTTTAACACCGGTTCGTAGAAGAACCGGTGTTAAAGCCCTTTTCTGGATCAACAAAAGGCCTCGTTTCCACTAATGCATGTGGATCGTTGACTTCAGACTGCATGGAACGCCTCGAGCAAACTCACATCTTGTTGGTTGTGAACCTCCTCAGCTTTATCTTGCGCAGTGTCTTCCTCCTTAGCTTCTTCTTTCTTATCGTCTACGACCATGTCACCATCGGTGGACAAGTTGATAGTGAATTGCCTGGGGAGCCCTTCTTCCTGATAAAACTCGCCATCATTTGTTGAGGGGTCTAGGCGCCAGTAACCATCCTTGTTTGTTAAGGGCGGCCTATGGTGTGTCGGTACCATCATCACAACATCCTAGTCCTGTAGATGTTTTGTCGGGTTTTGGCATGGGTACGGAACATAGAATACTTGGAAGGCCTGAGTAGCCAAAATGTAAACATCATCTTCCGCATAAACGGAGCTTCTCTTAACTTCGACCAGTCCAATTTCAGGATCCCGTTTCAACTTATGTGAGTCAAACCAATGGCATTTGAATACAAGGGGATTTTTTGTGGCTAGGCTATACACACTATTTGTTGTATTCCGGTTGGGCTATACACACTATTTGTTGAATACAAGGGGATTTTTTATGGTTGGGCTATACACACTATTTGTTGAATACAAGGAGTTGGCCCATTTGAGCCTTCACAAAAGACTCGCTATTTGTTGTCTTCCGGTCGGGCCGACAAGTTATGTATTCATGGGTATAGAAGCGAGACCCATTCACGTCAAATGCTTATACTGCGATGGAATAATAAAATGCATGCTTTACGTAAGTTCCTTTATGGTTGGGCTATACACACCACTGGTACTCTCAAAAAAAGAAAAAAATATGCCTATCCTCTATTATTGATGAATTATAATCTTCTGCGGAGGTCAGGTCGTTATCTACACAAGAAATTGAGCTTAAAAACTAATCAAATGCAGAGATAGCCCCACTACCGGGTGAAGAGGAACTAAAATGGTACCAACACTCTAAAGCAAAATTCATTCTAGAAGGAGATGCGAATACAAGAAACTTTCATGTTGTTACCAATGTCCAGCATAAAAAGAAATTTATTCACCCTTTGAATCAGGAAGGAGGTATGACTGAGGGACATGAGCAACTGAAGTCCTATATCACAACATATTATAAATCCTTGTTTGGGGCTCCACCCAAAAACTCTTTTTCTATGGATGAGTCCCAAACGACGGATATTTCACAGGTTACTGTTGAGGAAAACAACTTCTTAACTGCCTCTTATACCGAGGAGGAGGTTAAGAAAGTGGCTTTTCAAATGGAATATAACAAAGCGCTAGGGCTGGATGGTTTCCCAGCGGAATTTTATCAAAAATTCTAGGACGTCATCAAGGAGGACCTGATGATTTTTTTTTTAGTTTTCACAAGTCGGTCAGGTGGATCTTTTTAGACTAAATTTTGGCAATATAATTTTACTTCCTAAGGTTAATAATGAAGAACGTACACAACAGTATAGTCTAACCTTTCCTTCTTAATGTTAGTTTTATTTTTTTTACAAAAGTTGCCACGATTAGACTAGAGTCAATAACTAGCCATGTTGTCATCCCTTCTCAAACCGCGTTCATGTAAGGGAGAAACATCCTAGATGGTGTAGTAATTCTACATGAAACAATCCATTAATTACACTCAAAAAAGTAAATGGTGTACTATTCAAGATTGACTTTGAGAAGGCGTATGACAAAGTTAATTGGTATTTTTCCAGCAAACACTCCGTATGAAAGGTTTTTCTGAGGAGTGGCGCGCTCTCATATAGTCTTTTATGTCCGGGATAGTGTTGTCATTAAAGTAAATGATGATGCTGACAATTACTTCGAGACCAAGAAGGGGCTTAGACATGGGTACCTACTATCGCCTATACTATTTAATATAGTGGCTGATATGTTAGCTATCCTTATTGAGAGAGCCAAGACAAATAACCAAATTGAAGGACTAGTTCCACATCTTGTTGATGGCGGACTCTCTATTCTTCAATACGATAAAGACACAATCCTATTAATGGAACATCATGTGAACAAAGCTAAGAATCTGAAATTAATATTATCAGCATTCGAGCAGCTATCTGAACTTCAAATAATTTTCTATAAGAGTGATATTTTTTTTGCGAGGCTCAAAATGAGGCTCACCTATATGCTGAAATTTTCGACTGTGGTCAAGGAAAATTTCCAATCAACTATTTGGAAATACCGATTTACTATCGGCGTCTCACAAATGCTGAATGGAAACTCGTTGAGGAAATACTCCAAAAACGTCTTAATAGTTGAAAAGGTAAATTGCTACCCCTCAAGGGAAGAGTTGTACTCATAAATTCAGTACTAACCAACATGGTACTGTATATGATCTTTTTTTTCAGATACAAAAAGGTGTCTTAAATAAAATGGATTATTTCCGATCAAGATTCTTTTGGCAGGGGGATAGTGAAAAAATATCGACTAGACAGATGGAATGTGGTTTACGGACCGAAAGAATACGGTGGACTTGGCATATATAATTTGCAAGTCAAAAATACCACGCTACTTCTGGGTAAATGTCTTTACAAACTACTGATTGAAGATGGTATCTGGCAAACTATTTTATGGAGGAAATACATGTGTTCCAAAGATGTGTCTCAAGTGGTTTAGAAACCCCGTGACTCACATTTTTGGGCGGGACTAATGGCGATTAAAAAAAATTTCTTTTGTTTTGGTGCTTTCAATGTTAAGGATGGATCACAGATTTAATTTTGGGAAGATAAATGTCTTGGCCAAACTTCTCTTTGTGAAAAATATATAGCTCTATATTCGATTGTTAGGCACAAAGGGGATTAACTTTCCACACTAGTGGAATCTAATCCTCCTAATGTTTTTTTAGAAGAAGTCTCATAGGTCCTCGACTGATATCTTGGAATAATCTTTTACTATGATTATCCACGAGCTGTCGAATGGTGTGGACGAGTTGAAATAGAAATTACTAGAAAGTGGTAAATTTTTAGTTGGCTCATTGTATAGAGCATTGGTTCAGCCTGACATTCCGGTCGATGATAATAGTAAAATTTGGAAAATGAAAATACCCCTTAATACGAATATATTCGCATGGTATCTTCGTAAGGATGTAATTCTTACAAAAAATAATCTTGTAAAAAAGAATTGGCATAAAAGTACACAATGCATTCTTTGTCATCATGGCGAGACAATCCTTCGTTTATTCTTCCATTGTAAATTTGCTCGTTCTATATGGGCATTCTTCCAAATATCCTCTGCTTTATCTCCTCCACGATTGGTGGCTAATGTTTTTGGTAACTGGTTGCATGGGATTGATGATAAATACATGACTTTTTTTAGGGTGGGAGAGCTTGCCATTATTTGGTCGCTATGGCTATATAAAAATGACATGTTTTTTCGTAACATTGTGTCTTCTCCCCTAGAGGTTATACATCGGCCACGGCTATCCTCCGATCATGGACTGTTCTCCAACGTATGGAGATTCACGACTTGTTTGTGGAAGGGTGTACGCGATTGGAGAACATAGCGAGGGATATTTTCTCCCAACATGGATGGCCGCGTGATTTGCGGATTGATCTACCATAGCTCGAGGCCGTTTATTTTGTTTGCGATTTTTGTAATTTTAGTCTACTTTCTTTATTCTCTAGTTGTGTGGTTTGTGCGGTTGTGTGCATCTTTGTTATGCAGAGACCAGGTGTAAACATTACTCAAAGTAATAAAAACGCCCATTTTCAAAAAAAAAGTTATAGAATGCACTCCTTCTTGGCAATGCTAAAAAATCTTGATAGCCCTCTACTCCTCATTCATTGAACTTGGCTATCCAGTTTACCATTGGCCTTGCCTATCTCTTTATCAAGAAACTCCAAAAGGAGATAATACATGATTTCAGAAATTTGTACTCCAACGATAGAATCATGTCATCATGGCCATGATCGTGGAAGCGAAGGGTGTGGACACAACATGACCTGACCGAGAATCGATTGTATGGGCATGACTACTTCAACGGCGATTGACATGCGAATGTCTACGCCTGGGACATCTATGTGGGGGCATACCCATGAAAGGGATGGACACGAACCATAGGGCCACAAAGAGCGTTTTGGGTTGCAGCGACATATACAGTCATGCCTACTTCGATATCACTGGACATGATAAATGCCATTGGGCATGATTTTTTCCAATCCTTAGCATCGCACGGACACTTATTAGCTAGTAGTATATAATAGATATATGGAGATGCACACGCAATTTTTTAAATTCTTTAACAATTTAAATTTTCTGTTTTTGATAAAGGGAGCATACGAATCCGAGATGAAAAGTGAATTTTCGACCCTTTTTTTTGGCTCAACACTGCCTATTTACCACGTCATAGGTTAATATACATCCTCTAGAAACCCGACAATGTCCGGAAGTTTTCTTTAAAGTATTAAATAATATTGTGGTTTCTAAAAATACCATGGTTTAAAATATTTCTAGGTGTTTGGTCTAAGTAAAAATGCACTTTTATATTTGTGATAATGCACTAATCTTGCAGTATAGAAAAAGGTGGTCTGGGCTTTTATCAAGACCGTAGTATTTGTTCTAGGCATGTAACTATAGTTTTGTTTTGCAAACACTCTAGTGCCAAACGGAGCCTTAAACTATTAATAAAATAAAGTATAAATGATCAATACTTAGTTGAGTGATGGTTCTGTATACAAAAAGAGGCAAAAGAAATCTATTGTTAAAATTTTAATAGAAACCATAAAAGAGAATACAACTATTTCAAAACTAAGTTCACTAGAACATTCAGCGTAAGGCGGCAATGTCAAACTCTTTGAATATTAATAGAGAAACTACAAACACCCGATGAACTTTTTTTATTTTAGCATCTGGTCCATATAGTTCTAGTTACCAATTCCTAGGTTGATATAGAACGATTTAGAATAACGACAATGTCCGAAAGATTTTCTATGATTTAGGATCCGTTTTGCAGCAAAGGTTTTTTTAAGTATTCCAAGAATATAGTAGTTTCTAAAAATAACTATTTTAAAAAACACTTTGCGGTATTTAGCTTTAAAGAAAACTGTAGTCTTATATTTTCGATACTGTCCTGATCTTGTAGTATAGAAAGAAATGGTCCTGGTCATCTACACAACAATTTAGCCCACAAATATAAGTTGGTTAAATCTCTCACTCGCATGTGTCCTACTATATTTACCATGACTTTTTTATAGTCCTAGATCCATATTATTTTTATCATAAATGTGATATTTAATCCATGAACCCCTAACTATATTTCTTAGATGCAGTAAATCCATTACAAAAGGTGTCCTTGTATTTGCAAGGGCCATCGCGCTAGTGTGAATAAAGGTATACTGTTAATAGCTCATGCACATCACTGCCATCGCTTGTGTTCAGATCACAGAGCCCAATATCATTCGCTCCACAGTAGGTAGTATGAACTTCAGCGCAATAATTTCACGTTGTCATCACGACACCAGCACCTGCTCCTGCCCCAGAGCTCTACTTTGCAGTCTGTACTAGTTTTTTAGATGAAACTATCAGAAACCTTGCCCGATTTCCATCGAAAATGATGAAACTCTAACTTTCTCTGTGTTGACTGTTAGTGGAGTGGTTGTGTCGCCCCTTGTTTGCCACGTCCTGCACCACCAACCATGTTTGCATACGGGTAAAGCTGACAGTAAAGTTTGGATGAGGTCCTAAACTAAGTAGGCATCAAGATGATATATGAACACATGGTTGATGCCCACTAGCAGCACTGCGAAAGTGATAATTGCTCCTCAGAGAGGAGTTCAGAATTCAGATAGCAGCTCGCAATTTCTCGGATGCATCCATCCCCACACACGACACATCCCACGCAATTTCTCCTCCAAAGAATCATTTCACGTTGTCACCACGACACCACTTCCTGCTCCTGCCCACTATCTCAACTTTTTTACTTGTTTTTTATTTAGATGGAATTAAAGGACATACATCCCTTGTCCAGGTACTATGTAAAAGGATAATTTAACTTCTGTGCCTTTTTGGTACAGTGCGTCCTCGATCGTGCATCTTGCATCTTATTACATTCGCCATAGTCCCACTTGCAATTTTTTGCTGCCCATGCGTAGCAACTTTCAGTGTCCATACATGCTTCCCATGAAGGCCAACTCGGTTCCTGGGTCTTTCCCATTGCCCCCACATCCTGCCTTTTCTGTTTTCTAATCGCCCTTGGTGAGTAGGTCTCTCTATATATACTACCTGCTCGCTCTTCCTATATTGCTTGCAATCGTGCAGAGGAGACTGTAAATCGCTTGGAAGAAGAAACGGAGGAGCCAAGAAAGGTTCGTTTTTATTTCGCAGAAGAAAATTAGAAAGGTATTCCTTGTGCATGTTCATATCACCTCATCTGTGCGCTTATTACCTTTGTATATCTTTCCATCTGCTGGTTGTGTTCTCTAGACAGGATGACCACTGAAATCGGTGCCGTGATGCAAGTGGTGGATGCGGGGTTCAAGATCGAGAATGCCATGAAGAGGGTTGAACAAAATGTTGAGAGTTGTGCTAAGATTAATACACGTGTGTTCAGACTACGTAATTACCTGTCAGGTCTTGAAAAGTATGAGAAGCAACCGTCGGTGAACATGTCACTGCTGGCACTCCAAGGGGTCCTCATTCAGGCACTCAGCCTTATCACGAACTGCAAGAAGAAAGTGGGCATTGTTTCACAAATGCTCACTGCAGAAGAAATTGCCAAAAAGCTGGCTGAGGTAGATGATGAGATCGCGAAGTTAGTGGGGGAATTAAACTTAGCCCTCAACATTGAAAAGACCGTTCATCTGCCTTCACCCCAGAGGTAGCATTTTTATTCATGGAGAAAGTAGAGTACCATTACAATAGAGGTTTTTTTCTTCAAGCATTTAATACAATGATTTCTTGCATAACAGTGTAACACATCATGTCCGGGCAACATAGTAAATCAATTGACTCGTAGGTGTTGAGATTTTTACCTACAAGCAAGGCTGCATGAATCCAACCGTCTAGGTTACTTGAATATTCTAAAAATCAAATTTTCTAGTGCTTAATTGAGATACATTCATTTATGTATATTTTTTTATCACAAAAGGTAGGTCCAACTTGAGGTAGTATTTATGCACAAAAAAGTAAAGCACCGAATCATGGTGCAACATATATACAGCGGACATTTGTGAAGTTACATTTAAATTTATTGTTTTTAATAGATCCATTTGTGAAAATGCAGTAACTCATAAAAATATGACAAACGTCTTCAATTTGTACTTGCTTGGTAATATTGTAATTAGTGTCTAATAATTATTTATGTCCCTGGTTTAGGGTACAGGATTTGCGCAGGACTCACATAACAGCCACACAGCATCAGGAAGCGAGGATGCTTACTTCTCACGTAAGATCACATCTTCTATCCTTTCTAAGAGAAGAAGCAGCAATCTCTGCCACTTTGATATTGCAAACTGAGTGATTCCGGTGGTTCCGGTGCTCTTATTGATATTTGCATGCCTTCATTTTTACCAATGGTTTCCCCACAGGCGTTTTCAGTTTCTCTGAGTTGGAGGATGCAACAAACAAATTTTTGGATCCAATTGGAGAAGACGGTTTTGCTGAGGTCTACAAGGTACACTCTCATCACGTGCTTGGTTTCCTAATTATTTTACACCCTTCTAAAATTTGGAACTACAGCTAAAATTTGAACTTAAACTCTAGAATCGTATAATAAATACCATGAACATGTTAATTGTTTATCGCCTTGTTGATATCCAGTAGCCGAATCTGCTGGGCAGTTCAGTTACTTGATGAAAATACTAGTAGAATATATAGTTTGATATAAATATACGCTGCTGGATACAGTGAAAACACCTTTCTGGTTTTATGCTATCCATATAAAATGGTTAGTTTAATTGTTGATTACTCTTTCCAGGGTGTATTAGTTGCCGGACACGTGGTTGCTGTCAAGAGATTTCGTCCTAATATGGACCCGAAGAATATGTCACGACATGTGAGGAATTATGCCCAAATTTTTTCGGTGCTCCGTCAGCACGAAAATATTGTTGGATATCTGGGGCATTGTGATGAAGAAAAAGAAGTCATGATATTGCACGAAGGCAAATGTTTGCGAGCGTCTGAAAAGCAACTAGCGGTTGTCCAAGAGTACATGACGAACGGAAACTTGAGCCAATATTTTGGTCCAAAGATGGACTATGGTACTTTCCACCATCCCTCCAATCCAAATTACTTTTCATGATTTCTGTTCAAATTTAAACTAAAGGGAGTAATACACTATTGACCATAGTTAAGTACCTCTCCACCAAACTCATCAACTCGTCGTTACTAATGAACAATGATTTTTCACTTCCTAGGGCCAGGGCAGCAGGTGGATTGGTCAGCTAGATTCCGAATTATTCTCGGGATAGCACATGGAATTTCTTACCTTCACTCAAAAAATGTCGTTCACATGGATTTGAAGCCAAGCAACATTCTCTTGGACATGTATATGAACCCTAAGATTTCGGATTTTGACTTATCTAAAATACTGGATGAATGCACTGAAGTACGGACGAGCGAAATAATAGGCACCATGTAAGACCACACTACGAGTAGTCGAGTACCTCCTTATGTTGAAATTAGTGTGAAGTTTAGGTTTTTCTTAGTTTGATTTCATTAGCTATATTTTCATGGTATATGCTTAGTTGATATTATAGATATTGATACTTTTTTCTACAAAATAAGTCAAATTTATGAAAAATGACACGGGACAAACCCAAAGTGTGGGGTAATGTATATAGACGGGAGTATACATCATCTCCACTAGAGTGACATGCACTAATCGTTTTAATTCGTATTGATTTTTTCTGATGTCACGTACAGGGTTATATAGCTCCTGAGTATGCTGGAATGGGTATTGTCTCAAAGGCGTGTGATATGTATAGTTTTGGTGTCATCGTCCTCTGTACACTTACAGGAAGGAGATTTTGTGTAAGTTGTGTACTATTCGATAGCATCAATTTATAAGTAGAATAAGAAAGTTTATCTACAGCAAGTTAGTATCATCTTAGCAGCGAAAAGTTGACCCCACAAAAGAGGTACAAATTTTAACATTATATGTTAATAACACTAATTACTCCAAAGATTTAGCTTATAACACATTTACTATTGTATACATATTTGTTGAAGTGTATAGGTGCATTGTCTAGTACTTTTCATCAGTTCGAATTTTTAGTTGCTTAGCTAGTGCACGAAGCTTAACATGATATCAGAGCAGAGTTCTCGAGTTCGAGTCTCGCTTTAGCAATTTATTGAAATTGATAGTAGCCCCCTATTCCGCTAATTGTCGCGCAGTCAATCTCTTTTGGTGCATGTGTTGACTTGTTTTCTCTTCACACGTGAGGAGTGTTCAGGTGTATATAAGTGGATTGTCTAGGCCTTTATATCAGTTTAGACTTTTGGCTGTGTTGGATAGTGCATAAAGCTTGACAATATTTAAGCACCTCTTGTCACTAAATTATACTATTATTTTGTTAGGTTTAACCATATTAATAAAATAATCTCCATTTTGAATATTTGGGCCCATTTTAGAAACTTGACGTGACTTGGACATTACACTTCTCCTAAAATTTATCCAACTTTTTCGGCACTCCCACAACATCTTGAAAAGTGAGTCAAACTATTCACATTGTGGATTATATTTCAAAATCCGGGCAAGAAGTGGAAATATTTGTGTAAAGGATTAAATGTGTCACAAACTCAATCCATGGAGTAGAAAGTGAATTTAACCCTCTAAGTATTAGATATGTAGTAATAGTATTTGAAAACTAAAGAACATGTAACTTTCATGTATGCTTGCAAATTGAAAGGCTGCATGAGTATTTCTTCAATTATATAAAGTATTTCTTCTGACTTAATTCTCTGGGTTACCTTCAAATAAATAAATATATATATATTACATGACAATGAAATTTTTTATCAGGACATGGATGTTGCTGAGATATCAGCAATATTTAATGCTTCGTTGCTGAACGAGACCCAACTAAAAGAAATGAAAATATGCATTGAGATAGGACTACTATGCATGAAACCAAACCGAAAGACCGACCTACAATATCAGATGCTCTTGAGATTCTAAACAGCAAGACAAAAGCAATGTGTAAGACCCCAAAAACTAAATCTCTAGTTCATATTTTAAATTACAAGAATGGTTTGTCATGATATCATCATAATTTGAATTAATTATTTCATAGAATTAAGCCATGCATTAGAATTATTTATATAGTTATTAGCTTCTTTTAGGAAACAACTATGTTATGTTTGTACAAAGGATCTAGTTTAATATGGTATACCTAATTTCTATGTGTAAGTCTATGCTTTTGGCATGATATCTTAATATTTGAATTAAAATTGATCCAATTCTTGCTAAATGCATAGAAAATGGTTGGGAATTACAAATGTTATGATCTAAATTTTTCTAAATCCTTGTGACTTGAAGAATCCTATAGTCTAATTTGTAACTACATTCTTCTTAATGATTTTGTAATGGTTAGCAAGAATCCTTATATCATGCAAATATAATGGGATTAGAAGTGCCAACATTTAATTTGAACTTATTAGTATAATCACACATATATGCATGAATTTACAACCGTTAACTCATTCATGAATTCATTGTTGCATGTCATCAAATCTTATTGGATCTTCTCTTTGCACCTTTTGTTCGATAGCCTTTGCCAAGGAGACTGTGTTTGACCAGTACAAGCAGAAGTTATTGAATGACCCACACGCTTATGCAGGCAAGCATCCATTCCATGTGTTTTAAGTTGTATACTTTTTGTGTTATGATATGTTGAGCTATGCCCCTAATGACAATTTAGGTTTCCCGTGTTAGCTAACATGTTCAACTGCTTACCTTTTTATTAAAATTCTTATTGTACTTGCCATGATGGGTTATACCCTACTATTGATATTTGGTATCCGGCTTTAGGTCAGAGAGCTCATGAGTTTAGCACTTCCTCATGGTCATGATATGTTGTATACCAATATAGATTAATATAGAGCACTCTTTGCCCTGGTTAACATAGAGATCATATCTAGAATAGTGGCTAAGCTGGGACTTTTCTGTGCGTCTAAGATGGCTTGGTAGACACAATAGTTGGTCAATAATTAAAGATGCAATAATAAATCCAACTTAAGTGGGTACCCGTTAGTTGCTTCTTCACCCCACTTAGGTCAAGAAGGTCCAAATTCAGATGTTATTTGAGCACTACCTTGTAAACTTTGTTTCCTGCATATTTACCCGGATAAGAAAGTAATCTATCTAGACATAGTAATGTGATTTGACCAATTTTGTTAGTGCGTCTCCTCTGGTTGGGTATTACAATCTAGATTTTTTAGTTTCCTTTGCAAGTGTTGTTACGAGGAGATTTTAGCAAGAGGAGAACTTTTTTTCCACAAAATAAATTACAGTCGGATACATAATACTTTATATTTTCTTTACTCCCTCTGTTTTTATTTACTTCGCGTTCTGAGATTAGTCAAAGTCAAAACTTTTGAAGTTTGACCAAGAATATAGCAAAAATTATTAATAACTATAATATCAAATGTATATAATATGAAAATATACTTTATAATAATTCTTATACTATAAATTTTATATTATAAATGTTAATATTTTTGTCTAAATAATTGGTCAAACTTTACAAAATTTGACCTTAACTAGACCCAGAATGCGAAGTATTTGTGAACGGAGGGAGTACTAGGTTGCATGTTGTCAAGTGTTTCCAGCGGGAATATAGATCAAGCCTAGTAGGACCATGCGCAAGGTCTTGCAGCTAAACCAAAACACTCTATAATTTTTACCTTTTAATCCCAAACTTTGATTCATTTTACTTGCAAACCTACCGCCAACTTGCCGTCTCTAAACCACCCTAGTGTATACGGAGAGGGAGTTTGGACTGGGAGAGATTCATAGAATCACGGAGATCTTTAGAAGATCACCCGGTGTCAGTTTTTCTCTTTTCTGTAGCGATCCATTTTTAGATTATATGACCTCTTGCAATTTAGGGTATTTGAAGTGCTACAATGTCTAATTTCCGCAGAATTTTTGGACATATGGATTGCGAGAAATTGAATGCCAAAAGGTCCCATTTTCATGCAAATGGAGAATTCACCATAGGTGGAACTCGTGCAGGAAATAATTAAAAATTGCGTGTAGCCTAGGTCTGCGTAAAATCATATCATATTTCTCTGCTTTAAATAGTGCGGATTAACTAAGTTGCACTCTAGAATTATAATAATTATTATACATCAGTTAGTATTTTTTGTGTTAATTTAATTTGGAGTATAGGACTTTGGATTTATATTGCATTAATTGTATGTTAGATTAATTAACAATTTAACATGTACTTTTCTTAATGAATATTGGAGTTTCTGCTCTATATTTATTTGGCCATACATTTGTGATGCATAGAAGGAATGCGCAGCACCGACTCTGACTTAGCAGGTGAAGGAGAAGGGACTCACGTTGAAGGTGCCAATATATTTTGCCCGATCCCATACTCTTACAAAATTTAAACTAACCTTAGTTTGAGTCAGTTAATGTATTTATTCCTATCATCCATGATGATGAAGTGCCATGTTATATCATATTCGTACCTAACCTCGTTAACATGGGTAGATCACATTATGCTGAGCAATGCTTTAAGTAGTTCACATTTGATTCCTTAGCATTGCTTAAAGTAGTTCATATTCCCAATGGGAGTTCATATTCCAAATGCTTAAAGTGTATAAACTCTTTAGAGTTTAAACAAAATATGTATTATCTTCCTCTATCTCCCATAAATGGAAGAATTGGCAAGTATGGAGACTTGTGCGTAAGTTGGCACCTTTGTCAAGTTGCCGCCGAGCAGTTGTGCTCTTGCCTGCCATCAACCCCGGCGTAGTATTTGTTACAACATTGGAACCCCACTTATTAGGAGTACAGTAATTGCCTGATAAATTCATTTGCAAAAATCACTTATTTGTGAATTTTGTTCAAGGCATATTTCTGCTAAACCCTGCCTTTGTTTTCACATCCGAATGTTATTCAGTTTTTTAGTTTGTTTATATTGGACAGCAGGCTGAGTATCTAGTTGACTGATGCATATCTATTTTCTGTTATTTTCAGTGGATCCGAACTCAATGGCTCGAACTTTCCATGTCTACGAGGAGTAATACGAAGATGAACACAAGAATATGTGCATGGTGTAAAGTGAAACTTTGCTTTGTGGATGGAAGGATGGGTGGACTACTTTTTTTTCTAGAGATGCAAGGGGGTCAAATTTAGGGTATCATCTATCCTCTTTATTTCAACAAAATGAACCATCATTATATAAAAGTTAGTTTATTTCTTCAAACTAAAGAGGGTAAATGATATCCTAATGTTGACCCACTTGCAACTCTAGTTTTTGCTGCTAGAGGCCATTTATCATTGTTTGCTACTTTGATATACTTTTGGATTTTAACAGCCGCAACGCTGAGGTACTTAAATAATCATGATCAAAATATTTTTTTATAACTATATTGTGTTCATTTATTTAGGTTGATACTTTTGTATATCATTCATCCTATGCCATCAGCCAATGTTGTAAGAGTAGTAAAAGTCTAGATTCTCACATAGGGCTTGGGTTTATTTGTTATACATTCTTTTTTATAAAGGCCCGTACATGTCTGACATTAAATTGCTAAATCCCACAAGATTCCAAAATATTATTACATGTTGCGTCATACAACTTCCACTACAACAGAACACGCGGGCCCTGGTGGTTATAAACGCCAAATCACAGCCTAATTGTCAGGATTGTCCTAGCGCAGCAAAAGAAGCCGCCAGGGATAACTGCTTCAGGAGAAATGCATAGACGACATTTTTTCGCTCGGCACATGGTGATTCACTAAACTAGCGCTAGAACGACAGCTAAATATTAACACCGCGGCCCATTGAAGGCCGACACCACCTAAATGTCGTGGCAGTTGCGCATGGGCGACACAATTCAGTGTCGTCTTATGTGCATCGTGCACTGCACAATTTCTAATGCCCTAATGATCTTTTTCAGCGTAGCGTTTTAGTTTGTAGTTTATATTTTTAGGATTCGCTTAGTTACTAGAAATCATAATACAAATCGCACACGATGCTTGCAAATATCGCAGCACAAGCTCGAATATATAACATAACATAGTTGTAGGGGTTCGTAGCATGGAAAACAAAAAAAATTATCGCATGAACCCACACAAGACAAGATCTATCTACTAGATTGTAGCAACGAGTCGATAGAGTACTCACCCTCGAAGATTCCAAAGCGGTTAACGAGAGAAGATTCTCGTGGGTGATGTAGTCGTTCACTTGCCGATGTCAAGATCGCGTGAGCGATCCTTCGCAGCGTGCTCGCAGCGCTCATGATCGGTCACATGTTCGGTACTCGATGAAGACCTTCCTCTCCCTTGTTCCAGCAGGTTGTAGCTCTCTCCTTGTGATTCCGGCATCACGACGGCGTGGTCTCGGAGTTAGGCGGAAATCCTGAGCCGCTTAAGCCGGAGCGGGTAGGATGGAGTAGAGGGTTCCCCGACATCTAGGGTTTAGAGGCCGAAGAGGAGGAGGTGGTCCGGCAGCTGCTAGGGCGACGGTGGCGGCGTCGCGGTGCAAGGCGGCTATGGGGCTTGGGGTTGTGGTGTAGGTCTTTGGGGCAGCCGCTCCCTCTATTTGTGAGAGAGGAGCAACTAGGAGAGAGGGAGTTGAATCCTCCCAAAATCCCTCTCCTTGGCGGATGTGGAGGAGAGGAGGTTTCCTCTCCTCCCTCCACCGAAACATTGTCCCATTTTGACTATTCAAACTTGCCTTTTGACTTTTAGTTTTGGAGTTCGATTTCTTTCTTTTAAACGCCCAACCAAGTGACCTAGGCCATGATGAAATCATTCCACTTTGTCACGACACATTCATGTACCCTTCCCCTTCTGGTTCGGTGAACCTTCTAGACCCTTCTAGATCATTCTGGTGAAAACACCAGAATCATTCCCGAACTCCGGAATTGGACTTTCCTTATATGGATCTTATTCTCAGAACCATTCCGGATCTCCTCGTGATATCCCGGATCCCATCCGAGACTCCGAACAACATTCGGTCTTCTTACTCACATTCCATATCTACTAAACAACATCGAATCCTTAAGTGTGTCTCCCCGCGGTTCATGAATTATATAGACATGACCGAGACTCTTCTCCGATCAATAACCAATAGAGCAATCTGGAAATTCATATGGCTCCCGCATATTTCTACAATTACTTTGTGATCGAATGAACCATTTACATACGACACCCATTTTCCTTTGTCTCACGATATTTTACTTATCTGAGGTTTGATCGTCGGTATCTCTGCATACCTAGTTCAACCTCGTTACCGATAAGTACTGTTTACTCATTCCTGTGATATGTGATCCCTTGTGAGCCAGTCACATGCTTGCAAGCTAATTGGATGACATTACACCAAGAGGTCCCAGAGTATATCTATCCGTCAGATGGATGGAAAAATCCCACTCTTGATCCATGTGCCTCAACACATACTTTCCGAACACTCAATGCCACCTTTATAACCACCCAGTTATGAAGTGGTGTTTGATGTCATCAAAGCATCCATCCGGTGATGGTGATTAGCATGATCTCATGGTCCAAGGAATTAGGTTACTATGTATCTAAAAGCTTATAGGAAATGAACTATTAAAATGACTTGATCTTTATGCTACGCTTATCTATAGGAGTATATCCATCACACGATTCTCCTAATGATATTATCTTGTTGTTAATAACATCTCAATATTCATGATCAGGAAACCATGATCATCTATCAACCAACAAGCTAGTATTATAAAGAGGGTATACTAGGGACTCTAACAAGTTTACAAATCACACAAGTATTAATGTTTCCGTTTAATACAATTATAGCATGAATGTAAACATTTATCATAAACACAAATATATAATAGTAACTACTTTTATTATTGCCTCTAGGGCATATCTTCAACAGTCTCCCACTTGCACTAGAGTCAACTAATCTAAATTACATGGTAATATACCGAACACCCATGGCGGTTTGGTGCTGGTCATGTTTTGCCCCCGGGACAGGTTTAGTCAACGGATCAGCCACATTCAGATCTGTGTGTACTTTGCAAATCTTTATGTCACCATCTTGGACATGCTCTCGAATAGCGTGAAAATTTAGATTGATATGCTTCAGCTTCTTGTGTCACCTTGGCTCCTGCGCATTGGCTATGGCGCCCATTTTATCACAATAGATAGACATTGGGTCCAGCGCACTGGGAACCACACCGAGCTCCGTGATGAACTCCTTCATCCATATCGCCTCTTGTAAAGCCTCCGAAGCAGCTATGTATTCTGATTCAGTTGAAGATCTCGCCACAACGCTTTGATTTGCACTCCTCCATCTCACTGCTGCACCATTCAAAGTAAATACGTATCCAGATTGAGATTTAGAATCATCCGGATCGGTGTTCCAATTAGCATTGGTGTAACCATTAACAATGAGCTGTTCATCACCTCCATAGGAAAGAACCATATCCTTAGTTCTTCACAAGTGCTTAAGGATGTTTTTGACCACTGTCCAATGATCCACTCCTGGATCACTTTGATATCTGCTAGTTAAATTAACAACATATGCAATGTTGGGTCTAGTACATAGCATGACATACATGATAGATCATATGTATGAGGCATAGGGAGTCTTACTCATCCTCTATCTATCTTCTGCCGTAGCGGGACTTTGAGTTTTACTCAAGATCGTATTGGGAAACATGGGCAAGAACCCTTTCTTGCTATCTTCCATTCCAAACCTCTTTATAAATTTGTACAAATATGTACTTTGAAAAATATATATTAGGCGTCTTGATCTATCTCTATAAATATTTATGCCTAATATATAAGCAGCTTCGCCAAGATCCTTCATTGAAAAACTATTATTCAGATAATCTTTGATAGTATTAAGAACGTCTACATCATCCCCAATCAACAATATGTCGTCCACATATAGTACCGGATGCTCTGAGCTCCCACTCACTTTCTTGTAAATACAAGCTTCTCCATAAGTTTGTATAAAACCAAAACTTTGATCACCTTATCAAAATGTTGATTCCAACTTCGGGATGCTTGCTTTAATCCATAAATAGACCGTTGAAGTTTGCATACCTTGTTAGCATATTTAGGATCGACAAAACCTTTGGGTTGTACCATATACAACTCTTCATCAATGTCTCCATTGAGGAATGCCGTTTTGACATCCATCTACCATATCTCATAATCATAATATGCAGTGATTGCTAACAAAATCCTCACAGACTTTAGCTTCGCTACCGGTGAGATAGTCTCATAGTAGTCAACTCCTTGAATTTTTCGAAACCCTTTTGCGACAAGTCGAGCTTTATAGACAGTTACATTACCATCAACATTTGTTTTCTTCTTGAAAATCCATTTGTTCTTGACAGCCTTTCGGCCATCAGGTAAGTCCACCAAAGTCCATACTTGGTTTTAATACATGGATCCAATCTCGAATTTCATGGCTTCTTGCCATTTATTGGAATCTGGGCTCATCATCGCTTCCTCATATGTCGCAGGGTCGTCGGTGTTGCCCACCAACATGGCACTCATAACGGGATCATACCAATCGGGAGTGGTCCGAGTCCTCGTCGACTTGCGAGGTTTGGCTCTGTGAGTCTTCTGGTGAAATAGGATTTTTGGCATATTTTCCCGGATTTTTTCTGATAGTTGATTTTCTGCACAAAAACTAGACATCAAGGTAATTCTGCTAAAAACAGCGTCAGTCCGTGTTAGTTGTATCCAAATCACACAAGTTTAGAGGAGAAACAATAGCAAAAGTGTTCGGAAAATTAGATACGTTTTGGACGTATCAACTCCCCCAAGATTAGCTTATTGCTTGTCCTCAAGCAATTTAGTTGAAAACTGAGTGCGATAAAAGAGCTTACACGAACACATTTGCTTCATATGATGTAAATATTCTCAGCACAGGAGTAGATGCTTAGACAATCCGTAATAAAGAGTATGCAACTAAGTCTACCCAATAGTCATTGCAAGCTATGAAGAGATTACAACTCAATAATAATAAGTAGCATGAAACATAAACATAAGCAACATTGAAATGCTCATAAAAAGGTATGACAGAGTGATATCTCGCTTGCCTTTGTTTGTAGAGCACAACATAAATGCCAAGGCACCTCTGATGTTCAAGTGAAGACTAGAAATAAAGATATCAGAGATACAAGCATCAAAGTCATGACATAATTAAACAAGTTTTGAGAAAAGCACATTACACTAAGAATGACAACTATGCTCTCAAAAAGGTGCTCAAAGAATAAGTTGAGACTCAACAGGGAAGTGAAAAAGGTTTTGAAAATTTTGAAAGGCTTCCAAATGCTGAAAGTAAGGTACTCATTAGCTTTGAGCTCTCATTGCCCCTATCATAGGCATATTTAGATGGTTAATGGTGAAAGTGAGGTCCAATATGAGTTATATGCTTGACAGACCATAAACTGAAAATCTCATGTCCCTTGAATACGAGGGCCGCTCCTCATGTTACTCAACTTTAGTTACCGGCAAGTTCTTGTCATAGTAAATACATGCGTATCATAGAGAACCTCCAACGGGGTACCCCTTGCACATGATACATGAGCTATCCCATAATCAAACTGACAAGGCAAGCAGACAATGAGCATCTCAGCGATCTTTTTATTTACTATTTGCATAGGTTTTTATTGAGGATGCTTCACAGATTGCTCATTATGGTTATGCTGCAAGTTTCGACCATGATTAGGCATGGCTTAGGCTAGCGGCCCAAGCATTTCTCTAACATATATATATAACTCCATAAACTTACAAGCTCCCCTTTTATTTCACACCGACGACATCCATAAACAAAAGAGCATGATATCAACTGGGTACAAAGTACAGGTGCAAAGTTGAAAGCGTTCCTTGTGACAGCACGGTTCTGCTAACTCGCAGCCTATAATTTGCAAGCATATAACTTTCATGGACAGTCACAATGGTTCAGGTTTATTAAGTGCAAAAAATAAAGTGTGCCATCAATTTCGTGAGAGATTTACTAACCAACTTTCTCAAAACAAGCAAACATTTTATTTGGAAGAAAACAAGGCATAATAAATATGCACTGAATAGCAAATGATGCTAATAGATAGGTATGGTGGACTCTCTGGAAATATTGGTTTTAGGGAGTTGGATGCACAAGTAGAGTTCATACTCAGTGCAACTCAAGGCTAGCAATAGAGACGGAGTGACAAACGAGAGAGCATTAACTGTCATAATCATGCTTGCAACAAAACAATACTAATTATGGCATTAAAGTGATACAGGAACTCTAAGGCAAAATAAATCATTGAGGCTTGCTGACTATTGTTCAGTCATATGCATGCGTGAGCATGTGCCAAGTCGATTCACATGAAACATTTAGAGGAGGATACCACACTGTCATACCAAGTTATGAATAGAACAATGCAAGCAAACATTCATATGACACGCTACAAACTATTAGCAGTGGGGCTAATCACAAGGGAGCAAGAACTACTAAGCATCCATAAATAACATACGCCATACATGAACAGATTAAGCATGCTCACAATGATGAGTATATGTACAAAAATGAAACAAATAGAGTTTGTTAGCAACCTCTTACCACACCTCGAGTTGTCATTAATCTTCATTATTGCCCTTCACTTGTGTGGCTTGAATAATAACATGAAACCAAATTCCACTAAGGACCACTGAACCCTGCAAAGAACTTCACAAAACCAAAGAAGAACAGAAAATATTTTTGGTGTTTTTTGATTTTTAAAGCAAGCACACAAAGCAAAAACAAACAAAGAAAAATCCTTTTGGACTTTTCTTAAGGAAAACCAAAGCTAAAAAGCAAAGAAACAAACCAAGAGAAACAACGAAAATATTTTTGGTCTTTTTGTGTTTTGGGAAACAGAAATAAGAACTAAAAAAGAAAGCGAACACATGGATATACAAAGAACCGACGAAACATGATATATAGATGTGTGTGATGTCGGTATACCTCCCCCAAGCTTAGGCTTTTGGCCTAAGTGGGGCTCAATAGCGTGGGTAGTAACCCCAAGCTGGTGGGTCATTGTAACATCCCAAAAATCATATTTTCAAAGTTTGCATATCATCCATGCATTCATAATCATTTAGGGATTATTTTCAAAGTCATTACAAAAACAGAAGCATTTGAATGCTTATTATTTTATGTAAGCAAAGCATTGATCCAATGCTACTCTCTTGTGAGAGATTGTTTTAAACCAATGATGTTTGTTTGATAATTTCCAAAGCTAGGACAAGATTTCAAAACAAAGAAACAAATTTAAACCATTTCTTTGTCTTTAATAAACAATGGGTAAAAGCATTGTTTATTTTAAAATTCCAAAGATCCAAATTATTTTAAAGTGTACAACATTGTTCTGCAACCAAATGTGTACAATCTTCACTTTATAAAAATCTAGAAAAGGTTTGAACTCAAACACATTTGAATTCATTTAAGAATGTTCCTAAAAATTGAATTAGAAAAAGAAAAAGGATAAAGAATCAGAACTGGGCTAGGCACCACCCATTATTGCAAGAGACTTAGCCCAGCCCACCCGAGGCTTTCTCTCTCTCTCTCTCTCCTGGCCTTGAGACCTACCTATGCGTCGTGGACCCAAATGCCACGCGGTCATCGTCCCTAAACCGTGCACCCCCCGACACCGTCGACGCCACCGTTACCACCATCACTGCCGCGAATGAAGCGGGCTTAATTGCCGATCAATGCTGCGTGATCTCCTTGCCCCTCACCGGCTATTTAAACCCCTCTCCTCTCATCTTTCTCCTCACTCAGCCTCTTCTCCGCCACCAGATCGCCCACAATTCCACTTGCACCGCGGTACCGAGCACCTCCGACGACGCATTCCGGTGAGTACATCGCCCCTCTTCATCTCTGGTTCATGCGAGCGTGTACGCCTAGCTTCTGCACATCACCTCATACCATTCGTTTGTTCTGTAATGCACCAGGACATCGCCTCCGTCCACCTCTGCAAACAACAGAGCCGCCGCTCAACTCCGACGAGAAATACCGGTAACCTCCGAGCGCCCCTTGCTTCCCTCTTTGACCCTGTCGTGTTCGCCACAACCTTGCTCATCCTCTGACACAAACTGGTTCGTGATAGGGTGATCTACATCGTCGGCAACATCTTCATCTGCAAGCACCCGACGACGTCCGCAAGTCCGACGAGCCCCAGCAACCTCTACAGCGCGCCCCGACCCTGCCCGTTTGCACGTTGAGCTTCCTCGTGGCATCGCGAGTCTGGTAAGCCCCTCTGCTGACCCCAGCCCCTCCGTAGCTGCCGGAACATCATCGGCGAGCCATCGCTGCCGTATCGCTCGCTAGCGCCGCCCATCCATGGTCGCTTGCTTGATAGCCGTTGGATCTAGATCTAGCGCATAGAAATAGATCACTTATCGAAGGGGTACGTGTTAGATCTAGCCGTGCGTTTTTATTTTGATCATGTAGCTCTCGTTGATCGATCCAGCCGAAACGGTATCAGCCAATTAGGACATGACGCGTGGCCTGTTCTTCGTTTTAAAAATCTGAATTAGATCTATTAAGGATTCAAACTTGCAAAATTCATAACTTTTGATCCACATGTTCAAATTTTGCAAATTTTATATCATTGGAATCAGGAAAAAGAATGCTATCCATTTATGCAATGTGTTTAATGTTTTGCTTCTGTAAAATTGGTTATTTTTGTAGAGACATTTATAGGCTTGTTTTGAGTAAAGAAATGATTTGAAAAATGATTTAAAGATCTAATAAAGTTTATATAGTGTGTCTTGGTCTTGTTTATGATTCATTACTGTATACTTGTCTTGTTTGGTGTAGAGATCATCACATGGAATTTGCATGCATTCATATATTTTTTCTTGTATACTTTTGATATGTGATTTTGGTGCCATTATTTTATGTGTAGATTTTGGTGCTAATAGTGATTGTGGTTGTGAAGATTGTTGCTACTCCCCAAACTACCAAGGCAAGTGGTGCTTCATGTTTTTGTCCCAATATTTTATACCTGTGCATTAGAAATATTTTGTATAGGACTTGCATGATTATTTTGCTAAGTACCTATATGATATGCTTGGGAAATCCTAGTAGTTGTAGAATTGTTAGAATTTCCTCTAAGTTAAGATGATTACTATTGCCATGCTTAGCCTAGCTAGTAGCAACCAAGGGTGGATTACATATTCATGTTATGAGAAATATTTCTAAATCTTGACTTGTGTTTTGCTTAATAAAACAACTAAGTGAATGAAACACAGGTGGAATGGAAAGAATGGTTTGTGTTGAGTGGTTACACAAGGCCCATTTCTATGGTTTACCTTGTGTATCTCACTTGTGGAAAGCCACCCAGGAACAAAGGGATTTGAGATGCCAAATGTTAAGAAGCTTCTAGTGCAGCCACATGGCATTATGGGCTCTGCCTGGACCATATAGGTTCCAATAACTTAGCCAAATGGACAGTTGGTGGTAGGGGAATGATAGGTTTGGAGAGCGTCCATTTTGGTCTAAGGGAAGACTTCTGAAAGGTCTGTCTTGGTGAAAATCAAGTCTTGTGGGGAAAGTGCACAACCTCTGCAGATGGAAGAATCTAAGTACTTAGCCATGTCCTTGGTATTGGACAATTTGAACATCAAGACATGAAAGCTATCAAGAATTTCCTCATCCCAATTTTGTAAGTTAAAACTTGTGGTTGAACAAGGGTTAAGGTTAACCAATTTCTATTGGTGGTTCCTTGGGAAAGTTTTGTCAAAGAAAAACTTAGTGTTTTCAACTAATAGGTAAAACCTATTTTGAGCAAAGCAAGCCTAAGATACACTTAGCCAAATTTATATAGTAACTAGATGTTAATATTCCACTAAGGTATCACTTGCCAATACTATTGCAATGTATTGACCCACTGTGGCTGTAACTTGTGATGTTGCAGGTTATTCTGATGATGACTAGGGGTTATGAGTCTACACTCAACATGATTGCCTGTGGCACATGAAGATGAAGAATTTTCTTATATTTGTTATGTTGAACTCTTGTATTAGGCCTATGGCCATGGAGTTGTAAAAGACTATCTTATCTCTGGAATGATGATGTAATAATGACCTTTGTTTCTGTGTACTTCATCTTAAACTGTGGATGCTAGCAATTGATCCAGGGACTAGCATTGCAATCACAGGGACCCTTACCTTTATAAAGGTGGGATCTTACAGATGGTATCAGAGCACTATGTTGCCTGTAGGATTATAACCCTAGGAATGGATTAGAAACCACTAAGAAAAAATTTCAACACTTTGAAAATTTTCTACACTTGTCTTTTCTTCTCGTAAACTTTTCTAATCTTCTTTCTCATCTCTATTTGTAGATGAACTCCATCAACGAAGCCGTAAGGAAGGGACCACTCATGACCATGACTTTGGAGTGTGAGACTGAATTTCCAAAAGCCCTCAAGAACCTTATGGTTACCAAGGGGATACATGGTGTAGCTGTGTACAAAGGTTTCCCTGTGATGGACGAAGGAGAGGATTATTGGTGGGTGCAACTTCACTTGTACAAAAACAAGGAAGACAACCACAAGGAATCAGGGTTCTGCATGGTCACCAACTCAGTGATGCACACCACATTCTTTGATTCTGTAAGAGATGCAGCTTGGAAAGCCATCAAGGAGCTTGGTGATAAACTCAAGTGCAGAATGCTTAGCACCCAAAATGACCTTAGGGAAGAAAAGAAACATACCCAAGAGTTGGAGGCTACCAACCAACAACTAAGGGAAGACATCATAGACTTGATTTGGGAATGTTGTGAACAAGATAGGCAGATGGCTACTAAGGATGCTTTGATAGCCATTTTGTCTAGTGAGTGAGAATTGTAATGAACTTCGTTAGTTGGACCACCACACTCATCGTTTTATTTTCCAAAAATGTTGTCTAAGTTATGTTGAACCTTGGATGCTTGTAATGGTTTTATCTATGCCATGACTTGTGTGTTTGATTTTCAATGATATGCCTGTGATGCTTTGTCTTGTGATTTTCTCTATTGATGTTGATTCTAACTTTTCTCTATCTTATAAAATAGATGCCTAATGTTACTATCAGCACGGCTGAAGAGTTCAAGGGAACTCGTTTTGGCACTCGTATTATTCCGCTCCCTAGCATCATGATGCTCCCCCTCACCAAGTTTGAGAGGAAGGACCTTTGGGGCTTCAAGGTTACTCAGCCAGGACGCCAGACTGAGCCTACCACGGAGGCTATCACCTTCAAGCTTATGCATGACGATAGGGAGAGAGGCCTAGAGGTAGTCATGCAGGATTTACTTGGGCGCCTGTTAGGGAGGCACTCTCGGGAGATTAGAGGTACTCACTTTCACGCCTTCGGGAGATGCGACGAGGATGGTGAGGCTATTGAGTTTGAGGATGTTGCTAGAGACAACAGCCGATTCGTCTGCACCTTCAGGACCTAGAGGTTCTACTTAGGCACCTAGATCTGATAGGACCAACGTCATGCTTAGCAATGAACTTGTGTGCAACCGTGAGAAGGACAAGCTCTTCGCGGAGCAAGACGAGATAGTCAAGGAAATGGAGGGTAAGTTTGAGAGCCATGATAGGAAGTTCAAAAGCCAAGTAAAAAGAGTCCAAGACAGGAACAAGAGAATTCGAGAGATGACTGCAGAACTAGATGCCAAGGACTTCGAGCTCGAGCATCAGCAGGGTGTGATTGAGAGACTTCATTCACAGAAGAGGGCTATCAAAGCCAAGGTAGAGGCCTTGACTACCAATGTCGAGGAATACAAGACCGCTTTGGAGAACGCAGGTCTTACACTAGTCAATGAGGAGGTTGATGCAGAGGAGTAGTGATGATTACTCATTTATTTATCATTTACCATGCTTATGATTATTGAGTCGCGATGACCATCCAACATGTGGATGGCTTGCCATTGGTGTGTTTGCTTTTCAAACTTGTTGTTTATGTCGTTGAACTTTATGTTATTTTGATGCTTGTTTGGTGATTGTCTACTTGATGTATTGTGCATGTTAAGTATCTCTGGGTATCTCATTCTTATCCTTATTGAAAACCACAAATGCCTCCTCGACTTGCCAACAACCCAAACAACAACAATGTCACCCCGAGATGCGGAATGATGACAACACGTAATGACTAATGCGGATGATGACCACTTTCATGCGAGAATCGAACAACAACAATCGGAACAATCCACGATTTGACATGCTCACCATTCCTAAGATCGAGGCTGCAAAGTTCTCGGAACTGATCCCATGGTGGCCAATGATTGGCTACGTTCAGTAAACAAGGATTTGGTAACTGTCGGCTGTACTGATGAGGAGAAAGTCAGGTTTGCAGCACACTTGTTGGAAGGACCAACAGCTACTTGGTGGGATAACTTCCAGATCACCACTCCCATTGAGGATGTGACATGGGCTATATTTGAAGATGGTTTTCGTATAGATCACATCTCATCCGGAGTGATGAGCTTAAAGAAGAAGGAATTCCATAATCTGAAGCTGTGCCACCGCAGCGTGGCTGAATATATTGAGGAATTCAACAATCTGGCGCGTTACGCACCAGATGAAGTTGATACTGATGCCAAGAGGAAAGAGAAGTTCCTCGAAGGACTGAACGATGAACTGAATCTGCAGTTATCTGTGGCCTATGTCCCCACCTACCAATCCCTTTGTGACAAGGCTTCCATCTTGGAGAGCAAGATGAAATAGGTAGAAAGCAGAAAGAGGAAACACAGCTCTAACAAGCACAGCTCGGGATCGTCTCACAAGCGTTCCCATTATGATGATAGTGGGAGTTCTGGATCCAACAAGCATGGAAAGTACAACAGCCACCATAACCACAACCGCCATCATGAAAACAAGCATCACTGTAGTCATGATAATGACAAGTAAAAAAACCACAAGGGTGGATATAAGAGCCACCACAATGGAAGTGGAAGTGGTAGTGGAAGCCTTCCTGTCAAGAAAGATCTCAGTCAGGTTGAATGCTTCAAATGCAAGATGGGGCATTATGCAAATGAGTGCCCAGAAAAGAAAGTTGAAGGACCCAACAAGCCCAACGCTTTCGGATGGGACAAGTGAACCACATCAATGTGGAAGAAATTTATGAGGAGTCCGATCTGTGTGGTAAGTTCAAACTCAATTCTATTCCAGCACTTGTTCTTTTTGATACCGGTGCATCACATTCATTCATATCAAAAGCATTTGTTGATAGAAATGGGTTTCCAACTGAAAACATTGGGTGTGCAATAAAAGTAAGTTCTCCCGGTGGAGATATTATAGTAAGTCTCGGATGTCATGAACTAGTGACAGAATTTGGAAATCATAAGTTTCCAGTAAGTCTGATAATCCTAGATTCCCAAGGATTGGATGTAATTTTGGGAATGGAGTCGATGACCAAGTATGAAGGAGTACTAGATTGTGCCAATCGTACTGTCGCACTCACAACCCCGGAAAAGAAACGGATAAGATTCAAGTCTAACTTTGAATCTAAAGGGAGTAAGCTAAATTCTCTTAAGGGGTTTAGAATAGACAGTGCGCCAATTGTGAGTGAGTATCCGGATGTGTTTCAGGAATAATTGTCGGGAATGCCACCAGATAGAGATGTGGAATTTCTGATTGACTTGCTGCCAGGATCAGGACCAATAGCAAAGAGACCTTTCAAGATGTCAGTTGATGAGTTGAAAGAACTCAAGAAGCAACTTGGAGAACAGTTGCAGAAAGGATTTATTCAACCAAGTTCTTCATCTTGGGGAGCACCAGTCTTGTTTGTGGAAAAGAAAGATAGAAGTCAAAGGTTATGCATAGATTACCGTTCACTCAATGAGGTGACTATCAAGAACAAATATCCTTTGCCCAGAATAAATGACTTGTTTGATCAGCTAGAAGGAGCATGTGTGTCTCAAAGATTGATCTCCGGTCAGATTATTTTCAGCTTAAGATAAGGGAACAAGACATACCTAAGACAGCTTTCACCACTAGGTATGGATTGTACGAGTATACAGTGATGCCATTTTGTTTGACCAATGCACCAGCTTATTTCATGAATATGATGAACAAGGTGTTCATGGAGTTCCTTGACAAGTTTGTTGTCGTTTTCATCGATGAGATTTCGATCTACTCCAAGATCAAAGAGGAGCATGAAGAACAGTTGCGCTTGATACTTGAGAAGCTTAGAGAGCATAAGTTGTATGCAAAATTCAGCAAGTGTGAATTCTGGTTGAATGAAGATGGATTTCTTGGACACGTTGTGTCAGGAGATGGTGTGATTGATCCATAAAGTATCGGTATGGCTGAATGGGAATCTCCTAAATCAGTAAAGGAAGTTCGTAGTTTCCTTGGCTTGGCGGGATACTATAGAAGATTCATTGAAAATTTCTCCAATGTAGCTAAACCAATGACGGAGATACTAAAGAAAGACAAGAAATTTGCTTGGTCTGAAGGATGTGAACTCAGTTTCCAAGAATAAAAGAAGAGACTAGTGACAGCACCAGTCCTATGCCTGCCAGATTTGGAGAAAGATTTCCATGTGTATTGTGATGCATCTCATCATGGATTAGGTGTAGTTCTAATGCAAGAAGGGAAAGTTGTGGCTTATGCCTCGAGACAACTCAAAACTCATGAGGTAAATTACCCTACTCATGATTTGGAGTTAGCCTCTGTTGTCCATGCACTCAAAACATGGAGACATTATCTTTTGGGAAAACGATGTGAAGTGTTCACAGATCACAAGAGTTTGAAGTATATCTTCACTCAGAAAGAATTCAACATGAGACAAAGAAGATGGCTAGAACTCATCAAGGACTATGACTTGAGTTTGCAATACCACCCCGGTAAAGCAAATGTTGTAGCGGATGCTCTAAGCCGTAAGGTATTTGTGAATGGCCTTACTAAGGGAGAGTTGCCAGATGATCTGTGTGCCCAATTTAGAGACCTTAGATTGGAGATTGTGCCAGAGGGACATCTCATGTCATTGGATGTTAAACCCACATTGTTGGACAAGATTAAGGAAGCCCAAAAGACGAACAAGGAAATAGAAGAGATTAAGGAAAAGATTGGTAAGGGAAAAGCCAAAGGATTCCATGAAGACGAACATGGTACTTTATGGTATGGAAAACGTATCTGCGCTCCGCAAGATCCGGAGCTTCGGAAACTGATTTTATAGGAAGCACACAACTCACCATATTCCATTCATCCGGGTAACACCAAAATGTACATGGATATGAAGGAAAGATTTTGGTGGAATAATCTCAAGAAGGACATCGCCGAACATATTGCTTTGTGTGATGTATGTAGTAGGGTGAAAGCGGAATATCAGAAACCGGTAGGATTGCTACAACCACTACCTATTCTTGATTGGAAGTGGGACAAGATTGGCATGGATTTCATCACCGGATTTCCAAGGACCAGGTCAGGCTATGATTCCATTTGGGTAGTAGTGGATCGCCTCGCTAAACTGGCTCATTTCATACCCTTGAAGACAACCTATACAAGTGCTAAGTTAGCCAAAATCTACATGAGTAGGATTGTATGCCTGCATGGAGTACCCAAGAGTATTGTGTCTGATAGGGGAACTCAATTCACTTCTCATTTTTGGAGGCAACTACATGAGTCATTGGAAACGAGATTGGAATTCAGCACTGCTTTTCATCCTCAGACAGATGGACAGACAGAAAGGACCAACCAGATTTTAGAAGATATGTTGAGGGCATGTGCCCTAGACTATGGAGCTAGTTGGGATGAAAGTCTGCCTTACGCAGAGTTCTCTTACAATAACAGCTATCAAGCCAGTATTGAGATGGCACCATTTGAGTTTCTCTATGGGAGAAAGTGTACCACCCCATTGCTATGGAATGGTGTGGGAGAAAGAAATTTGTTTGGACCATAACTGATCAAAGAGGCTGAAGAGAAAGTCAAGGTTGTTAAGGAAAGGTTGAAGATAGCACAGTCTCGGCAGAAAAGCTACGCAGATCCTAAGCGTAGAGAAGTCACCTATGAAGTGGGTGATAGAGCTTATCTTAGAGTGTCACCACTTCGTGGAGTGAAGAGTTTTGGAGTCAAAGGAAAATTGTCCCCAAGATATGTTGGACCATTCAAGATTCTGAGTCGTAAAGGAGAAGTAGCTTATGAGATTGAATTGCCAGAATCATTGTCATCCATTCACAATGTGTTTCATGTGAGTCAGCTAAAGAAATGCTATCCAGAGATGGAAGAGACTTCTCTGAAGAATACTATACCTTTGGAAGAGGTCGAATTGGAGAGTGATCTCACTTATGAGGAAAAACCCATCAAGATTCTTGATACTGCAGAAAGAGTTACTCGGACTAAGACTATCAAATTCTGCAAAGTTCAATGGAACCATCATTCCGAAGAAGAAGCAACGTGGGAAAGAGAAGATGACGTTTGGAAAGACCACCCTCACCTATTTGCTAGCCAATCCGAATCTCGAGGGCGAGATTCACCTTAAGGGGGTTATATTCGTAACATCCCAAAAAAAATATTTTTAAAGTTTGCATATCATCCATGCATTAATAATCATTTAGGGATCATTTTCAAACTCATTACAAAAACAGAAGCATTTGAATGCTTATTATTTTATGTAAGAAAAGCATTGATCCAATGCTACTCTCTTGTGAGAGATTGTTTGTTTTAAACTAATGATGTTTGTTTGATAATTTCCAAAGCTTGGACAAGATTTCAAAACAAAGAAACAAATTTAAACCATTTCTTTGTCTTTAATAAACAATGGGTAAAAGCATTGTTTATTTTAAAATTCCAAAGTGCCAAATTATTTTAAAGTGTACAACATTGTTCTGCAACCAAATGTGTACAATTTTCACTTTATAAAAATCCAGAAAAGGTTTGAACTCAAACACATTTGAATTCATTTAAGAATGTTCCTGAAAATTGAATTAGAAAAAGAAAAAGGATAAAGAATCAGACCTAGGCCAGGCGCCACCCATTCGGCCCAACAACAGACTTAGCCCAGCAGCCCACCCGGGGCTTTCCTCTCTCTCTCTCTCTCTCTCTCTCTCTCTCTCTCTCTCTCTCTCTCTCTCTCTCTCTCTCTCCCTCTCTCTCAGCCTTGAGCCTACATCGACAGGTGGACCCAAATGCCACGCGGTCATCGTCCCCAAACCCCGCACCCCCCGACCCCGTCGACGCTGCCGTTACCACCATCACTGCCGCGAATGAAGCGGGCTTAATTGCCAATCAATGTCGCGCGATCTCCTCGCCCCTCACCGGCTATTTAACCCCCTCTCCTCTCCGCATCTTTCCCCTCACTCAGCGCCTCTTCTCCGCCACCAGGCTGCCCACAATTCCACTTGCACCGCCGCGGTACCGAGCGCCTCCGACGATGCATTCCGGTGAGTACAACGCCCCTCTTCATCTCTGGTTCATGCGAGCGTGTACGCCTAGATTCTGCGCATCACCTCATACCATTCGTTTGTTCTGTAATGCACCATGACGTCGCCTCCGTCCACCTCTGCAAACAACAGAGCCGCCGCTCAACTCCGACGAGAAATACCGGTAACCTCCGAGCGCCCCTTGCTTCCTCTTTGACCCTGTCGTGTTCGCCACAACCTTGTGCATCCTCTGACACAACTGGTTCGTTATAGGGTGATCTACATCGTCGGCAACATCTTCATCTGCAAGCACCCGACGACGTCCGCAAGTCCGACGAGCCCCAGAAACCTCTACAGCGTGCCCCGTGTTGGGCCAATGGAGATAAAACAAAAATTTCCTCCAACATGGTGATCCCAAGATCTAGCCGAGGTAGAAGGCCATGAGGTTTACCACTAGACGCAGTTGCGGATTCTGCGATGAAGCGCCATTGATGCAAAGATCCTCACGATCCGATCGTCACGTGCTCGATCACAACACCTCTTCGGGTATCCGATACAAGGAGGAGCACCGGCTGCGAACTGCTAGGTTCGTATCGACGGTAGGAATGCTGTGGAGCTAGGGTTTCCAACACATGGAATGACCTAACCGAACAACGATTCACCTTTCTGGGTTACGGTGCTCCACTATATATAGGGAGTGAACGTGGGCTCTGCTCGTGCGACCCATGCACTAAAGCCCATATAACACTAGTCACCGTGATTCCAACTCACTAACTCAGTCCTAATCCGGTTTAGGTCCAACCCAACCAGATTACAGGTTCAGATCCAATCGGAACTTGCACCCGCTCTTAAGTGTGTGACCCCGCAGGCTCATGGCTACTTGGACACAATTGGAGTCCGACTCTCAATCGATCAGTCGGTAGCGGCTCCTAGCAGAACGTGCTGACTACCAAGTACCAAAGAGTCATGACGACTTGCCCTTCCAATGCCACTTCCGTCCGAGTCCCTTTTGCCTCATGATATACCTTGTCAGACTATAGGCGAATAATTTTCATCCCTTAAATAGTCCGACTCTCTTCTCGATCCGAGATAAGTGATTCACCTGACTAACCTTAGTCGATCGCCTCGGTTAACACTTAACCGAGTCGTGCATGGCCATGCTTTCCGAATCATATCTCACAAGAGGGCCTGGAGAATATCTCTCCAAGTGGAGGGAAAATACCATCTTGGTTATTCACATCACATAGCTTGATTCTCTCGACCAAACTCGCCTTTATAAGCGCCCGATTCTGGATCAGCCTTTGATGTAACTAAGTCGTGATCCTCAACTTGGACTATGCAATAACCTCAGTCTAAGGATTACATTGATTGAGATATACAAATGACAACTTGTTCGGTGTACCTCAATATGGGTCAATCCGACTCGCTAAACTCTTTAGCCTAGTCGTAAGTTGGAATAGCATCTCCATGCCCATGACAAGTGGAACCGAGTCATCAAGCCAACTTTCACATTGGTCTAAGTTGTGTGTCCAACACAACCTCAATGACCAAGGATATTTAGTACAAACAACATGAATGCATAGTTCCACAACCGAATCACATATTCAATGATACACAACAGATGTTTATACAAGGACTATTTAATATTTTTACGAATACAATGGGAAATCTCATCATACATGATTGCCTCTAGGGCATATTCCCATGATCTCCCACTTGCACTAGAGTCAATCTTCCGACATCACATGTCTAAGCATCTAATGCCCATGGCTCTCAGTGCGCCTCATGCTTTGGGCTGGTAACGGCTTTGTAAACGGATCCATAATGTTTGCATCTGTGTACCTTGCATAACTTGATATCACCTGATCCACGAATGGCGAATCGGTGGTACCGCATGAGTATGTGCTTTTTCTTCGGTGTCTAGGTTCCTTGGCTTGTGCAATAGCACCATTGTTGTCACAATACACCAACGGATTGGGCGAGCCTGAACCACACCAAGATCCATGAGGAAATTCCTCATCCAAATAGCTTCCTTTTTGCCTCCGAGGCGGCAATATACTCGACCTCTGTAGACAGAACGCTCTTGCTTGGAATTCTTCCAGCTCACAGCACCTCCGTTTATAATAAACACGTATCCGGAATTAGAACGAGAATCATCAGAGTCGATAAGATAACTCGCATACGTGTAACCCTTTACACTGAGTTCATCTTCACCACCATAAACCAAGAACATATCCTTAGTCCTTCTCAAGTACTTCAGGATATTTTTAGCCGCTGTCCAGTGGATCTCTCCAGGATCATCCTGGTATCTGCTCACAACACTTAGAGCATAGGAAACATCCGGCCTAGTACAAATCATGGCATACATGATGGATCGGACTGCAGAAGCATATGGAATCGCACTCATCCGACTTCGCTCATCAGTTGTCGAAGGACACTGTGTCTTGCTAAGTTTTACACCATGGGACATCGGTAAGAACCCCTTCTTAGAGGATTCCATGTTGAACTTCTTCAACACTTTGTCCAAATAAGTACTCTGACTCAATCCAATGAGCCTCCTTGATCTATCTCTATAGATCCGGATTCCGAGGATGTATGTTGCCTCACCCAAGTCTTTCATTGAGAAACTCGTTTCCAATGATTCCTTGGTTTCTTGCAACATCTGGACATCATTTCCAATCAGTAATATGTCATCCACATATAAGATTAGAAAATTTACTTTGTTCCCACTAAACTTCTTGTACAAACAAGAATCATGATCACTCTTGATGAAGCCAAACGATTTGACTACCTCATCAAAGCGAATATTCCAACTCCGAGATGCTTGCTTCAACCCATAAATGGATTTCTGAAGTTTGCACACCTTGTCAGCATTAGCCGGATCGACAAAACCTTCGGGCTGTATCATATACACGTCCTTGGTTAAATTTCCGTTAAGGAAAGCCGTTTTGACATCCATCTGCCATATCTCGTAGTCGAAATAGGCCGCTATAGCTAACATGATCCGAACTGATTTAAGCATCGCTACGGGCGAGAAAGTCTCGTCGTAATCAACTCCTTGAACTTGTCGGAACCCCTTCGCGATAAGGCGTGCTTTATAGATTGAAACATTTCCATCCATATCAGTTTTCTTCTTAAAGACCCATTTGCACTCGACGGGTCTTGCACCGTCTGGCAGATCAACCAAGTTCCAAACTTGATTTTCATCCATGGACTTTAACTCGGATCTCATGGCTCCAAGCCATGACTCGGAATCAGATCCCACCATCGCTTCTGAATAATTTGCCGGCTC
The DNA here is from genome assembly GCA_030063025.1 of Avena longiglumis. NCBI lineage: Eukaryota > Viridiplantae > Streptophyta > Magnoliopsida > Poales > Poaceae > Avena > Avena longiglumis. Next base: position 106,997,413 of record CP125974.1, read on the forward strand.
ATCACTGTCTAACAGTAACACGTCACGAACACTTCGTAGTCTTGCCGATCTTCGTAGTACAGGTGTCACGGCTTAGTTGCCACGACCGGCTCAACCGCCAAGGTTTTTGCTGACTCGCTACTAGCCGGTTCCTCTCGAATTTCTTCGAGCTGCACCTTGCTCCCACTTACTCCCCGACTGAGAAACTCTTTCTCAAGAAAGACACCGTTCCGAGCGACAAACACTTTGCCCCCTTCTCGGTTGTAGAAGTAGTAACCCAAGGTTTCCCTCGGATACCCCATGAAAATACACTTATCCGACTTGGCTGTAAGCTTGTCCGACTGAAGTCGCTTGACAAATGCTTCACAACCCCAAATCTTAAGGAAAGATAAACTCGGATTTTTGCCTGTCCACATCTCATGCGGTGTCTTCTCTACCGATTTTGATGGTACTCTGTTTAGTGTGAACGCCGCTGTTTCTAGACAATAACCCCAAAATGATAAAGGCAGATCTGTCCGACTCATCATTGATCGTACCATGTCCAACAAGGTTCGATTCCGCCTTTCTGAAACACCATTCCTTTGTGGCGTTCCTGGCGGAGTAAGTTGAGGAACTATTCCACAACCTTTCAGATGGTCATCAAACTCATGGCTCATGTACTCGCCTCCTCGGTCCAACCAAAGAAACTTTATTTTCTTACCGAGTTGATTCTGTGCTTCATTCTGGAATTCTTTGAACTTTTCAAAGGCTTCCGACTTATGTTTCATCAAGTAGATATATCCATACCTACTCAAATCACCAGTGAAGGTAATGAAGTACTCATAACCACCCCTGGCTGTCGTGCTCATTGGTCCACATACATCACTATGTACTAGTCCCAACAAGTCGGACGCCCTTTCACAACTCTTTGCAAAATGTGTCTTCGTCATTTTGCCGAGTAGGCAAGATTCGCATGTCTCGAACGACTCCAATTCGAACGAAGTTAGGAGTCCATCATCATGGAGCTTCTTCATGCATTTCCAACTTATATGACCAAGCCGACAGTGCCAAAAGTAAGTCATATTCAGATCATTTGGTTTCAACCTTTTAACATTTATGTTATAATCCGACTCACCATCAAGATTCAAAATAAATAACCCGTCCTGGACGGGTGCAAAGCCGTGAAACATATCATTCAAATACAAAGAACAACCATTATTCTTGATATTCGACTCATAGCCTTGCCTCATCAAACATGAAGCAGAAATAATGTTTCGACTGAGCACTGGAACATAATGACAATTATTCAGTTCCATAATGAATCCGAAAGGTAAATGAAGTTGCATCGTGCCGACTTCCAACGTAGCAACTCTTGCTTTGTTGCCAACTCGAATATCAACCTCGCCTCTTGCTACGCTCCTAGTTCTTACCAGTCCCTGCAACGAGTTGCAGATGTGAATAACTGATCCGGTATCATATACCCAAGAACTATTAGGTGCATCAGCAAGATATATGTCTATAAAATTGCAAACAAGTGTACCTGAGTCGGAAGTCATACCTCCACTCTTAGCTTTGTCGGCCAAGTAATTGCTGTAGTTCCTCTTCTAGTGGCCATCCGCCTTGCAGTAGAAGCAAGTGGATCCGGCTGAAGGAGATGGCTTAGTCCCTGAGGAAGCGCTTGGGACCGGGTCCTGAGCCCTTTTTCCTCGACTTAGCCTCTTCTTAGTCCAAGAACTCTTCTTGAACTTAGCCTTATTCTGCACCATCAACACTTGACTGGCGCCCTTCTTGAGATCTGCCTCTGCCTGCTTGAGCATCCCATGTAATTCAGTGAGCTTATTATCCGTACCATGCATGTGGTAGTTCGAAATGAACTGCCGATATGCACTAGGAAGAGAGTTCAGAATTATATCTGTAGCGAACTCTTCGCTAATGGGGTAGCCAAGCCTCTCCAGAGACTGCACATAACCAACCATTTTGATCACATGCGGACTCGGTGGATCACCATCCTTAAGCTTAGAACTCAAGAAAGCACGAGAGACTTGATACCTCTCGGTCTTCGCTAAGCTCGAACATACTTTTGAGGCTTTCGATCATATCGTAGGCCTCAACATGCTCGAACTGCTTTTGCAAGTCCGGTTCCATGTGAGCAAGCATAAGACACTAATATCCGGACTCATCCTTAGCCCGACGGTAGGCATTGGTGGCAAATCGCATTCTCATTCGGCTCATCTGGAAGTGGGTTGTCTAGGACATGGTCCTTCTTTTCTTGTTTGAGAACAATTCTCAGATTTCGATACCAGTTGGTAAAATTAGTGTCATTCAGTTTATCTTTCCCAAGAATAGTTCTCAACGCAAAACCGGATATCTGAGAGTGACTGCTACTTGGTGCCATGATCTACAACAGAAAATATGCAAAACACTTAAGACATGTATTCATAAAAGAGCAAGCATATTAAACATTTTAATATTTTATGCTCCCACTAGAACCAACACCCCTCCGATGGTTGCTTAGTGATTCAGGATCCTAAATAAGCAAGTCGGCTAGTGAGCTTTAGCATCACCGCTAGCCGCCAAGTGATCTAGTTAGACAACTCCTTGTCAATCGCATCTCATGCGACTCCTGTTGGACGGGTGGCATCACATGCCCCGGCTCCCATCCGACTTTTCCCCGAGCCCCACAACCGTTGTGATAGACCCGTCTAGCTTACCGAGTGTTTCTATAGTAAGAGTCCGAATCGAACCCACCTAGTCGGAAAGAATTGGCAGCACCTCAATTTTATGAGCCCACTACCAAAAATGTCCGACTTGTGATGGTGGAAACACTGGCGGGAAAACCGACTAGACCTTCTTTGAGGGATTAAATTTTACCGACGATCTAATAGAGGTAAAACAGAGACATAACAATAACACAAAATAAAGCAATTATAATGTGAAATGGTATAGCTCTCTTCATGGCGATCTCCATCTCCACAAAGCCTGTAATCCGACTCGTGCCAACTCTTGTCACTTGACGTCTTACTCCATGTCACGACATGTACAACGCCTTGCATGCCTTCTGGGTTCTCCAAACAGCTACACTAGCTTAGTAAAGTAAATTACATAGAGAATCCGACACAGGTGTGTTATACAATAAAATGACACCTAGGCTCCGGCCGACAAAAACCGTGATTCGCAGATCACGTATGGATTACACATACATCACATGCACATGAACCATACCATTCACAACTTCCTGCAAAAACAAGTTATGCATAGATACAATATCTACCGGCGTTGTGAAACTCGCAACGACATCTAAGGCGCTACGACAGGGCGAAGCCGGCGGTCCCGACCATCGTTCCGATTCGATCAAACTTTTTGATCTTTGATCACCGCTTCTAGATTTACGTGTCACAGTCTACCCCGATGGCGGAAGCCGACCGGCAGGGGTATGTCGTTCCACGACCTCAGCAGTATGATCATGGAAATCAGATCTACCATTCCCCGATCATAGTTGATCCAATCAACTTCGTACAAAACCGATCTATCTCATAGATCGACCACCAAACAGCACATAGATCTCATCTACAGCCAACCGCATATCAGATATGCGAGATCTCGAGCCTAAAACCAGAAGTTATCGCTCTGATACCACTGTTGGGCCACGCGGAGATAAAACAAAAAATTTCCTCCAACGTGGTGATCCCAAGATCTAGCTGAGGTAGAAGGCCACGAGGTTTACCACTAGACGCGCGGTTGCGGATTACTGATGAAGCGCGTCAGTTGATGCAGTGCAGTCCTCACGATCCGATCGTCCTGGTGCTGATCGCACATCACCTCTGCTGGTATCCACACGTACAAGGAGGAGCACCGGCGGCGAACTGCTAGGTTCGTATCGACGGTAGGACTGCTGTGGAGCTAGGGTTTCCAACACATGGAATGACCTAACCGAACAACGATTCACCTTTCTGGGTTACGGTGCTCCACTATATATAGGGAGTGAACGTGGACTCTGCTCGCGTGACGCATTCACTAAAGCCCATATAACACTAGTCACCATGAGTCCAACTCACTAACTTAGTCCTAATCCGGTTTAGGTCCAACCCAACCAGATTACAGGTTCAGATCCAATCGGAACTTGCACCCGCTCTTAAGTGTGTGACCCCGCAGGCTCATGGCTACTTGGACACAATTGGAGTCCGACTCTCAATCGATCAGTCGGTAGCGGCTCCTAGCAGAACGTGCCGACTCCCAAGTACCAAAGAGTCATGACGACTTGCCTTACCAATGCGACTTCCGTCCGAGTCCCTTTTGCCTCATGATATACCTTGTCAGACTATAGGCGAATAATTGTCATCCCTTAAATAGTCCGACTCTCTTCTCGATCCGAGATAAGTGATTCACCCGACTAACTCTTAGTCGATCGCCTCGGTTAACACTTAACCGAGTCGTGCATGGCCATGATTTCCGAATCATATCTCACAAGAGGGCCTAGAGAATATCTCTCCAAGTGGAGGGGCAAAATCCCATCTTGGTTATTCACATCACACAGCTTGATTCTCAGTCGACCCGAACTCTGCCTTTATAACTGCCCAGTTACGGATCAACGTTTTACAAAACCTAAGTCGGCGATCCTCAACTTGGACTATGCAATAACCTCAGGTGTAAGGATTACATTGATTGAGATATACAAATGACAACTTGTTCGTTGTATCTCAATATGGGTCAATCCGACTCGCTAAACTCTTTAGCCTAGTCTATGTAAGTTGGAATAGCATCTCCATGCCCATGACAAGTGGAACCGAGTCATCAGCCAACTTTCACATTGGTCTAAGTTGTGTGTCCAGCACAACCTCAATGACCAAGGATATTTAGTACAAACAACATGAATGCATAGTTCCACAACCGAATCACATATTCAATGATACACATTAGATGTTTATACAAGGACTATTTAATATCTTTATGAATACAATGAGAAATCTCATCATACATGATTGCCTCTAGGGCATATTCCCAACACCCCGACCCTGCCCGTTTGCACGTTGAGCTTCCTCCTGGCATCGCGAGTCTGGTAAGCCCCTCTGTTGACCCCAGCCCCCTCCATGCCAACGGAACATCACTGGCAGAGCCGCGCCACCGGGCCGCCGTCGCTAGCGCCGCCCATCCGTGGTCGCTTGCTCGATAGCCGTTGGATCTAGATCCATCGCATAGAAATAGATCACTTATCAAAGGGGTAAGTGTTAGATCTGGCCGTGCGTTTTCATTTAGATCCTGTGGCTCTCGTTGATCGATCCAGCCGAAATGGTATCAGCCAATCAGGACATGACGCGTGGACTATTCTTCGTTTTAAAAATCTAAATTAGATCTATTAAGGATTCAAACTTGCAAAATTCATAACTTTCGATCCACACGTTCAATTTTTGAAAATTTTATATCATTGGAATCAGGAGAAAGAATGCTATCCATTTATGCAATGTGTTTAATGTTTTGCTTCTGTAAAATTGGTTATTTTTGCAGAGATATTTATAGGCTTGTTTTGAGTAAAGAAATGATTTGAAAATGATTTAAAGATCTAATAAAGTTTATTTAGTGTGTCTTGGTCTTGTTTGTGATTCAGTACTATATAGTTGTCTTGTTTGGTGTAGAAATCATCACATGGCATTTGCATGAATTCATATATATTTTCTTGTATACTTTTGATATGTGATTTTGGTGCCATTATTTTATGTGTAGATTTTGGTGCTAATAGTGATTGTGCTTGTGAAGATTGTTGCTACTCCCCAAACTACCAAGGCAAGTGGTGCTTCATGTTTTTGTCCCAATATTTTATACCTATGCATTAGAAATATTTTGTATAGGACTTGCATGATTATTTTTCTAAGTACCTATATGCTATGCTTGGGAAATCCTAGTAGTTGTAGAATTGTTATAATTTCCTCTAAGTTAAGATGCTTACTATTGCCATGCTTAGCCTAGCTAGTAGCAACCAAGGGTGGATTACATATTCATGCTATGAGAAATATTTCTAAGTCTTGACTTGTGTTTTTCTTAATAAAACAACTAAGTGAATGGAATACCTGGGTGGAATGGAAAGAATGGTTTGTGTTGAGTGGTTACACAAGGCCCATTTCTATGGTTTACCTTGTGTATCTCACTTGTGGAAAGCCACCCAGGAACAAAGGGATTTGAGATGCCAAATGTTAAGAAGCTTTTAGTGCAGCCACATGGCATTATGGGCTCTGCCTGGACCATATAGGTTGCAATAACTTAGCCAAATAGACAGTTGTTGGTAGGGGAATGATAGGTTTGGAGCGCGTCCATTTTGGTCTAAGGGATGGCTTCTGAAAGGTCCTGTCTTGGTGAAAATCAAGTCTTGTGGGGAAAGTGCACAACCTCTGCAGATGGAAGAATCTAAGTACTTAGCCATGTCCTTGGTATTGGACAATTTGGAGAACATAGCGAGGGATATTTTCTCCCAACATGGATGGCCGCGTGATTTGCGGATTGATCTACCAGAGCTCGAGGCCGTTTATTTTGTTTGCGATTTTTGTAATTTTAGTCTACTTTCTTTATTCTCTAGTTGTGTGGTTTGTGCGGTTGTGTGCATCTTTGTTATGCAGAGACCAGGTGTAAACATTACTCAAAGTAATAAAAACGCCCATTTTCAAAAAAAAAGTTATAGAATGCACTCCTTCTTGGCAATGCTAAAAAATCTTGATAGCCCTCTACTCCTCATTCATTGAACTTGGCTATCCAGTTTACCATTGGCCTTGCCTATCTCTTTATCAAGAAACTCCAAAAGGAGATAATACATGATTTCAGAAATTTGTACTCCAACGATAGAATCATGTCATCATGGCCATGATCGTGGAAGCGAAGGGTGTGGACACAACATGACCTGACCGAGAATCGATTGTATGGGCATGACTTCAACGGCGATTGACATGCGAATGTCTACGCCTGGGACATCTATGTGGGGGCATACCCATGAAAGGGATGGACACGAACCATAGGGCCACAAAGAGCGTTTTGGGTTGCAGCGACATATACAGTCATGCCTACTTCGATATCACTGGACATGATAAATGCCATTGGGCATGATTTTTTCCAATCCTTAGCATCGCACGGACACTTATTAGCTAGTAGTATATAATAGATATATGGAGATGCACACGCAATTTTTTAAATTCTTTAACAATTTAAATTTTCTGTTTTTGATAAAGGGAGCATACGAATCCGAGATGAAAAGTGAATTTTCGACCCTTTTTTTTGGCTCAACACTGCCTATTTACCACGTCATAGGTTAATATACATCCTCTAGAAACCCGACAATGTCCGGAAGTTTTCTTTAAAGTATTAAATAATATTGTGGTTTCTAAAAATACCATGGTTTAAAATATTTCTAGGTGTTTGGTCTAAGTAAAAATGCACTTTTATATTTGTGATAATGCACTAATCTTGCAGTATAGAAAAAGGTGGTCTGGGCTTTTATCAAGACCGTAGTATTTGTTCTAGGCATGTAACTATAGTTTTGTTTTGCAAACACTCTAGTGCCAAACGGAGCCTTAAACTATTAATAAAATAAAGTATAAATGATCAATACTTAGTTGAGTGATGGTTCTGTATACAAAAGAGGCAAAAGAAATCTATTGTTAAAATTTTAATAGAAACCATAAAAGAGAATACAACTATTTCAAAACTAAGTTCACTAGAACATTCAGCGTAAAGGTGCAATGTCAAACTCTTTGAATATTAATAGAGAAACTACAAACACCCGATGAACTTTTTTTATTTTAGCATCTGGTCCATATAGTTCTAGTTACCAATTCCTAGGTTGATATAGAACGATTTAGAATAACGACAATGTCCGAAAGATTTTCTATGATTTAGGATCCGTTTTGCAGCAAAGGTTTTTTTAAGTATTCCAAGAATATAGTAGTTTCTAAAAATAACTATTTTAAAAAACACTTTGCGGTATTTAGCTTTAAAGAAAACTGTAGTCTTATATTTTCGATACTGTCCTGATCTTGTAGTATAGAAAGAAATGGTCCTGGTCATCTACACAACAATTTAGCCCACAAATATAAGTTGGTTAAATCTCTCACTCGCATGTGTCCTACTATATTTACCATGACTTTTTTATAGTCCTAGATCCATATTATTTTTATCATAAATGTGATATTTAATCCATGAACCCCTAACTATATTTCTTAGATGCAGTAAATCCATTACAAAAGGTGTCCTTGTATTTGCAAGGGCCATCGCGCTAGTGTGAATAAAGGTATACTGTTAATAGCTCATGCACATCACTGCCATCGCTTGTGTTCAGATCACAGAGCCCAATATCATTCGCTCCACAGTAGGTAGTATGAACTTCAGCGCAATAATTTCACGTTGTCATCACGACACCAGCACCTGCTCCTGCCCCAGAGCTCTACTTTGCAGTCTGTACTAGTTTTTTAGATGAAACTATCAGAAACCTTGCCCGATTTCCATCGAAAATGATGAAACTCTAACTTTCTCTGTGTTGACTGTTAGTGGAGTGGTTGTGTCGCCCCTTGTTTGCCACGTCCTGCACCACCAACCATGTTTGCATACGGGTAAAGCTGACAGTAAAGTTTGGATGAGGTCCTAAACTAAGTAGGCATCAAGATGATATATGAACACATGGTTGATGCCCACTAGCAGCACTGCGAAAGTGATAATTGCTCCTCAGAGAGGAGTTCAGAATTCAGATAGCAGCTCGCAATTTCTCGGATGCATCCATCCCCACACACGACACATCCGCAATTTCTCCTCCAAAGAATCATTTCACGTTGTCACCACGACACCACTTCCTGCTCCTGCCCACTATCTCAACTTTTTACTTGTTTTTATTTAGATGGAATTAAAGGACATACATCCCTTGTCCAGGTACTATGTAAAAGGATAATTTAACTTCTGTGCCTTTTGGTACAGTGCGTCCTCGATCGTGCATCTTGCATCTTATTACATTCGCCATAGTCCCACTTGCAATTTTTGCTGCCCATGCGTAGCAACTTTCAGTGTCCATACATGCTTCCCATGAAGGCCAACTCGGTTCCTGGGTCTTTCCCATTGCCCCACATCCTGCCTTTTCTGTTTTCTAATCGCCCTTGGTGAGTAGGTCTCTATATATACTACCTGCTCGCTCTTCCTATATTGCTTGCAATCGTGCAGAGGAGACTGTAAATCGCTTGAAGAAGAAACGGAGGAGCCAAGAAAGGTTCGTTTTTATTTCGCAGAAGAAAATTAGAAAGGTATTCCTTGTGCATGTTCATATCACCTCATCTGTGCGCTTATTACCTTTGTATATCTTTCCATCTGCTGGTTGTGTTCTCTAGACAGGATGACCACTGAAATCGGTGTCGTGATGCAAGTGGTGGATGCGGGGTTCAAGATCGAGAATGCCATGAAGAGGGTTGAACAAAATGTTGAGAGTTGTGCTAAGATTAATACACGTGTGTTCAGACTACGTAATTACCTGTCAGGTCTTGAAAAGTATGAGAAGCAACCGTCGGTGAACATGTCACTGCTGGCACTCCAAGGGGTCCTCATTCAGGCACTCAGCCTTATCACGAACTGCAAGAAGAAAGTGGGCATTGTTTCACAAATGCTCACTGCAGAAGAAATTGCCAAAAAGCTGGCTGAGGTAGATGATGAGATCGCGAAGTTAGTGGGGGAATTAAACTTAGCCCTCAACATTGAAAAGACCGTTCATCTGCCTTCACCCCCAGAGGTAGCATTTTTATTCATGGAGAAAGTAGAGTACCATTACAATAGAGGTTTTTTTCTTCAAGCATTTAATACAATGATTTCTTGCATAACAGTGTAACACATCATGTCCGGGCAACATAGTAAATCAATTGACTCGTAGGTGTTGAGATTTTTACCTACAAGCAAGGCTGCATGAATCCAACCGTCTAGGTTACTTGAATATTCTAAAAATCAAATTTTCTAGTGCTTAATTGAGATACATTCATTTATGTATATTTTTTTATCACAAAAGGTAGGTCCAACTTGAGGTAGTATTTATGCACAAAAAAGTAAAGCACCGAATCATGGTGCAACATATATACAGCGGACATTTGTGAAGTTACATTTAAATTTATTGTTTTTAATAGATCCATTTGTGAAAATGCAGTAACTCATAAAAATATGACAAACGTCTTCAATTTGTACTTGCTTGGTAATATTGTAATTAGTGTCTAATAATTATTTATGTCCCTGGTTTAGGGTACAGGATTTGCGCAGGACTCACATAACAGCCACACAGCATCAGGAAGCGAGGATGCTTACTTCTCGTCACGTAAGATCACATCTTCTATCCTTTCTAAGAGAAGAAGCAGCAATCTCTGCCACTTTGATATTGCAAACTGAGTGATTCCGGTGGTTCCGGTGCTCTTATTGATATTTGCATGCCTTCATTTTTACCAATGGTTTCCCCACAGGCGTTTTCAGTTTCTCTGAGTTGGAGGATGCAACAAACAAATTTTTGGATCCAATTGGAGAAGACGGTTTTGCTGAGGTCTACAAGGTACACTCTCATCACGTGCTTGGTTTCCTAATTATTTTACACCCTTCTAAAATTTGGAACTACAGCTAAAATTTGAACTTAAACTCTAGAATCGTATAATAAATACCATGAACATGTTAATTGTTTATCGCCTTGTTGATATCCAGTAGCCGAATCTGCTGGGCAGTTCAGTTACTTGATGAAAATACTAGTAGAATATATAGTTTGATATAAATATACGCTGCTGGATACAGTGAAAACACCTTTCTGGTTTTATGCTATCCATATAAAATGGTTAGTTTAATTGTTGATTACTCTTTCCAGGGTGTATTAGTTGCCGGACACGTGGTTGCTGTCAAGAGATTTCGTCCTAATATGGACCCGAAGAATATGTCACGACATGTGAGGAATTATGCCCAAATTTTTTCGGTGCTCCGTCAGCACGAAAATATTGTTGGATATCTGGGGCATTGTGATGAAGAAAAAGAAGTCATGATATTGCACGAAGGCAAATGTTTGCGAGCGTACGAAAAGCAACTAGCGGTTGTCCAAGAGTACATGACGAACGGAAACTTGAGCCAATATTTTGGTCCAAAGATGGACTATGGTACTTTCCACCATCCCTCCAATCCAAATTACTTTTCATGATTTCTGTTCAAATTTAAACTAAAGGGAGTAATACACTATTGACCATAGTTAAGTACCTCTCCACCAAACTCATCAACTCGTCGTTACTAATGAACAATGATTTTTCACTTCCTAGGGCCAGGGCAGCAGGTGGATTGGTCAGCTAGATTCCGAATTATTCTCGGGATAGCACATGGAATTTCTTACCTTCACTCAAAAAATGTCGTTCACATGGATTTGAAGCCAAGCAACATTCTCTTGGACATGTATATGAACCCTAAGATTTCGGATTTTGACTTATCTAAAATACTGGATGAATGCACTGAAGTACGGACGAGCGAAATAATAGGCACCATGTAAGACCACACTACGAGTAGTCGAGTACCTCCTTATGTTGAAATTAGTGTGAAGTTTAGGTTTTTCTTAGTTTGATTTCATTAGCTATATTTTCATGGTATATGCTTAGTTGATATTATAGATATTGATACTTTTTTCTACAAAATAAGTCAAATTTATGAAAAATGACACGGGACAAACCCAAAGTGTGGGGTAATGTATATAGACGGGAGTATACATCATCTCCACTAGAGTGACATGCACTAATCGTTTTAATTCGTATTGATTTTTTCTGATGTCACGTACAGGGGTTATATAGCTCCTGAGTATGCTGGAATGGGTATTGTCTCAAAGGCGTGTGATATGTATAGTTTTGGTGTCATCGTCCTCTGTACACTTACAGGAAGGAGATTTTGTGTAAGTTGTGTACTATTCGATAGCATCAATTTATAAGTAGATTAAGAAAGTTTATCTACAGCAAGTTAGTATCATCTTAGCAGCGAAAAGTTGACCCCACAAAAGAGGTACAAATTTTAACATTATATGTTAATAACACTAATTACTCCAAAGATTTAGCTTATAACACATTTACTATTGTATACATATTTGTTGAAGTGTATAGGTGCATTGTCTAGTACTTTTCATCAGTTCGAATTTTTAGTTGCTTAGCTAGTGCACGAAGCTTAACATGATATCAGAGCAGAGTTCTCGAGTTCGAGTCTCGCTTTAGCAATTTATTGAAATTGATAGTAGCCCCCTATTCCGCTAATTGTCGCGCAGTCAATCTCTTTTGGTGCATGTGTTGACTTGTTTTCTCTTCACACGTGAGTGTTCAGGTGTATATAAGTGGATTGTCTAGGCCTTTATATCAGTTTAGACTTTTGGCTGTGTTGGATAGTGCATAAAGCTTGACAATATTTAAGCACCTCTTGTCACTAAATTATACTATTATTTTGTTAGGTTTAACCATATTAATAAAATAATCTCCATTTTGAATATTTGGGCCCATTTTAGAAACTTGATGTGACTTGGACATTACACTTCTCCTAAAATTTATCCAACTTTTCGCACTCCCACAACATCTTGAAAAGTGAGTCAAACTATTCACATTGTGGATTATATTTCAAAATCCGGCAAGAAGTGGAAATATTTGTGTAAAGGATTAAATGTGTCACAAACTCAATCCATGGAGTAGAAAGTGAATTTAACCCTCTAAGTATTAGATATGTAGTAATAGTATTTGAAAACTAAAGAACATGTAACTTTCATGTATGCTTGCAAATTGAAAGGCTGCATGAGTATTTCTTCAATTATATAAAGTATTTCTTCTGACTTAATTCTCTGGGTTACCTTCAAATAAATAAATATATATATATTACATGACAATGAAATTTTTTATCAGGACATGGATGTTGCTGAGATATCAGCAATATTTAATGCTTCGTTGCTGAACGAGACCCAACTAAAAGAAATGAAAATATGCATTGAGATAGGACTACTATGCATGAAACCAAACCCGAAAGACCGACCTACAATATCAGATGCTCTTGAGATTCTAAACAGCAAGACAAAAGCAATGTGTAAGACCCCAAAAACTAAATCTCTAGTTCATATTTTAAATTACAAGAATGGTTTGTCATGATATCATCATAATTTGAATTAATTATTTCATAGAATTAAGCCATGCATTAGAATTATTTATATAGTTATTAGCTTCTTTTAGGAAACAACTATGTTATGTTTGTACAAAGGATCTAGTTTAATATGGTATACCTAATTTCTATGTGTAAGTCTATGCTTTTGGCATGATATCTTAATATTTGAATTAAAATTGATCCAATTCTTGCTAAATGCATAGAAAATGGTTGGGAATTACAAATGTTATGATCTAAATTTTTCTAAATCCTTGTGACTTGAAGAATCCTATAGTCTAATTTGTAACTACATTCTTCTTAATGATTTTGTAATGGTTAGCAAGAATCCTTATATCATGCAAATATAATGGGATTAGAAGTGCCAACATTTAATTTGAACTTATTAGTATAATCACACATATATGCATGAATTTACAACCGTTAACTCATTCATGAATTCATTGTTGCATGTCATCAAATCTTATTGGATCTTCTCTTTGCACCTTTTGTTCGATAGCCTTTGCCAAGGAGACTGTGTTTGACCAGTACAAGCAGAAGTTATTGAATGACCCACACGCTTATGCAGGCAAGCATCCATTCCATGTGTTTTAAGTTGTATACTTTTGTGTTATGATATGTTGAGCTATGCCCCTAATGACAATTTAGGTTTCCCGTGTTAGCTAACATGTTCAACTGCTTACCTTTTTATTAAAATTCTTATTGTACTTGCCATGATGGGTTATACCCTACTATTGATATTTGGTATCCGGCTTTAGGTCAGAGAGCTCATGAGTTTAGCACTTCCTCATGGTCATGATATGTTGTATACCAATATAGATTAATATAGAGCACTCTTTGCCCTGGTTAACATAGAGATCATATCTAGAATAGTGGCTAAGCTGGGACTTTTCTGTGCGTCTAAGATGGCTTGGTAGACACAATAGTTGGTCAATAATTAAAGATGCAATAATAAATCCAACTTAAGTGGGTACCCGTTAGTTGCTTCTTCACCCCACTTAGGTCAAGAAGGTCCAAATTCAGATGTTATTTGAGCACTACCTTGTAAACTTTGTTTCCTGCATATTTACCCGGATAAGAAAGTAATCTATCTAGACATAGTAATGTGATTTGACCAATTTTGTTAGTGCGTCTCCTCTGGTTGGGTATTACAATCTAGATTTTTTAGTTTCCTTTGCAAGTGTTGTTACGAGGAGATTTTAGCAAGAGGAGAACTTTTTTTCCACAAAATAAATTACAGTCGGATACATAATACTTTATATTTTCTTTACTCCCTCTGTTTTTATTTACTTCGCGTTCTGAGATTAGTCAAAGTCAAAACTTTTGAAGTTTGACCAAGAATATAGCAAAAATTATTAATAACTATAATATCAAATGTATATAATATGAAAATATACTTTATAATAATTCTTATACTATAAATTTTATATTATAAATGTTAATATTTTTGTCTAAATAATTGGTCAAACTTTACAAAATTTGACCTTGACTAAACCCAGAATGCGAAGTATTTGTGAACGGAGGGAGTACTAGGTTGCATGTTGTCAAGTGTTTCCAGCGGGAATATAGATCAAGCCTAGTAGGACCATGCGCAAGGTCTTGCAGCTAAACCAAAACACTCTATAATTTTTACCTTTTAATCCCAAACTTTGATTCATTTTACTTGCAAACCTACCGCCAACTTGCCGTCTCTAAACCACCCTAGTGTATACGGAGAGGGAGTTTGGACTGGGAGAGATTCATAGAATCACGGAGATCTTTAGAAGATCACCCGGTGTCAGTTTTTCTCTTTTCTGTAGCGATCCATTTTTAGATTATATGACCTCTTGCAATTTAGGGTATTTGAAGTGCTACAATGTCTAATTTCCGCAGAATTTTTGGACATATGGATTGCGAGAAATTGAATGCCAAAAGGTCCCATTTTCATGCAAATGGAGAATTCACCATAGGTGGAACTCGTGCAGGAAATAATTAAAAATTGCGTGTAGCCTAGGTCTGCGTAAAATCATATCATATTTCTCTGCTTTAAATAGTGCGGATTAACTAAGTTGCACTCTAGAATTATAATAATTATTATACATCAGTTAGTATTTTTTGTGTTAATTTAATTTGGAGTATAGGACTTTGGATTTATATTGCATTAATTAATGTTAGATTAATTAACAATTTAACATGTACTTTTCTTAATGAATATTGGAGTTTCTTCTCTATATTTATTTGGCCATACATTTGTGATGCATAGAAGGAATGCGCAGCACCGACTCTGACTTAGCAGGTGAAGGAGAAGGGACTCACGTTGAAGGTGCCAATATATTTTGCCCGATCCCATACTCTTACAAAATTTAAACTAACCTTAGTTTGAGTCAGTTAATGTATTTATTCCTATCATCCATGATGATGAAGTGCCATGTTATATCATATTCGTACCTAACCTCGTTAACATGGGTAGATCACATTATGCTGAGCAATGCTTTAAGTAGTTCACATTTGATTCCTTAGCATTGCTTAAAGTAGTTCATATTCCCAATGGGAGTTCATATTCCAAATGCTTAAAGTGTATAAACTCTTTAGAGTTTAAACAAAATATGTATTATCTTCCTCTATCTCCCATAAATGGAAGAATTGGCAAGTATGGAGACTTGTGCGTAAGTTGGCACCTTTGTCAAGTTGCCGCCGAGCAGTTGTGCTCTTGCCTGCCATCAACCCCGGCGTAGTATTTGTTACAACATTGGAACCCCACTTATTAGGAGTACAGTAATTGCCTGATAAATTCATTTGCAAAAATCACTTATTTGTGAATTTTGTTCAAGGCATATTTCTGCTAAACCCTGCCTTTGTTTTGACATCCGAATGTTATTCAGTTTTTTAGTTTGTTTATATTGGACAGCAGGCTGAGTATCTAGTTGACTGATGCATATCTATTTTCTGTTATTTTCAGTGGATCCGAACTCAATGGCTCGAACTTTCCATGTCTACGAGGAGTAATACGAAGATGAACACAAGAATATGTGCATGGTGTAAAGTGAAACTTTGCTTTGTGGATGGAAGGATGGGTGGACTACTTTTTTTTCTAGAGATGCAAGGGGGTCAAATTTAGGGTATCATCTATCCTCTTTATTTCAACAAAATGAACCATCATTATATAAAAGTTAGTTTATTTCTTCAAACTAAAGAGGGTAAATGATATCCTAATGTTGACCCACTTGCAACTCTAGTTTTTGCTGCTAGAGGCCATTTATCATTGTTTGCTACTTTGATATACTTTTGGATTTTAACAGCCGCAACGCTGAGGTACTTAAATAATCATGATCAAAATATTTTTTTATAACTATATTGTGTTCATTTATTCAGGTTGATACTTTTGTATATCATTCATCCTATGCCATCAGCCAATGTTGTAAGAGTAGTAAAAGTCTAGATTCTCACATAGGGCTTGGGTTTATTTGTTATACATTCTTTTTTATAAAGGCCCGTACATGTCTGACATTAAATTGCTAAATCCCACAAGATTCCAAAATATTATTACATGTTGCGTCATACAACTTCCACTACAACAGAACACGCGGGCCCTGGTGGTTATAAACGCCAAATCACAGCCTAATTGTCAGGATTGTCCTAGCGCAGCAAAAGAAGCCGCCAGGGATAACTGCTTCAGGAGAAATGCATAGAAGACATTTTTCTTTCGGCACATGGTGATTCACTAAACTAGCGCTAGAACGACAGCTAAATATTAACACCGCGGCCCATTGAAGGCCGACACCACCTAAATGTCGTGGCAGTTGCGCATGGGCGACACAATTCAGTGTCGTCTTATGTGCATCGTGCACTGCACAATTTCTAATGCCCTAATGATCTTTTTCAGCGTAGCGTTTTAGTTTGTAGTTTATATTTTTAGGATTCGCTTAGTTACTAGAAATCATAATACAAATCGCACACGATGCTTGCAAATATCGCAACACAAGCTCGAATATATAACATAACATAGTTGTAGGGGTTCGTAGCATGGAAAACAAAAAAAATTATCGCATGAACCCACACAAGACAAGATCTATCTACTAGATTGTAGCAACGAGTCGATAGAGTACTCACCCTCGAAGATTCCAAAGCGGTTAACGAGAGAAGATTCTCGTGGGTGATGTAGTCGTTCACTTGCCGATGTCAAGATCGCGTAGACGATCCTTCCGGCACCGCGTTCTGGCAGCGCTCCCGCAGTCGGTCACATGTTCGGTACTCGATGAAGACCTTCCTCTCCCTTGTTCCAGCAGGTTGTAGCTCTCTCCTTGTGATTCCGGCATCACGACGGCGTGGTCTCGGAGTTAGAGCGGAAATCCCGCAGGGCTTCGCCTTAAGCCGGAGCGGGTAGGATGGAGTAGAGGGTTCCCCGACATCTAGGGTTTAGAGGCCGAAGAGGAGGAGGTGGTCCGGCAGCTGCTAGGGCGACGGTGGCGGCGTCGCGGTGCAAGGCGGCGGCTATGGGGCTTGGGGTTGTGGTGTAGGTCTTTGGGGCAGCCGCTCCCCTCTATTTGTGAGAGAGAGGAGCAACTAGGAGAGGGGGAGTTCGAATCCTCCCCAAAATCCCTCTCCTTGGCCGGCGCAGTGGAGGGAGAGGAGGTTTCCTCTCCTCCCTCCACCAGGAAACATTGTCCCATTTTGACTATTCAAACTTGCCTTTTGACTTTTAGTTTTGGAGTTCGATTTCTTTCTTTTAAACGCCCAACCAAGTGACCTAGGCCATGATGAAATCATTCCACTTTGTCACGACACATTCATGTACCCTTCCCCTTCTGGTTCGGTGAACCTTCTAGACCCTTCTAGATCATTCTGGTGAAAACACCAGAATCATTCCCGAACTCCGGAATTGGACTCTCCTTATATGGATCTTATTCTCAGAACCATTCCGGATCTCCTCGTGATATCCCGGATCCCATCCGAGACTCCGAACAACATTCGGTCTTCTTACTCACATTCCATATCTACTAAACAACATCGAATCCTTAAGTGTGTCTCCCCGCGGTTCATGAATTATATAGACATGACCGAGACTCTTCTCCGATCAATAACCAATAGAGCAATCTGGAAATTCATATGGCTCCCGCATATTTCTACAATTACTTTGTGATCGAATGAACCATTTACATACGACACCCATTTTCCTTTGTCTCACGATATTTTACTTATCTGAGGTTTGATCGTCGGTATCTCTGCATACCTAGTTCAACCTCGTTACCGATAAGTACTGTTTACTCATTCCTGTGATATGTGATCCCTCAGAGCTACCACATGCTTGCAAGCTAATTGGATGACATTACACCAAGAGCTCCCAGAGTATATCTATCCGTCAGATGGATGGAAAAATCCCACTCTTGATCCATGTGCCTCAACACATACTTTCCGAACACTCAATGCCACCTTTATAACCACCCAGTTATGAAGTGGTGTTTGATGTCATCAAAGCATCCATCCGTGATGGTGATTAGCATGATCTCATGGTCCAAGGAATTAGGTTACTATGTATCTAAAAGCTTATAGGAAATGAACTATTAAAATGACTTGATCTTTATGCTACGCTTATTTATAGGAGTATATCCATCACACAATTCTCCTAATGATATTATCTTGTTGTTAATAACATCTCAATATTCATGATCAGGAAACCATGATCATCTATCAACCAACAAGCTAGTATTATAAAGAGGGTATACTAGGGACTCTAACAAGTTTACAAATCACACAAGTATTAATGTTTCCGTTTAATACAATTATAGCATGAATGTAAACATTTATCATAAACACAAATATATAATAGTAACTACTTTTATTATTGCCTCTAGGGCATATCTTCAACAGTCTCCCACTTGCACTAGAGTCAACTAATCTAAATTACATGGTAATATACCGAACACCCATGGCGGTTTGGTGCTGGTCATGTTTTGCCCCCGGGACAGGTTTAGTCAACGGATCAGCCACATTCAGATCTGTGTGTACTTTGCAAATCTTTATGTCACCATCTTGGACATGCTCTCGAATAGCGTGAAAATTTAGATTGATATGCTTCAGCTTCTTGTGTCACCTTGGCTCCTGCGCATTGGCTATGGCTCCCATTTTATCACAATAGATAGACATTGGGTCCAGCGCACTGGGAACCACACCGAGCTCCGTGATGAACTCCTTCATCCATATCGCCTCTTGTGAAGCCTCCGAAGCAGCTATGTATTCTGATTCAGTTGAAGATCTCGCCACAACGCTTTGATTTGCACTCCTCCATCTCACTGCTGCACCATTCAAAGTAAATACGTATCCAGATTGAGATTTAGAATCATCCGGATCGGTGTTCCAATTAGCATTGGTGTAACCATTAACAATGAGCTGTTCATCACCTCCATAGGAAAGAACCATATCCTTAGTTCTTCACAAGTGCTTAAGGATGTTTTTGACCACTGTCCAATGATCCCCTCCTGGATCACTTTGATATCTGCTAGTTAAATTAACAACATATGCAATGTTGGGTCTAGTACATAGCATGACATACATGATAGATCATATGTATGAGGCATAGGGAGTCTTACTCATCCTCTATCTATCTTCTGCCGTAGCGGGACTTTGAGTTTTACTCAAGATCGTATTGGGAAACATGGGCAAGAACCCTTTCTTGCTATCTTCCATTCCAAACCTCTTTATAAATTTGTACAAATATGTACTTTGAAAAATATATATTAGGCGTCTTGATCTATCTCTATAAATATTTATGCCTAATATATAAGCAGCTTCGCCAAGATCCTTCATTGAAAAACTATTATTCAGATAATCTTTGATAGTATTAAGAACGTCTACATCATCCCCAATCAACAATATGTCGTCCACATATAGTACCAGGATGCTACAGAGCTCCCACTCACTTTCTTGTAAATACAAGCTTCTCCATAAGTTTGTATAAAACCAAAACTTTTGATCACCTTATCAAAATGTTGATTCCAACTTCGGGATGCTTGCTTTAATCCATAAATAGACCGTTGAAGTTTGCATACCTTGTTAGCATATTTAGGATCGACAAAACCTTTGGGTTGTACCATATACAACTCTTCATCAATGTCTCCATTGAGGAATGCCGTTTTGACATCCATCTACCATATCTCATAATCATAATATGCAGTGATTGCTAACAAAATCCTCACAGACTTTAGCTTCGCTACCGGTGAGATAGTCTCATAGTAGTCAACTCCTTGAATTTTTCGAAACCCTTTTGCGACAAGTCGAGCTTTATAGACAGTTACATTACCATCAACATTTGTTTTCTTCTTGAAAATCCATTTGTTCTTGACAGCCTTTCGCCATCGTAAGTCCACCAAAGTCCATACTTGGTTTTAATACATGGATCCAATCTCAATTTCATGGCTTCTTGCCATTTATTGAATCTGGCTCATCATCGCTTCCTCATATGTCGCAGGGTCGTCGGTGTTGCCCACCAACATGGCACTCATAACGGGATCATACCAATCGGGAGTGGTCCGAGTCCTCGTCGACTTGCGAGGTTTGGCTCTGTGAGTCTTCTGGTGAAATAGGATTTTTGGCATATTTTCCCGGATTTTTTCTGATAGTTGATTTTCTGCACAAAAACTAGACATCAAGGTAATTCTGCTAAAAACAGCGTCAGTCCGTGTTAGTTGTATCCAAATCACACAAGTTTAGAGGAGAAACAATAGCAAAAGTGTTCGGAAAATTAGATACGTTTTGGACGTATCAACTCCCCCAAGCTTAGCTTATTGCTTGTCCTCAAGCAATTTAGTTGAAAACTGAGTGCGATAAAAGAGCTTACACGAACACATTTGCTTCATATGATGTAAATATTCTCAGCACAGGAGTAGATGCTTAGACAATCCGTAATAAAGAGTATGCAACTAAGTCTACCCAATAGTCATTGCAAGCTATGAAGAGATTCCAACTCAATAATAATAAGTAGCATGAAACATAAACATAAGCAACATTGAAATGCTCATAAAAAGGTATGACAGAGTGATATCTCGCTTGCCTTTGTTTGTAGAGCACAACATAAATGCCAAGGCACCTCTGATGTTCAAGTGAAGACTAGAAATAAAGATATCAGAGATACAAGCATCAAAGTCATGACATAATTAAACAAGTTTTGAGAAAAGCACATTACACTAAGAATGACAACTATGCTCTCAAAAAGGTGCTCAAAGAATAAGTTGAGACTCAACAGGGAAGTGAAAAAGGTTTTGAAAATTTTGAAAGGCTTCCAAATGCTGAAAGTAAGGTACTCATTAGCTTTGAGCTCTCATTGCCCCTATCATAGGCATATTTAGATGGTTAATGGTGAAAGTGAGGTCCAATATGAGTTATATGCTTGACAGACCATAAACTGAAAATCTCATGTCCCTTGAATACGAGGGCCGCTCCTCATGTTACTCAACTTTAGTTACCGGCAAGTTCTTGTCATAGTAAATACATGCGTATCATAGAGAACCTCCAACGGGGTACCCCTTGCACATGATACATGAGCTATCCCATAATCAAACTGACAAGGCAAGCAGACAATGAGCATCTCAGCGATCTTTTTATTTACTATTTGCATAGGTTTTTATTGAGGATGCTTCACAGATTGCTCATTATGGTTATGCTGCAAGTTTCGACCATGATTAGGCATGGCTTAGGCTAGCGGCCCAAGCATTTCTCTAACACATATATATAACTCCATAAACTTACAAGCTCCCCTTTTATTTCACACCGACGACATCCATAAACAAAAGAGCATGATATCAACTGGGTACAAAGTACAGGTGCAAAGTTGAAAGCGTTCCTTGTGACAGCACGGTTCTGCTAACTCGCAGCCTATAATTTGCAAGCATATAACTTTCATGGACAGTCACAATGGTTCAGGTTTATTAAGTGCAAAAAATAAAGTGTGCCATCAATTTCGTGAGAGATTTACTAACCAACTTTCTCAAAACAAGCAAACATTTTATTTGGAAGAAAACAAGGCATAATAAATATGCACTGAATAGCAAATGATGCTAATAGATAGGTATGGTGGACTCTCTGGAAATATTGGTTTTAGGGAGTTGGATGCACAAGTAGAGTTCATACTCAGTGCAACTCAAGGCTAGCAATAGAGACGGAGTGACAAACGAGAGAGCATTAACTGTCATAATCATGCTTGCAACAAAACAATACTAATTATGGCATTAAAGTGATACAGGAACTCTAAGGCAAAATAAATCATTGAGGCTTGCTGACTATTGTTCAGTCATATGCATGCGTGAGCATGTGCCAAGTCGATTCACATGAAACATTTAGAGGAGGATACCACACTGTCATACCAAGTTATGAATAGAACAATGCAAGCAAACATTCATATGACACGCTACAAACTATTAGCAGGCTGGGGCTAATCACAAGGGAGCAAGAACTACTAAGCATCCATAAATAACATACGCCATACATGAACAGATTAAGCATGCTCACAATGATGAGTATATGTACAAAAATGAAACAAATAGAGTTTGTTAGCAACCTCTTACCACACCTCGAGTTGTCATTAATCTTCATTATTGCCCTTCACTTGTGTGGCTTGAATAATAACATGAAACCAAATTCCACTAAGGACCACTGAACCCTGCAAAGAACTTCACAAAACCAAAGAAGAACAGAAAATATTTTTGGTGTTTTTTGATTTTTAAAGCAAGCACACAAAGCAAAACAAACAAAGAAAAATCCTTTTGGACTTTTCTTAAGGAAAACCAAAGCTAAAAAGCAAAGAAACAAACCAAGAGAAACAACGAAAATATTTTTGGTCTTTTTGTGTTTTGGGAAACAGAAATAAGAACTAAAAAAGAAAGCGAACACATGGATATACAAAGAACCGACGAAACATGATATATAGATGTGTGTGATGTCGGTATACCTCCCCCAAGCTTAGGCTTTTGGCCTAAGTGGGGCTCAATAGCGTGGGTAGTAACCCCAAGCTGGTGGGTCATTGTAACATCCCAAAAATCATATTTTCAAAGTTTGCATATCATCCATGCATTCATAATCATTTAGGGATTATTTTCAAAGTCATTACAAAATGTAAGCATTTGAATGCTTATTATTTTATGTAAGCAAAGCATTGATCCAATGCTACTCTTGTGAGAGATTGTTTTAAACCAATGATGTTTGTTTGATAATTTCCAAAGCTAGGACAAGATTTCAAAACAAAGAAACAAATTTAAACCATTTCTTTGTCTTTAATAAACAATGGGTAAAAGCATTGTTTATTTTAAAATTCCAAAGATCCAAATTATTTTAAAGTGTACAACATTGTTCTGCAACCAAATGTGTACAATCTTCACTTTATAAAAATCTAGAAAAGGTTTGAACTCAAACACATTTGAATTCATTTAAGAATGTTCCTAAAAATTGAATTAGAAAAAGAAAAAGGATAAAGAATCAGAACTGGGCTAGGCACCACCCATTCGGCCCAACAGCAGACTTAGCCCAGCAGCCCACCCGAGGCTTTCCTCTCTCTCTCTCTCTCACGCGACGCAGACCTACCCTGCGGTCGCTGACCGGTGGACCCAAATGCCACGCGGTCATCGTCCCTAAACCGTGCACCCCCCGACACCGTCGACGCCACCGTTACCACCATCACTGCCGCGAATGAAGCGGGCTTAATTGCCGATCAATGCTGCGTGATCTCCTTGCCCCTCACCGGCTATTTAAACCCCTCTCCTCTCCGCATCTTTCTCCTCACTCAGCGCCTCTTCTCCGCCACCAGACTGCCCACAATTCCACTTGCACCGCCGCGGTACCGAGCACCTCCGACGACGCATTCCGGTGAGTACATCGCCCCTCTTCATCTCTGGTTCATGCGAGCGTGTACGCCTAGCTTCTGCACATCACCTCATACCATTCGTTTGTTCTGTAATGCACCAGGACATCGCCTCCGTCCACCTCTGCAAACAACAGAGCCGCCGCTCAACTCCGACGAGAAATACCGGTAACCTCCGAGCGCCCCTTGCTTCCCTCTTTGACCTTGTCGTGTTCGCCACAACCTTGCTCATCCTCTGACACAAACTGGTTCGTGATAGGGTGATCTACATCGTCGGCAACATCTTCATCTGCAAGCACCCGACGACGTCCGCAAGTCCGACGAGCCCACAACCTCTGGTAGCGCCTGCGCTTGCACGTTGAGCTTCCTCGTGGCATCGCGAGTCTGGTAAGCCCCTCTGCTGACCCCAGCCCCTCCGTAGCTGCCGGAACATCACTGGCAGAGCCGCACTGCCGCGCCGCCATCGCTAGCGCCGCCCATCCATGGTCGCTTGCTTGATAGCCGTTGGATCTAGATCTAGCGCATAGAAATAGATCACTTATCGAAGGGGTACGTGTTAGATCTAGCCGTGCGTTTTTATTTTGATCATGTAGCTCTCGTTGATCGATCCAGCCGAAACGGTATCAGCCAATTAGGACATGACGCGTGGCCTGTTCTTCGTTTTAAAAATCTGAATTAGATCTATTAAGGATTCAAACTTGCAAAATTCATAACTTTTGATCCACATGTTCAAATTTTGCAAATTTTATATCATTGGAATCAGGAAAAAGAATGCTATCCATTTATGCAATGTGTTTAATGTTTTGCTTCTGTAAAATTGGTTATTTTTGCAGAGACATTTATAGGCTTGTTTTGAGTAAAGAAATGATTTGAAAAATGATTTAAAGATCTAATAAAGTTTATATAGTGTGTCTTGGTCTTGTTTATGATTCATTACTGTATACTTGTCTTGTTTGGTGTAGAGATCATCACATGGAATTTGCATGCATTCATATATTTTTTCTTGTATACTTTTGATATGTGATTTTGGTGCCATTATTTTATGTGTAGATTTTGGTGCTAATAGTGATTGTGGTTGTGAAGATTGTTGCTACTCCCCAAACTACCAAGGCAAGTGGTGCTTCATGTTTTTGTCCCAATATTTTATACCTGTGCATTAGAAATATTTTGTATAGGACTTGCATGATTATTTTGCTAAGTACCTATATGATATGCTTGGGAAATCCTAGTAGTTGTAGAATTGTTAGAATTTCCTCTAAGTTAAGATGATTACTATTGCCATGCTTAGCCTAGCTAGTAGCAACCAAGGGTGGATTACATATTCATGTTATGAGAAATATTTCTAAATCTTGACTTGTGTTTTGCTTAATAAAACAACTAAGTGAATGAAACACCTGGGTGGAATGGAAAGAATGGTTTGTGTTGAGTGGTTACACAAGGCCCATTTCTATGGTTTACCTTGTGTATCTCACTTGTGGAAAGCCACCCAGGAACAAAGGGATTTGAGATGCCAAATGTTAAGAAGCTTCTAGTGCAGCCACATGGCATTATGGGCTCTGCCTGGACCATATAGGTTCCAATAACTTAGCCAAATGGACAGTTGGTGGTAGGGGAATGATAGGTTTGGAGAGCGTCCATTTTGGTCTAAGGGAAGACTTCTGAAAGGTCCTGTCTTGGTGAAAATCAAGTCTTGTGGGGAAAGTGCACAACCTCTGCAGATGGAAGAATCTAAGTACTTAGCCATGTCCTTGGTACTGGACAATTTGAACATCAAGACATGAAAGCTATCAAGAATTTCCTCATCCCAATTTTGTAAGTTAAAACTTGTGGTTGAACAAGGGTTAAGGTTAACCAATTTCTATTGGTGGTTCCTTGGGAAAGTTTTGTCAAAGAAAAACTTAGTGTTTTCAACTAATAGGTAAAACCTATTTTGAGCAAAGCAAGCCTAAGATACACTTAGCCAAATTTATATAGTAACTAGATGTTAATATTCCACTAAGGTATCACTTGCCAATACTATTGCAATGTATTGACCCACTGTGGCTGTAACTTGTGATGTTGCAGGTTATTCTGATGATGACTAGGGGTTATGAGTCTACACTCAACATGATTGCCTGTGGCACATGAAGATGAAGAATTTTCTTATATTTGTTATGTTGAACTCTTGTATTAGGCCTATGGCCATGGAGTTGTAAAAGACTATCTTATCTCTGGAATGATGATGTAATAATGACCTTTGTTTCTGTGTACTTCATCTTAAACTGTGGATGCTAGCAATTGATCCAGGGACTAGCATTGCAATCACAGGGACCCTTACCTTTATAAAGGTGGGATCTTACAGATGGTATCAGAGCACTATGTTGCCTGTAGGATTATAACCCTAGGAATGGATTAGAAACCACTAAGAAAAAATTTCAACACTTTGAAAATTTTCTACACTTGTCTTTTCTTCTCGTAAACTTTTCTAATCTTCTTTCTCATCTCTATTTGTAGATGAACTCCATCAACGAAGCCGTAAGGAAGGGACCACTCATGACCATGACTTTGGAGTGTGAGACTGAATTTCCAAAAGCCCTCAAGAACCTTATGGTTACCAAGGGGATACATGGTGTAGCTGTGTACAAAGGTTTCCCTGTGATGGACGAAGGAGAGGATTATTGGTGGGTGCAACTTCACTTGTACAAAAACAAGGAAGACAACCACAAGGAATCAGGGTTCTGCATGGTCACCAACTCAGTGATGCACACCACATTCTTTGATTCTGTAAGAGATGCAGCTTGGAAATCCATCAAGGAGCTTGGTGATAAACTCAAGTGCAGAATGCTTAGCACCCAAAATGACCTTAGGGAAGAAAAGAAACATACCCAAGAGTTGGAGGCTACCAACCAACAACTAAGGGAAGACATCATAGACTTGATTTGGGAATCTTGTGAACAAGATAGGCAGATGGCTACTAAGGATGCTTTGATAGCCATTTTGTCTAGTGAGTGAGAATTGTAATGAACTTCGTTAGTTGGACCACCACACTCATCGTTTTATTTTCCAAAAATGTTGTCTAAGTTATGTTGAACCTTGGATGCTTGTAATGGTTTTATCTATGCCATGACTTGTGTGTTTGATTTTCAATGATATGCCTGTGATGCTTTGTCTTGTGATTTTCTCTATTGATGTTGATTCTAACTTTTCTATCTTATAAAATAGATGCCTAATGTTACTATCAAGACGGGCTGAAGAGTTCAAGGGAACTCGTTTTGGCACTCGTATTATTCCGCTCCCTAGCATCATGATGCTCCCCCTCACCAAGTTTGAGAGGAAGGACCTTTGGGGCTTCAAGGTTACTCAGCCAGGACGCCAGACTGAGCCTACCACGGAGGCTATCACCTTCAAGCTTATGCATGACGATAGGGAGAGAGGCCTAGAGGTAGTCATGCAGGATTTACTTGGGCGCCTGTTAGGGAGGCACTCTCGGGAGATTAGAGGTACTCACTTTCACGCCTTCGGGAGATGCGACGAGGATGGTGAGGCTATTGAGTTTGAGGATGTTGCTAGAGAGACAACAGAGCCGATTCGTCTGTACCTTCAGGACCTAGAGGTTCTACTTAGGCACCTAGATACTGATAGGACCAACGTCATGCTTAGCAATGACGAACTTCAGGTGCAGCTTCGTGAGAAGGACAAGCTCTTCGCGGAGCAAGACGAGATAGTCAAGGAAATGGAGGGTAAGTTTGAGAGCCATGATAGGAAGTTCAAAAGCCAAGTAAAAAGAGTCCAAGACAGGAACAAGAGAATTCGAGAGATGACTGCAGAACTAGATGCCAAGGACTTCGAGCTCGAGCATCAGCAGGGTGTGATTGAGAGACTTCATTCACAGAAGAGGGCTATCAAAGCCAAGGTAGAGGCCTTGACTACCAATGTCGAGGAATACAAGACCGCTTTGGAGAACGCAGGTCTTACACTAGTCAATGAGGAGGTTGATGCAGAGGAGTAGTGATGATTACTCATTTATTTATCATTTACCATGCTTATGATTATTGAGTCGCGATGACCATCCAACATGTGGATGGCTTGCCATTGGTGTGTTTGCTTTTCAAACTTGTTGTTTATGTCGTTGAACTTTATGTTATTTTGATGCTTGTTTGGTGATTGTCTACATGATGTATTGTGCATGTTAAGTATCTCTGGGTATCTCATTCTTATCCTTATTGAAAACCACAAATGCCTCCTCGACTTGCCAACCCCAACCCGAACAACAACAATGTCACCCCCGAGATGCAGCAGCTGATGACAACACAGGCACAGCTAATGCAGATGATGACCACTTTCATGCAGAATCAGAATAACAACAACAATCGGAACAATCCACCAGGATTTGACATGCTCACCAGATTCCTAAGACTGAGGCCTGCAAAGTTCTCAGGAACTACTGATCCCATGGTGGCCAATGATTGGCTACGTTCAGTGAACAAGGATTTGGTAACTGTCGGCTGTACTGATGAGGAGAAAGTCAGGTTTGTAGCACACTTGTTGGAAGGACCAGCAGCTACTTGGTGGGATAACTTCCAGATCACCACTCCCATTGAGGATGCGACATGGGCTATCTTTGAAGATGGTTTTCGTATAGCTCACATCTCATCCGGAGTGATGAGCTTAAAGAAGAAGGAATTCCATAATCTGAAGCAGTACCACCGCAGCGTGGCTGAATATATTGAGAAATTCATCAATCTGGCGCGTTATGCACCAGATGAAGTTGATACTGATGCCAAGAGGAAAGAGAAGTTCCTCGAAGGACTGAACGATGAACTGAATCTGCAGTTATTTGTGGCCTATGTCCCCACCTACCAATCCCTTTGTAACAAGGCTTCCATCTTGGAGAGCAAGATGAAACAGGTAGAAAGCAGAAAGAGGAAACACAACTCTAACAAGCACAGCTCGGGATCATCTCACAAGCGTTCCCATTATGATGATAGTGGGAGTTCTGGATCCAACAAGCATGGAAAGTACAACAGCCACCATAACCACAACCGCCATCATGAAAACAAGCATCACTGTAGTCATGATAATGACAAGTACAAAAACCACAAGGGTGGATATAAGAGCCACCACAATGGAAGTGGAAGTGGTAGTGGAAGCCTTCCTGTCAAGAAAGATCTCAGTCAGGTTGAATGCTTCAAATGCAAGATGGGGCATTATGCAAATGAGTGCCCAGAAAAGAAAGTTGAAGGACCCAACAAGCCCAACGCTTTTCAGATGGGACAAGTGAACCACATCAATGTGGAAGAAATTTATGAGGAGTCCGATGCTGTGGCTGGTAAGTTCAAACTCAATTCTATTCCAGCACTTGTTCTTTTTGATACCGGTGCATCACATTCATTCATATCAAAAGCATTTGTTGATAGAAATGGGTTTCCAACTGAAAACATTGGGTGTGCAATAAAAGTAAGTTCTCCCGGTGGAGATATGATAGTAAGTCTCGGATGTCATGAACTAGTGACAGAATTTGGAAATCATAAGTTTCCAGTAAGTCTGATAATCCTAGATTCCCAAGGATTGGATGTAATTTTGGGAATGGAGTCGATGACCAAGTATGAAGGAGTACTAGATTGTGCCAATCGTACTGTCGCACTCACAACCCCGGAAAAGAAACGGATAAGATTCAAGTCTAACTTTGAATCTAAAGGGAGTAAGCTAAATTCTCTTAAGGGGTTTAGAATAGACAGTGTGCCAATTGTGAGTGAGTATCCGAATGTGTTTCAGGAATAATTGTCGGGAATGCCACCAGATAGAGATGTGGAATTTCTGATTGACTTGCTGCCAGGATCAGGACCAATAGCAAAGAGACCTTTCAAGATGTCAGTTGATGAGTTGAAAGAACTCAAGAAGCAACTTGGAGAACAGTTGCAGAAAGGATTTATTCAACCAAGTTCTTCATCTTGGGGAGCACCAGTCTTGTTTGTGGAAAAGAAAGATAGAAGTCAAAGGTTATGCATAGATTACCGTTCACTCAATGAGGTGACTATCAAGAACAAATATCCTTTGCCCAGAATAAATGACTTGTTTGATCAGCTAGAAGGAGCATGTGTGTCTCAAAGATTGATCTCCGGTCAGATTATTTTCAGCTTAAGATAAGGGAACAAGACATACCTAAGACAGCTTTCACCACTAGGTATGGATTGTACGAGTATACAGTGATGCCATTTTGTTTGACCAATGCACCAGCTTATTTCATGAATATGATGAACAAGGTGTTCATGGAGTTCCTTGACAAGTTTGTTGTCGTTTTCATCGATGAGATTTCGATCTACTCCAAGATCAAAGAGGAGCATGAAGAACAGTTGCGCTTGATACTTGAGAAGCTTAGAGAGCATAAGTTGTATGCAAAATTCAGCAAGTGTGAATTCTGGTTGAATGAAGATGGATTTCTTGGACACGTTGTGTCAGGAGATGGTGTAGCAGTTGATCCCGCAAAAGTATCAGCTGTAACTGAATGGGAATCTCCTAAATCAGTAAAGGAAGTTCGTAGTTTCCTTGGCTTGGCGGGATACTATAGAAGATTCATTGAAAATTTCTCCAATGTAGCTAAACCAATGACGGAGATACTAAAGAAAACAAGAAATTTGCTTGGTCTGAAGGATGTGAACTCAGTTTCCAAGAATAAAAGAAGAGACTAGTGACAGCACCAGTCCTATGCCTGCCAGATTTGGAGAAAGATTTCCATGTGTATTGTGATGCATCTCATCATGGATTAGGTGTAGTTCTAATGCAAGAAGGGAAAGTTGTGGCTTATGCCTCGAGACAACTCAAAACTCATGAGGTAAATTACCCTACTCATGATTTGGAGTTAGCCTCTGTCCATGCACTCAAAACATGGAGACATTATCTTTTGGGAAAACGATGTGAAGTGTTCACAGATCACAAGAGTTTGAAGTATATCTTCACTCGTAAAGAATTCAACATGAGACAAAGAAGATGGCTAGAACTCATCAAGGACTATGACTTGAGTTTGCAATACCACCCCTGAAAGCAAATGTTGTAGCGGATGCTCTAAGTCAGAAGGTATTTGTGAATGGCCTTACTAAGGAGAGTTGCCAGATGATCTGTGCCCAATTTAGAGACCTTAGATTGGAGATTGTGCCAGAGGGACATCTCATGTCATTGGATGTTAAACCCACATTGTTGGACAAGATTAAGGAAGCCCAAAAGACGAACAAGGAAATAGAAGAGATTAAGGAAAAGATTGGTAAGGGAAAAGCCAAAGGATTCCATGAAGACGAACATGGTACTTTATGGTATGGAAAACGATCGCGCCCGCAAGATCCGAGCTTGAAACTGATTTTATAGGAAGCACACAACTCACCATATTCCATTCATCCGGGTAACACCAAAATGTACATGGATATGAAGGAAAGATTTTGGTGGAATAATCTCAAGAAGGACATCGCCGAACATATTGCTTTGTGTGATGTATGTAGTAGGGTGAAAGCGGAATATCAGAAACCGGTAGGATTGCTACAACCACTACCTATTCTTGATTGGAAGTGGGACAAGATTGGCATGGATTTCATCACCGGATTTCCAAGGACCAGGTCAGGATATGATTCCATTTGGGTAGTAGTGGATCGCCTCGCTAAACTGGCTCATTTCATACCCTTGAAGACAACCTATACAAGTGCTAAGTTAGCCAAAATCTACATGAGTAGGATTGTATGCCTGCATGGAGTACCCAAGAGTATTGTGTCTGATAGGGGAACTCAATTCACTTCTCATTTTTGGAGGCAACTACATGAGTCATTGGAAACGAGATTGGAATTCAAAGACCGCTTTTCATCCTCGCATGGATGGATGTACGTAAAGGACCAACCAGATTTTAGAAGATATGTTGAGGGCATGTGCCCTAGACTATGGAGCTAGTTGGGATGAAAGTCTGCCTTACGCAGAGTTCTCTTACAATAACAGCTATCAAGCCAGTATTGAGATGGCACCATTTGAGTTTCTCTATGGGAGAAAGTGTACCACCCCATTGCTATGGAATGGTGTGGGAGAAAGAAATTTGTTTGGACCATAACTGATCAAAGAGGCTGAAGAGAAAGTCAAGGTTGTTAAGGAAAGGTTGAAGATAGCACAGTCTCGGCAGAAAAGCTACGCAGATCCTAAGCGTAGAGAAGTCACCTATGAAGTGGGTGATAGAGCTTATCTTAGAGTGTCACCACTTCGTGGAGTGAAGAGTTTTGGAGTCAAAGGAAAATTGTCCCCAAGATATGTTGGACCATTCAAGATTCTGAGTCGTAAAGGAGAAGTAGCTTATGAGATTGAATTGCCAGAATCATTGTCATCCATTCACAATGTGTTTCATGTGAGTCAGCTAAAGAAATGCTATCCAGAGATGGAAGAGACTTCT
Source organism: Avena longiglumis (assembly GCA_030063025.1). Lineage (NCBI taxonomy): Eukaryota > Viridiplantae > Streptophyta > Magnoliopsida > Poales > Poaceae > Avena > Avena longiglumis. Next base: position 107,029,725 of record CP125974.1, read on the forward strand.
CTGAAGAATACTATACCTTTGGAAGAGGTCGAATTGGAGAGTGATCTCACTTATGAGGAAAAACCCATCAAGATTCTTGATACTGCAGAAAGAGTTACTCGGACTAAGACTATCAAATTCTGCAAAGTTCAATGGAACCATCATTCCGAAGAAGAAGCAACGTGGGAAAGAGAAGATGACGTTTGGAAAGACCACCCTCACCTATTTGCTAGCCAATCCGAATCTCGAGGGCGAGATTCACCTTAAGGGGGTTATATTCGTAACATCCCAAAAAAAATATTTTTAAAGTTTGCATATCATCCATGCATTAATAATCATTTAGGGATCATTTTCAAACTCATTACAAAAACAGAAGCATTTGAATGCTTATTATTTTATGTAAGAAAAGCATTGATCCAATGCTACTCTCTTGTGAGAGATTGTTTGTTTTAAACCAATGATGTTTGTTTGATAATTTCCAAAGCTTGGACAAGATTTCAAAACAAAGAAACAAATTTAAACCATTTCTTTGTCTTTAATAAACAATGGGTAAAAGCATTGTTTATTTTAAAATTCCAAAGTGCCAAATTATTTTAAAGTGTACAACATTGTTCTGCAACCAAATGTGTACAATTTTCACTTTATAAAAATCCAGAAAAGGTTTGAACTCAAACACATTTGAATTCATTTAAGAATGTTCCTGAAAATTGAATTAGAAAAAGAAAAAGGATAAAGAATCAGACCTAGGCCAGGCGCCACCCATTCGGCCCAACAACAGACTTAGCCCAGCAGCCCACCCGGGGCTTTCCTCTCTCTCTCTCTCTCTCTCTCTCTCTCTCTCTCACGCGACGCAGGCCTACCCCGCGCTCGCTGACAGGTGGACCCAAATGCCACGCGGTCATCGTCCCCAAACCCCGCACCCCGACTTCGCCGACGCCGTTATTACCATCATCGCCAATGAAGGCTTAATTGCCAATCAATGTCGCATGATCTCCTCGCCTCACCGCTATTTAACCCCTCTCCTCTCCGCATCTTTCCCTCACTCAGCCTCTTCCGCCACCAGCGGCCCACAATTCCACTTGCACCGCCAAGGTACCGAAGGCCCGACGATGCATTCCGGTGAGTACAACGCCTCTTCATCTCTGGTTCATGCGTGTACGCCTAGATTCTCGCATCACCTCATACCATTCGCTTGTTCCAGAATGCACCATGACGCCGCCTCCGTCCACCTTCGCAAACAACAGCCGCGCTCAACTCCGACGAGAAATACCGGTAACCTCCGAGCGCCCCTTGCTTCCTCTTTGACCCTGTCGTGTTCGCCACAACCTTGTGCATCCTCTGACACAACTGGTTCGTTATAGGGTGATCTACATCGTCGGCAACATCTTCATCTGCAAGCACCCGACGACGTCCGCAAGTCCGACGAGCCCCAGAAACCTCTACAGCGTGCCCCGTGTTGGGCCACGCGGAGATAAAACAAAAAATTTCCTCCAACATGGTGATCCCAAGATCTAGCTGAGGTAGAAGGCCATGAGGTTTACCACTAGACGCGCGGTTGCGGATTACTGATGAAGCGCGCCAGTTGATGCAGTACAGTCCTCACGATCCGATCGTCCTGGTGCTGATCGCACAACACCTCTACTGGTATCCAGAAATACAAGGAGGAGCACCGGCTGCGAACTGCTAGGTTCGTATCGACGGTAGGAATGCTGTGGAGCTAGGGTTTCCAACACATGGAATGACCTAACCGAACAACGATTCACCTTTCTGGGTTACGGTGCTCCACTATATATAGGGAGTGAACGTGGGCTCTGCCAGGCGACCCATGCACTAAAGCCCATATAACACTAGTCACCGTGATTCCAACTCACTAACTCGGTCCTAATCCGGTTTAGGTCCAACCCAACCAGATTACAGTTCAGATCCAATCGAACTTGCACCGCTCTTAAGTGTGTGACCTCACAGCTCATGGCTACTTGGACACAATTGGAGTCCGACTCTCAATCGATCAGTCGGTAGCGGCTCCTAGCAGAACGTGCTGACTACCAAGTACCAAAGAGTCATGACGACTTGCCCTTCCAATGCCACTTCCGTCCGAGTCCCTTTTGCCTCATGATATACCTTGTCAGACTATAGGCGAATAATTTTCATCCCTTAAATAGTCCGACTCTCTTCTCGATCCGAGATAAGTGATTCACCTGACTAACCTTAGTCGATCGCCTCGGTTAACACTTAACCGAGTCGTGCATGGCCATGCTTTCCGAATCATATCTCACAAGAGGGCCCAGAGAATATCTCTCCAAGTGGAGGGGCAAAATACCATCTTGGTTATTCACATCACATAGCTTGATTCTCAGTCGACCAAACTCTGCCTTTATAACTGCCCAGTTACGGATCAGCCTTTGACAGAACCTAAGTCGGCGATCCTCAACTTGGACTATGCAATAACCTCAGGTCTAAGGATTACATTGATTGAGATATACAAATGACAACTTGTTCGGTGTACCTCAATATGGGTCAATCCGACTCGCTAAACTCTTTAGCCTAGTCTGTGTAAGTTGGAATAGCATCTCCATGCCCATGACAAGTGGAACCGAGTCATCAAGCCAACTTTCACATTGGTCTAAGTTGTGTGTCCAACACAACCTCAATGACCAAGGATATTTAGTACAAACAACATGAATGCATAGTTCCACAACCGAATCACATATTCAATGATACACAACAGATGTTTATACAAGGACTATTTAATATTTTTACGAATACAATGGGAAATCTCATCATACATGATTGCCTCTAGGGCATATTCCCAACAGTCTCCCACTTGCACTAGAGTCAATCTTCCGACATCACATGTCTAAGCATCTAATGCCCATGGCTCTCAGGTGCGCCTCATGCTTTGGCTGTGGTAACGGCTTTGTAAACGGATCCGCAATGTTTGCATCTGTGTGTACCTTGCATAACTTGATATCACCCTGATCCACGAACTGGCGAATCAGGTGGTACCGCATGAGTATGTGCTTTTTCTTCTGGTGCTGTCTAGGTTCCTTGGCTTGTGCAATAGCACCATTGTTGTCACAATACACGTCCAACGGATTGGACGAGCCCTGAACCACACCAAGATCCATGAGGAAATTCCTCATCCAAATAGCTTCCTTTGCTGCCTCCGAGGCGGCAATATACTCAAATTGTAGACAGCATACGCCTCTTGCTTGGAATTCTTCCACTCACAAAGACCTCCGCTTATAATAAACACGATCCGAATTAGAACGAGAATCATCAGAGTCGATAAGATAACTCGCATACGTGTAACCCTTTACACTGAGTTCATCTTCACCACCATAAACCAAGAACATATCCTTAGTCCTTCTCAAGTACTTCAGGATATTTTTAGTCATTGTCCAAAGGATCTCTCCAGATCATCCCGGTATCCGCCACAACACTTAGAGCATAGGAAACATCCGCCTAGTACAAATCATGGCATACATGATGGATCGGATCAGAAGCATATGGAATCGCACTCATCCGACTTCGCTCATCAGTTGTCGAAGGACACTGTGTCTTGCTAAGTTTTACACCATGGGACATCGGTAAGAACCCCTTCTTAGAGGATTCCATGTTGAACTTCTTCAACACTTTGTCCAAATAAGTACTCTGACTCAATCCAATGAGCCTCCTTGATCTATCTCTATAGATCCAGATTCCGAGGATGTATGTTGCCTCACCCAAGTCTTTCATTGAGAAACTCGTTTCCAATGATTCCTTGGTTTCTTGCAACATCTGGACATCATTTCCAATCAGTAATATGTCATCCACATATAAGATTAGAAAATTTACTTTGTTCCCACTAAACTTCTTGTACAAACAAGAATCATGATCACTCTTGATGAAGCCAAACGATTTGACTACCTCATCAAAGCGAATATTCCAACTCCGAGATGCTTGCTTCAACCCATAAATGGATTTCTGAAGTTTGCACACCTTGTCAGCATTAGCCGGATCGACAAAACCTTCGGGCTGTATCATATACACGTCCTTGGTTAAATTTCCGTTAAGGAAAGCCGTTTTGACATCCATCTGCCATATCTCGTAGTCAAAATAGGCCGCTATAGCTAACATGATCCGAACTGATTTAAGCATCGCTACGGGCGAGAAAGTCTCGTCGTAATCAACTCCTTGAACTTGTCGGAACCCCTTCGCGATAAGGCGTGCTTTATAGATTGAAACATTTCCATCCATATCAGTTTTCTTCTTGAAGACCCATTTGCACTCGACGGGTCTTGCACCGTCTGGCAGATCAACCAAGTTCCAAACTTGATTTTCATCCATGGACTTTAACTCGGATCTCATGGCTCCAAGCCATGACTCGGAATCAGATCCCACCATCGCTTCCGAATAATTTGCCGGCTCATCACTATCTAACAGTAACACATCATGAACACTTCGTAATCTTGCCGATCTTCGTAGTACAGGTGCTGCTGCCGGCTTAGTTGCCACGACCGGCTCAACCGCCAAGGTTTTTGCTGACTCGCTACTAGCCGGTTCCTCTCGAATTTCTTCGAGCTGCACCTTGCTCCCACTTACTCCCCGACTGAGAAACTCTTTCTCAAGAAAGACACCGTTCCGAGCGACAAACACTTTGCCCCCTTCTCGGTTGTAGAAGTAGTAACCCAAGGTTTCCCTCGGATACCCCATGAAAATACACTTATCCGACTTGGCTGTAAGCTTGTCCGACTGAAGTCGCTTGACAAATGCTTCACAACCCCAAATCTTAAGGAAAGATAAACTCGGATTTTGCTCGTCCACATCTCATGCGGTGTCTTCTCTACCGATTTTGATGGTACTGCTTAGTGTGAACGCCGCTTGTTTCTAGACAATAACCCCAAAATGATAAAGGCAGATCCGTCTGACTCATCATTGATCGTACCATGTCCAACAAGGTTCGATTCCGCCTTTCTGAAACACCATTCCTTTGTGGCGTTCCTGGCGGAGTAAGTTGAGGAACTATTCCACAACCTTTCAGATGGTCATCAAACTCATGGCTCATGTACTCGCCTCCTCGGTCCAACCAAAGAAACTTTATTTTCTTACCGAGTTGATTCTGTGCTTCATTCTGGAATTCTTTGAACTTTTCAAAGGCTTCCGACTTATGTTTCATCAAGTAGATATATCCATACCTACTCAAATCACCAGTGAAGGTAATGAAGTACTCATAACCACCCCTGGCTGTCGTGCTCATTGGTCCACATACATCACTATGTACTAGTCCCAACAAGTCGGACGCCCTTTCACAACTCTTTGCAAAATGTGTCTTCGTCATTTTGCCGAGTAGGCAAGATTCGCATGTCTCGAACGACTCCAATTCGAACGAAGTTAGGAGTCCATCATCATGGAGCTTCTTCATGCATTTCCAACTTATATGACCAAGCCGACAGTGCCAAAAGTAAGTCATATTCAGATCATTTGGTTTCAACCTTTTAACATTTATGTTATAATCCGACTCACCATCAAGATTCAAAATAAATAACCAGACTCGACGGGTGCAAAGCCGTGAAACATATCATTCAAATACAAAGAACAACCATTATTCTTGATATTCGACTCATAGCCTTGCCTCATCAAACATGAAGCGTAAATAATGTTTCGATCGAGCAATCGGAACATAATGACAATTATTCAGTTCCATAATGAATCCGAAGGTAAATGAAGTTGCATCGCGTCGACTTCCAACGTAGCAACTCTTGCTTTGTTGCCAACTCGAATATCAACCTCGCCTTGCTACGCCTCCTAGTTCTTACCCTCGCAACGAGTTGCAGATGTGAATAACTGATCCGGTATCATATACCCAAGAACTATTAGGTGCATCAGCAAGATATATGTCTATAAAATTGCAAACAAGTGTACCTGAGTCGGAAGTCATACCTCCACTCTTAGCTTTGTCGGCCAAGTAATTGCTGTAGTTCCTCTTCTAGTGGCCATCCGCCTTGCAGTAGAAGCAAGTGGATCCGGCTGAAGGAGATGGCTTAGTCCCTGAGGAAGCGCTTGGGACCGGGTCCTGAGCCTGCTTTCCTCCTGACTTAGCCCTCTTCTTAGTCCAAGAACTCTTCTTGAACTTAGCCTTATTCTGCACCATCAACACTTGACTGGCGCCCTTCTTGAGATCTGCCTCTGCCTGCTTGAGCATCCCATGTAATTCAGTGAGCTTATTATCCGTACCATGCATGTGGTAGTTCGAAATGAACTGCCGATATGCACTAGGAAGAGAGTTCAGAATTATATCTGTAGCGAACTCTTCGCTAATGGGGTAGCCAAGCCTCTCCAGACCGCATAACCAACCATTTTGATCACATGCGACTCTGGATCACCATCCTGTTGCAAACTCAGCAAAGCCCGAGAGACTTGATACCTCGCCTCGCCTTAAGCTCGAACATACTTTTGAGGCTTTCGATCATATCGTAGGCCTCAACATGCTCGAACTGCTTTTGCAAGTCCGGTTCCATGTGAGCAAGCATAAGACAGCTAATATCCGCGGACTCATCCTTAGCCCGACGGTAGGCATTGGTGGCAGCGACAATCGCATTCTCATTCGCTCATCCGAAGTGGGTTGTCTAGGACATGGTCCTTCTTTTCTTGTTTGAGAACAATTCTGATTTCGATACCGCTTGGTAAAATTAGTGTCATTCAGTTTATCTTTCCCAAGAATAGTTCTCAACGCAAAACCGGATATCTGAGAGTGACTGCTACTTGGTGCCATGATCTACAACAGAAAATATGCAAAACACTTAAGACATGTATTCATAAAAGAGCAAGCATATTAAACATTTTAATATTTTATGCTCCCACTAGAACCAACACCCTCCGATGGTTGCTTAGTGATTCAGATCCTAAATAAGCAAGTCGGCTAGTGAGCTTTAGCATCACCGCTAGCCGCCAAGTGATCTAGTTAGACAACTCCTTGTCAATCGCATCTCATGCGACTCTGCTGGACGGGTGGCATCACATGCCCGGCTCCCATCCGACTTTTCCCGAGCCCCACAACTGTTAGGATAGACGCCTAGCTTACCGAGTGTTTCTATAGTAAGAGTCCGAATCGAACCCACCTAGTCGGAAAGAATTGGCAGCACCTCAATTTTATGAGCCCACTACCAAAAATGTCCGACTTGTGATGGTGGAAACACTGGCGGGAAAACCGACTAGACCTTCTTTGAGGGATTAAATTTTACCGACTATCTAATAGAGGTAAAACAGAGACATAACAATAACACAAAATAAAGCAATTATAATGTGAAATGGTATAGCTCTCTTCATGGCGATCTCCATCTCCACAAAGCCTGTAATCCGACTCGTGCCAACTCTTGTCACTTGACGTCTTACTCCATGTCGCCGACATGTACAACGTCTTGCATGCCTTCTGGGTTCTCCAAACAGCTACACTAGCTTAGTAAAGTAAATTACATAGAGAATCCGACACACAGGTCGTTATACAATAAAATGACAGCACCTAGGCTCCAGCCGGCTGACAAAAACCGTGATTCGCAGATCACGTATGGATTACACACATACATCACATGCACATGAACCATACCATTCACAACTTCCTGCAAAAACAAGTTATGCATAGATACAATATCTACCGGCGTTGTGAAACTCGCAACGACATCTAAGGCGCTACGACAGGGCGAAGCCGGCGGTCCCGACCATCGTTCCGATTCGATCAAACTTTTTGATCTTCGATCACCGCTTCTGGATTTACGTGTCACAGTCTACCCCGATGGCGGAAGCCGACCGGTAGGGGTATGTCGTTCCACGACCTCAGCAGTATGATCACGGAAATCAGATCTACCATTCCCCGATCATAGTTGATCCAATCAACTTCGTACAAAACCGATCTATCTCATAGATCGACCACCAAACAGCACATAGATCTCATAGCCAACCGCATATCGATATGCGAGATCTCGAGCCTAAAACCAGAAGTTATCGCTCGATACCACCAATAGCCGAGCGGAGATAAACAAAAAAATTTTCCTCCAACGTGGTGATCCCAAGATCTAGCCGAGGTAGAAGGCCACGAGGTTTACCACTAGACGCAGTTGCGGATTACCGATGAAGCGCCGATTGATGCGATGCGATCCTCACGATCCGATCGTCCTGGTGCTGATCGCACATCACCTCTGCTGGTATCCACACGTACAAGGAGGAGCACCGGCGGCGAACTGCTAGGTTCGTATCGACGGTAGGACTGCTGTGGAGCTAGGGTTTCCAACACATGGAATGACCTAACCGAACAACGATTCACCTTTCTGGGTTACGGTGCTCCACTATATATAGGGAGTGAACGTGGACTCTGCTCGCGTGACGCATTCACTAAAGCCCATATAACACTAGTCACCGTGAGTCCAACTCACTAACTTAGTCCTAATCCGGTTTAGGTCCAACCCAACCAGATTACAGGTTCAGATCCAATCGGAACTTGCACCCGCTCTTAAGTGTGTGACCCGAGCTCATGGCTACTTGGACACAATTGAGTCCGACTCAATCGATCGGTCGAAGCGGCTCCTAGCGTAACGACTCCCAAGTCAAGTACCAAAGAGTCATGACGACTTGCCTTACCAATGCGACTTCCGTCCGAGTCCCTTTTGCCTCATGATATACCTTGTCAGACTATAGGCTAATAATTGTCATCCCTTAAATAGTCCGACTCTCTTCTCGATCCGAGATAAGTGATTCACCCGACTAACTCTTAGTCGATCGCCTCGGTTAACACTTAACCGAGTCGTGCATGGCCATGATTTCCGAATCATATCTCACAAGAGGGCCTAGAGAATATCTCTCCAAGTGGAGGGCAAAATCCCATCTTGGTTATTCACATCACAGCTTGATTCTCGAATTCGAACTCGCTTTATAATCGCCATTCACGGATCAACGTTTACAAAACCTAAGTCGGCGATCCTCAACTTGGACTATGCAATAACCTCGTGTGTAAGGATTACATTGATTGAGATATACAAATGACAACTTGTTCGTTGTATCTCAATATGGGTCAATCCGACTCGCTAAACTCTTTAGCCTAGTCTATGTAAGTTGGAATAGCATCTCCATGCCCATGACAAGTGGAACCGAGTCATCAGCCAACTTTCACATTGGTCTAAGTTGTGTCCAAAGACAACCTCAATGACCAAGGATATTTAGTACAAACAACATGAATGCATAGTTCCACAACCGAATCACATATTCAATGATACACATTAGATGTTTATACAAGGACTATTTAATATCTTTATGAATACAATGAGAAATCTCATCATACATGATTGCCTCTAGGGCATATTCCCAACACCCCGACCCTGCCCGTTTGCACGTTGAGCTTCCTCCTGGCATCGCGAGTCTGGTAAGCCCCTCTGTTGACCCCAGCCCCCTCCATGCCAACGGAACATCATCGCGAGCCGCCATCGTCATTGCCGCTAGCGCCGCCCATCCGTGGTCGCTTGCTCGATAGCCGTTGGATCTAGATCCATCGCATAGAAATAGATCACTTATCAAAGGGGTAAGTGTTAGATCTGGCCGTGCGTTTTCATTTAGATCATGTGGCTCTCGTTGATCGATCCAGCCGAAATGGTATCAGCCAATCAGGACATGACGCGTGGACTATTCTTCGTTTTAAAAATCTAAATTAGATCTATTAAGGATTCAAACTTGCAAAATTCATAACTTTCGATCCACAAGTTCAATTTTTGAAAATTTTATATCATTGGAATCAGGAGAAAGAATGCTATCCATTTATGCAATGTGTTTAATGTTTTGCTTCTGTAAAATTGGTTATTTTTGCAGAGATATTTATAGGCTTGTTTTGAGTAAAGAAATGATTTGAAAATGATTTAAAGATCTAATAAAGTTTATTTAGTGTGTCTTGGTCTTGTTTGTGATTCAGTACTGTATAGTTGTCTTGTTTGGTGTAGAAATCATCACATGGCATTTGCATGAATTCATATATATTTTCTTGTATACTTTTGATATGTGATTTTGGTGCCATTATTTTATGTGTAGATTTTGGTGCTAATAGTGATTGTGCTTGTGAAGATTGTTGCTACTCCCCAAACTACCAAGGCAAGTGGTGCTTCATGTTTTTGTCCCAATATTTTATACCTATGCATTAGAAATATTTTGTATAGGACTTGCATGATTATTTTTCTAAGTACCTATATGCTATGCTTGGGAAATCCTAGTAGTTGTAGAATTGTTATAATTTCCTCTAAGTTAAGATGCTTACTATTGCCATGCTTAGCCTAGCTAGTAGCAACCAAGGGTGGATTACATATTCATGCTATGAGAAATATTTCTAAGTCTTGACTTGTGTTTTTCTTAATAAAACAACTAAGTGAATGGAATACCTGGGTGGAATGGAAAGAATGGTTTGTGTTGAGTGGTTACACAAGGCCCATTTTTATGGTTTACCTTGTGTATCTCACTTGTGGAAAGCCACCCAGGAACAAAGGGATTTGAGATGCCAAATGTTAAGAAGCTTTTAGTGCAGCCACATGGCATTATGGGCTCTGCCTGGACCATATAGGTTGCAATAACTTAGCCAAATAGACAGTTGTTGGTAGGGGAATGATAGGTTTGGAGCGCGTCCATTTTGGTCTAAGGGATGGCTTCTGAAAGGTCCTGTCTTGGTGAAAATCAAGTCTTGTGGGAAAGTGCACAACCTCTGCAGATGGAAGAATCTAAGTACTTAGCCATGTCCTTGGTATTGGACAATTTGAGCATGAAGACATGGAAGCTATCAAGAATCTCCTCATCCCAATTTTCTAAGTTAAAACTTGTGGTTGAAAAAGGGTGAAGGTTCACCAATTTCTATTGGTGGTTCCTTGGGAAATTTTTGTCAAAGAAAAACTTAGTGTTTTCAACTAATAGGTAAAACCTATTTTGAGAAAAGCAATCCTAAGCTACACTTAGCCAAATTCATATAGTAACTAGATGTTAATATTCTACTAAGGTATCACTTGCCAATACTATTCCAATGTATTGACCCACTGTGGCTGTAACTTGTGATGTTGCAGGTTATTCTGATGATGATTAGGGGTTATGAGTCTACACTTAACATGATTTCCTGTGGCACATGAAGATGAAGACTTTACTTATATTTGTTATGTTGAACTCTTGTATTAGGCCTATGGCCATGGAGTTGTAAAAGACTATGTTATCTCTAGAATGACGATGTAATAATGACCTTTTTTTCTGTGTACTTCATCTTAAACTGTGGATGCTAGCAATTGATCCAGGGACTAGAATTGCAATCACAGGGATCCTTACCTTTATAAAGGTGGGATCTTACAGTCATTGTAGTGTTGATCATAATCAGGCCCTCACGATGAAGAAGAAGACGCGCTCCAATCATAGGAGGGATGCTGGTATGAAGACTCTCCCGTGTTGGAGGGCTGAACCGAATCATCTTCGGCATCCTCTCCAACATTCTCATCTTGCTGGGAGAGATCCACCACGTATGTGTCAGGTTCTTCCTCCGTGAGTGACCATCCTTGCCTATTATCAAAATTAAACAAAGCAGGTGCAGGCAAATAAACTACTTTCTCAGACCTACCCCCTCTCTAACCATGCTTAACAAAGGATATTTCAAATGGTAAATCTCTCGAAGTATCCCAAGAAGAAACAAAATTATGCTGAACCATGGAATTGAGATCAAGTCTCTCTGTGGTGAACCGATAATCTGAAAGGTGAGGCTCTAAACCATGAAAAGCTAGCTAACGAGAGGCAATGAGACCTCCACAAATTCCACCTTTCTTGTAAGAAGGTAAGCTATCAAAGCACCCAAGTTATAAGATGTATCCCTCTTCAAAGCAACTGAGATAAAAGCTAGATCAAATGCAGATAATTTTCTAGCAGTTTTTCTAGCAAGAACACACTTGGTAATGAAGTAGGCAAAGTATCTAATGGATGGAAACTGAATGTTCCGAATTTTACCACTTTCCTTTGAGAAGTCGCAACCTTGGCAAATCTCAGCATATAAATCCATAATTGGCTTAGGCCTCTCCCTTATCTTCTCACAAGATCCCCATTGTGGCACTCTAATAGCTGCACAAAAATCAACAAAAGGCAGATCGACAGCTATGTTGTAAATTTTATAATTGACCATGGGGTTAGACAAGGACCAAATAAACCGAAAGTCTTGCAACACAGCCATGGTTAGCTTAACATATTGATATGGTTCCTCTTCAACAAAGTGTTCCAACCCTGCACTAGTAATCATAGTTTGGAAATCCCGGAAGATTCCCGCTGCTCTCATAAATTCAGGGCATGGATATATGGAAGGGAAGACATCCTCGTCACGATGAACTTTCATTGGTTCAGGTACCATCAAATCACGTTGATTCAGTTAATATGCACTCATCTTCTTTTCTGAAATTTTAAGACAAACATCAAACCAAGTGATTTCCAACTTAATAAATGATGAGGAACTACTATAGGAACTTGCTAGAGGACTAAACATGCATCAAAATGTAATCTCTAAGCATAGAACAAGCATGCAAGCTCACACAACCTGTCACCTAGAGTATAAAAATACTGAAGATACAGTTTACCAATCAAAAATCTAATTGGACAAGTGGAGGAGGCACATACCAAAGAGCAATCCCTCCAAAAATCAGCAGCAACGATGGGCTAAGCAAAGAGATCGAAATTCGGGAGCAAGAACAGCAGGAACTCGAGCTTGAGAAAATTTTCCGGTGTTTTTCGGGAGAGAGAAAGAAGTGGCTAGAAGGAGGCATCTTGGAGGGACATAGGTGGGCCACACCTAGGCCAGGCGCCACCTGGGGCTGGCCGCACCACCAGCGGATGTGCTCGACTGGTTGGTCCCCCTTGTCCACTCCAGGTGTCCCTCTGCCCCTTTTTTCGAGGAAAAATTTAATATGAATTTTCTGGAATTTTTCGGAAAACTTTATTTTTGGCCAATTTTCAAGGTATGAAAATTCATTTTCTCGCATATTTTTTAGAAAAGGCAGAAAAAAACCAAAACCAAAACTATAGAAGTTATAAGACACTCTAACACTACTAGGAAAACGGCTATAGGTAATCCACACTTCTCTGGCGCACTTGCTAGTGGTGCCCCACGGGTAAAATAGGCGTGGCGCACTGCCCACAGGTGCCATAGGGCTAACTGTCGTAAGCGTGGCACACATGAGGGTGGTGCGCCATGGCTATGTGTAGGCCAGGGCACATGTGGCCACAACACACATACCCGTAGCGCACTAGGTCAAGGTGCGCTACGGATGTGTCGCTTAGCCGTAGCGCACCTTGACCTAGTGCGCTACGGGCATGTGTGCTGCAGCAGCTGGGTCAACTTAGCCGTAGGGCACTCTGCCCTAGTGCCCTACGACTAAGAGACCTGCACCAAATCCACCCCCCGGATCGCCTTTTTATGTTTTGCAAAAAATAAAAGAAAATAATAAACACATCAAAAAATAAAATCCTTTCATCTTTAGGTAGGTAATGTGGTATAGTTTCTAGGAAAATTAACAAACATGAGTTTTCACCTTTTTTCTGCAAAAAAAGTCATGCCATGGTAATATGTCCATAACTTTTGCATACGATGTCGAAAAAATCGTATAATATACCAAAATGACGAGAATGAGATTTCGCATCCGCTCGCAACCACCTCCGGTCGTTTAGCGATTATTTAGATTTTCAAAATTCGAAAAGAGTAAAAAGTTACTGTCAAAAGACTGTTTTTTCCTGTAGAAAAAATAAATAAAGGGCAACTTACCCGTAGCGCACCACCACCTAGTGCGCTACGAGTAAGTTGGGCGGGATTCAAAATTTGAATCCCCAACCCGCCCACCTACCTTTTCCTTTCCCCTTTTCCCTCTCCCTTTTCCTTCTCCTTTCTCCTTCTTCCTTCTCCCTTCTCCTTCTTCCTTATCCTTCTCCTTTTCCTTCTCCTCCTTCCCCTTCTCCTCTCCTTGCAGTGACGGCGCGACAGCGGCCTCCTCCTCTCCTTGCAGTGACGGTGGCACGACGGCGGCGCAACGACGGCCTCCTCCTCTCCTTGCAGTGACGGCGGCGTGACAGCGGCATCCTTCTCCTCACCGACCTCCCTTCCTCCCTCTCTTCCTACCTCCCTCTCTTCCTACCTTCCTTTCTCCAACCACACCATTCCTACCACCTCGACACCGGCGAGGACTAGAACGGCCACGGCCTCCCGCACCTCCCTGCGGTGGTAGGTCGTGGCCACGCCCATGCTCCGGCGAGGTGACACGACGACTGCGATGCACGGACCCGATTTCTTTTGCAATTCAAAACGAGGGTGTTTTTTGCATTTTGTTTTTGTTTTTTGAAAAACACTTTCGTGGCGCCCTGTACCCCTACCCGTGGCGCACCTGGTATCTCGAGATAACCGTAGCGCACCAGGAAGTGCGCCACGGCTAGGAGATAGCCGTAGCGCGAGGCCCGTGGCGCACTCCTAGTGCGCCACAGATGCCCTTTTCAGGTGCACCACGAATGGCCATTTTCCTAGTAGTGTAACAAGCAAACAACGAGCAAAACTAAAACTAAAAAGAAACAAAGAAAGGAGAAAAATAAAGGTGAACAAGTATAACCATTGTGAAAGCATTTTTTTGTTCATTAAAATCCTTTTGTTAACAAGGTTAATCAAGTCTTGTTGCCAAAACAATCTTATATGAAACAAAACTTTGCATTTCACAAAATGATTATGTTACCTCATACTTGATAGAAATTGTCCCAATCAAAATGGTTTCAAAACTTGCTTGTGGAATGGGACAATATATTTCCCCAACTTTGATGGCTTCAATATTTTCAATGGAATTCATGCCATAGCTCTTATCAATCTTCTTGGGGAAATAGACAGTATGCTCTTTGTCATCAATATTAAAAGTTACTTTTCGTTGATTACAATTGATGACAACACCTACAGTATTAAAAAAGGTCTCCCAAGAATAATATACATATTATCATCTTCAGGCATCTCAAGCACAACAAAATCAGTTAAAACCAAGCAATTATGTGCTACTTGAATAGTAACATCCTCACATATACTAATAGGAATAGTAGTTGACTTATCAGCCATTTGCAAAGAAATATCAGTTGGTATCAACTTTTCTAGCTGGAGTCTCTTGTAAAGAGAAAAAGGCATAACACTAACTCTAGCTCCTAAATCACATAAAGAAGCTCTAACATAATTATTCTTAATAGAGCAAGGAATAGTTGGTATACCTGGATCACCAAGTTTCTTTGGAACCTTACCATTGAACAAATAATTAGCAAGCAAAGTTGAAATTTCCTCATTAGGAATCTTCCTTTTATTAGAGAAAATATACTTCATATACTTTGAATAAGGAGGCAACTTAATAGCATCAGTCAAAGGAATTTGCAAAAATAAAGATTTCATCCACTCACAAAACTTGTTATAGTGTTCTTCCTCTTTTGACTTGTTTTTCTTATTAGGAAAAGGCATAGGTTTATGCACCCAAGGTTCTCTCTCTCTACCATGTTTATTAGCAACAAAATCTTCCTTAGTGTACCTAGTGTTATTAGCGTGCTTCTCAGGTTCTTCCTCAACTTCTTCCCTATTAGGAGCATCAATTTTATCACCAATTTCAGTTTCAGCATCAGAGATAGATATACTATTAGGATCTATAGCAGGTTCAGGTGGTTCCTCAACTATTTTGTGTTTCTTTTTCTTTCTCTTATGAGGACTACCATTATTTTCAACTTTTTGAGAATCCTGCTCAATTCTTTTAGGGTGTTCTTCAGGATATAAAGGATCTTGAGTGGCTATACCGCTCCTAGTTCTAATTACATAAGCATGTTTATCTCCAGAAGCATTAACTATCATATCCTTTTGTACCTTAGCAAGTTGATCAATTTGGGTTTGAATCATTTGAAAGTGTTTACAAAGCATTTTAACATCATTAGCAGTTGTTTCCACAATATCTTTCAACTCATTAATAGCTCTAGAGTTTTCCAATAAATGATTCTGAACTTGTTTATTAAAATTACCTTGCTTACAAATAAAAGTATCAAGTTCCTCTAAACATTGATCAGGAGGCTTACCATAAGGAACATCACCTTCATGAAAGTGTTGGAGAGAGTGTACCTCAATAGTGGATGAGTGAGGAATTGGCTTACATAATTCTTCTATAGTAGGTAGATTGTTCACATCTTCAGATCTAATACCTTCTCCTTAAGACATTTCTTAGATTCTTTCATCACTTCATCATTTAATGCAATCATTCCCCTCTTCTTTGGTGTTGGTGTTGGAATTGGTTCATGCACAATTGGTTCAGGAGGAGTAGGCTCAGGTGTAATTAACTCAGTTGAAGTCCAATCATCATAATTCTTTCTTATTTTAGACATTAATTCTTTAGCATCTATAGGAGTTCTTTTCCTAAAAACACAATTAGCAAAGGTATCTAGGTATGTCCTAGAATCATCAGTTAGTCCATTATAATAAATATCAAGAAGCTCATTTTTAGGCAATGGACATCCATGATGTGCATGAATCAAGGCACAGCACCTTGTCCATGACTTGCGCAATTTCTCTTCTTCTCCCTGTTTAAAATCAAAAAGTTACTGCAAATCAGCATGTCTAGCACTAGGAGGAAAATATTTATGAAAGAAAGTAGCAATCAAGCAATCAGGGCTATCAATGGATCCAGGATAACCAAGCTTTAGATTCTCCTTTTAGTGGAAAAGAGAAGATATTTGTAACAAAGTACTTGCGCATCTTAAAATCATCAGAGAATAAGGCACTCATAGTCGAAAGCTCATTCATATGTGCTACATCACTTTCATTCTCAGTCCCACAAAAAGGTTCTTTCTCAACAATGTCTATATAGGATAAATCAAGAGATAAATCATAATATTTATCTTTAATATCTATGAGAGAGGTAGCAAACTTAGCATCAGTAGACAGTTTAGGAATAATGGTACGTCTCTCAAGGAGACTCTTAATAGCACTAGCACCATGTGCATTTCGGAACTCTTCCATAAATTCATCAGTCAACTCAATGTAACCATCATTAATATCGTATCTCTATCTAGAATTAGGTGAGCTAACAGGTGTAATAGTGTCTTCACTAGGAGTTTTAGTGTTTCCTAGTCTAGCCATAGTAGCATCTAGGAAAGGACATAATGAACCACTCGAATCAAGCAAAGTAGAAGTAACATCCTGAGTATCAAAAGCAGTTTCAGATTCAGAAGTAGTAGCAGTGTGTGTGGCATGGGTATGTGGTGGTGGTGTAACAAGCTTACTTATAACAGACGGTGAATCAAGAGCAGCAGAGGTGTTTAGGACTGTATCTCTTCTTACAAATAGGAAACTTTCCATCATGATACTTCCCCATGATGAAAGGAATAGTAGTGAACAATAATAGATCCAAGTGAACTTACAAATAAAGCTATGCTCCCCGGCAATGGCGCCAGAAAATAGTCTCTATGACCCACAAGTATAGGGGATCACAACAGTCTTCGAGGGTAGTATTACCCAATTTATTGATTCGACACAAGGGGAGCCAAAGAATACTTATATGCCTTAACAACTGAGTTGTCAATTCAGCTGCACCTGGAAAATAGTTCTCGCTCACAGTAGTTTATCCATAGTAGCAGTTTTGTAGTAGCAATAGCAAAGTAATAGTAGCAATAAAACAAGAGCAATAGTAACAGTAACAGTAAATAGTAGGATATGAGCGCGGTAGGCATAGGGATGGATGTACGGGCGTTGCATGGATAATTCTAAACATGTAACTTCAAGATCTAGGGTAATTGAAAATAAATAAGATAAAGCATCCAAGTACTAAACAATCCTAGGCATGTGTCCCATATATAGTCATACATGCTCGCAATGAGAACTTGCACAACATCTTTCGTCCTGCCAGCCCGTTGCTGCGGGGCCTCAAGGGAATCTAATGGCAATTAAGACACTTCTTTTAATAGAGCGCCGGAGCAAAGCATTAACACTCCGTGAACACATGTGATCGTCACATCACAGCCATCCCCTCAGGTTGTCCCAAATTCTGTCACTTCGGGGCCTTTGGATCCGGACAATGATATGTGTACACAACTTGTAGATAAGACCACAAACAATACTATCATCATGAATCAATAGCATATTCAGATCTGAGATCATGGCACTCGGGCCCTAATGAAAAGCATTACACACAACAAGTTGCAACAAAGTCAAATAGCACTAATCGAGATACTAGGAACCATGCCCTAACAATCTTATTCGATTACATGATAGAACTCATCCAATCCCTACCATCCCCATAGCCTACAGCGGGGGATTACTCACTCATGGATGGGGGAAACATGGATGGTTGATGGAGAGGCGTCGATGATGATGATGGCGATGATATCCTCCATTTCCCTGTCCCGGCAAGGTGCCAGAACGGAGTTTCTGATTCCGAATCGTGGTTTCTGGTGGTGGTGGCAGAGAGGATCTCGCCTCTAGAAACTATCGAACCCCCCCTGAGTTTTTAGGTCAGAAGGCAACTTATAGGCGAAGAGGGAGGCCGAGGGGGTGCCTGGGGCGGCCACACCTCTGGCGGCCAGCCTGACCACACGCCAGGGGTATGAGCCCCAGCCCCACTCCTCGTATTGCCCGTGAGTCTTCTAGTGAAATAGGATTTTTGGCATATTTTCCCGGATTTTTCCTGATAGTTGATTTTCTAAACAAAGACTAGACACCAAGGTAATTCTGCTAAAACAGCGTCAGTCTGTGTTAGTTGTATCCAAATCACACAAGTTTAGAGGAGAAACAATAGCAAAAGTGTTTGGGAAAGTAGATACGTTTTGTAAGTATCAAGGTTCTATAGTAACTTCGACCGAAGTTTCATGATCATCATCATTAGCTTCCTCTCTTATTGGTGTAGGTGCCACAGGAACTTCTTCCGGTGCTGCGTACTCTCAAATCCGAGAGAAGGTTCGACAACCTCATCGAGTTCTACTTTCCTTTTAGTCACTTATTTCGAGAGAAACTCCTTCTCTAGAAAGGATCCATTCTTAGCAACGAAGATTTTACCTTTGGATCTATTATAGAAGGTATACCCAATAGTTTCCTTCGGGTATCCTATGAAGACGCACTTTTTCGCTTTGGGTTCAAGCTTGTCGGGCTGTAACTTTGTTACATAAGCTTCGCAACCCCAAAATTTAAGGAACGACAATTTAGGTTTCTTCCCAAACCATAATTCATACGGTGTCGTTTCAACGGATTTAGATGGTTCCCTATTTAAAGTGAATGTGACTGTTTCTAATGCATAACCCCAAAACAACAAAGGTAAATCTATAAGTGGCATCATAGAATGAACCATATATAAGAGAGTTCGATTGCGTCGTTCAGACACACCATTACGTTGTGGTGTTCCCGGCGGTGTCAATTGTGAAAGTATTCCGCATTTCTTCAAATGCTCGCCAAACTCATAACTTAGATATTCACCTCCACGATCAGATCGCAAAAATTTAATCTTCTTGTTACGTTGATTCTCTACTTCACTTTGAAATTCCTTAAACTTCTCGAAAGTTTTGGACTTATGTTTCATGAAATATATATACCCATATCTACTCAAGTCATCCGTGAAAGTAAGAACATAACGATAACCACTGCGCGATGCTACACTCATCGGGTCACACACATCGGTATGTATGATTTCCAATAAGTTCGTAGCTCGCTCCATCATACCAGAAAATGGAGTCTTAGTCATTTTACCCATCAGACATTCTTTGCATCTTTCAAGTGATTCGAAATCAAATAATTCAAGAAGTCCATCAGAATGGAGTTTCTTCATACGCTTCACTCCAATATGACCACGACTACAGTGCCACATATATGTTGAGTTATCGCTTAATTTCAAACGTTTAGCTTCATTATTATTAATATGTGTATTACTACAATCGAGATTCAACAAGAATAGACCATCTATCAAAGGTGCATGTGCATAAAACATATTACTCATATAAACCGAACAACCATTATTCTCGGACTTAAACAAGTAACCTTCTTGCAATAAACATGATCCAGATATAATGTTCATGCTCAAAGAAGGCACCAAATAACAATTATTTAAGTATAATTCTAATCCCGATGGTAGATGAAGAGGTAGCATGCCGACCGCGATCACATCAACCTTTGATCCATTTCCAATGCGCATCGTCACCTCCTTCTTCACTAGTTTCCGTCTATTCTACAACACCTATTTCAAGTTACAAATATGAGCAACCAAACCAGTATCAAATACCCAGACACTACTACGACTACTAGTAAGATACACATCAATAACATGTATATCGGATATATCTTTCTTCTTGATGTTGTCGTTCTTTAGATCCGCCAAGTACTTGGGGCAATTCCGCTTCCAGTGACCTTCTCCCTTGCAGTAAAAGCACTCAGTATCGGCGCGGTCTTCTTCGTCGGCGCGGTAGCTTTCTTACCGCCCTTCTTGAAGTTTCCCTTTTTTCTTAGACTTGCCTTGCTTCTTGAAATTGGTGGTCTTATTGACCATCAACACTTGGTGATCTTTCTTGATCTCCACTTCCGTACACTTCAACATATATAGAGAAGAGTTCTGGCAACGTCTTATCCATGCGCTGCATGTTGTAGTTCATCACAAAGTTCTTGTAACTTGGTGGTACTGATTGGAAGGCATGATGAATCCCCAACGCATTAGGAATTATTATGACCAAGCTCTGGAGCTTATTAGAGTCCCCAGACATCTTAAGCACATGCTCACTAATGGATCTGCCCTCTTCCATCTTGTAGTTAAAGAACTTTTTAGCAGCTTCATAACTTTCAACTGCCGCGTGAGCCTCAAATATCATTTTGAGTTCACAGACAATATCATGTGGGTCAAAGTTCTCAAACCTCTTTTGAAGCTCTGATTCCAAATCATACAAGATAGCACACTGAACTATGGAGTACTGATTCTTCCGAGTGCGGTAAACATTTTTCACCTCATCAGTAGCATCATCTGCAGGTGGGTCACCCAGTGGTGAATCCAGCACATAGGTCAACTGACCAGCATTGAGGAAAATTCTCAAATTGCGGAACCAATTCACGAAGTTGCTTCCATTGTTTTTAAACATTTCTTTCTCTAGGAACACATTAAGATTGATGGTAGGGGCTGCCATTGGTCTACAACAAATTTGCAATAGTTTAGACTAAGTTTATGACAAATTGAGTTCTAATTAATAAATAAACTAATCTAGGTGAACTCCCACTCAAAACAACATCCCTCACATTTTTTTAGTGATCAGACGAACCAAATCCACTACATCAAGTCCGATCATCACGAGACATCATGTAGTTTCAAAGGCGAACAATCAACATGTTCATCATATCTACTATATGATTCATGCTTTACCTTTCCATGATCCGTGTTCCGAGACCATGTCTGTACATGCTAGTCTCATCAAAATTAAACCTTAGTTTCTGCATGAGCAAATCTGGCTTGCTCCCGTTGTATACACTCATAGAATCTAACACACCGGATCATCACGTGGCGCCTCGAAACAATCAGTCTTGGCAACGGTACCTACTAAGGATGAACACTTTATAACTTGATATTTTGTGAGAGGGATCATCTTATAATGCTACCATTGCGATCTAAGCAATACAAGATGCATAAAAGTACTAACATCACATGCAATTCAAAATATGTGTTATGATATGGCCTTTCTTCTTGTGCTTCAGATCTCCATCTTCAAGCACGAACATGATCTCCATCATCACCGGCGTGTCGTCAAGGTCAATGGAACCGCTCCATGGTTGTCGTCCACCAGCATCAAATATTACAAGTACTTTGAATAATAGACACGCAAGTCTTAACAAAATTAAAAGGACAACCATAATGCTCCTGCCGGTTGCCGACTTACAATAATGATCACTACATACATCATATATAATCACAATCATGGCCATATCACATCACAACACACCCCTGCAAAACAAAGTTAGACGCCTCTAATTTTCTTTGCATATTTTACGTGGTTTGGGGCTTTCAATAAGTATTGTTCTAACTTACGAACAAGAACCACAACGTTGATGCTTGAACTATCAAGTGCCCATTGTAAATTGAATCTTTACTATGATGGGAGAGACAGACACCCGCAAATCCACTTATGCAATACAAGTTGCATGTTGAGCGTGGAGAAAGTCTCATGAATGATGTCATGTAAGGTTAGCCCGGGCCGCTTCATCTACCATACGGCAAGATGCAAAGTACACAAGAAGCAATTGATAATAAAAGCACCACCACCCACAATGACCATTGTGTTCTACTTGTGCAACAGATCTACATATAGGCATGGCTCTCATACCACTATAGGGGTTTGTTTGATGGAAAAAATAAATTCTACCACATATCACACACAAGCCAAGATCTATCTACTAGATTGTATCAACGAGTCGATAGAGTACTCACCCTCAAAAATTCCAAAGCGGTTAACGAGCAGATTCTTGTGGGTGATGTAGTCATTCACTTGCCGACCTCAAGATCGTGTAGACGATCCTTCCGGCGCTGCAATCCGGCAACACTCCCGTAGTCGGTGACACGTTCGGTAATTGATGAAGACCTTCCTCTCCCTTGTTCTAGCAGGCAGTGGAGGTTGTAGATCTCTCCTCGCGATTCTGGAAGCACGACAACATGATGTAGGAGTTTAGAGGGGAGATCCCCTAGGGTTTCGCCTTAAGACAGAGCGGGTAGGTGGAGTAGAGGGGTTCCTCGGCTTCTAGGGTTTATAGGCTGAAGAGGAGGAGGTGGGGCTGGCGGCGGCTAGGGTGGCGGTGGCAGCGCGACAGCGGCGGTGGCGGTGGAGACTTGGGGTGGGGCTAGGGTTTGTGGTGTCCTTGAGGGGCAGCCCCCTCCCATCTATTTATGAGAGGGAGGGGCGGATAGTGGAGGGGGAGGTCGAATCCTCCCCCAACTCCCTTTCCACCTTGGGGCACGGTGGACGGAGAGGAGGTTTCCTCTCCTCCCTCCACCAGGAAACATTGTCCCAGTTTCACTTTTCAAAATTGCATTTTGACTTTCAATTTTGGAGTTTGATTTCTCTCTTTTATTTGCACAACCCAGTGACCTAGGACATGATGCAACCATTCCAATTTTTCATGACATATTCATGTACCCTTCCCCTTCCAGATCGATGAACCTTCTAGACCCTTCTAGATCATTCCGGTGAAAACACCGGAATCATTCCCGAACTCTGGAATTGGACTTTCCTTTTATGAATCTTATTCTCCAGACCATTCTGGATATCCTTGTGATATCTCGGATCCCATCCGAGACTCCGAACAACATTCAGTCTTCTTACTTACATTCCATATCTACTAAACAACATCGAATCCTTAAGAGTGTCTCCCTCCGGTTAGTGAATTATGCAGACATGACCGAGACTCTTCTCCGATCAATAACCAATAGAGGAATATGGAAATTCATATGGCTCCCACATATTTCTATGATTAGTTTGTGGTCGAATGAACCATTTACATAAGATACCAATTTACCTTTGCCTCGCGATATTTTACTTAACCGAGGTCTGATCGTCGGTATCTCGGCATACCTAGTTCAACCTTGTTACCAATAAGTACTCTTTATCATTCCTGTGATATGTGATCCCTTGTGAGCCAGTCACATGCTTGCAAGCTAATTGGATGACATTCCACTAAGAGGGCCCAGAGTATATCTATCCGTCATATGGATGGACAAATCCCACGCTTGATCCATGTGCCTCAACACATACTTTCTGAACACTCAATTCCACCTTTATAACCACCTAGTTACGAAGTGGTGTTTGATGTCATCAAATCATCCATCTGGTGATGGGGATTAGCATGATCTCATGGTCGACGGAATTAGGTTACTATGTATCTAAAAGCTTATAGAAAACGAACTATTGAAAATGACTTGATATTTAAGCTTCGCTTATCTATAGGAGTATGTCCATCACACCATTCTCCTAATGATATGATCTTGTTGTTAATAACATCTCCATGTTCATGATCAGGAAACCATGATCATCTATTAACCGACAAGCTAGTATTACAAAGAGGCTTTACTAGGGACTCTAACAAGTTTACAAATCACACAAGTATTAATGTTTCCGGTTAATATAATTACAGCATGAATGTAAACATTTATCATAAACACAAAGAAATAATAATAACTACTTTTATCATTGCCTCTAGGGCATATATCCAACATAAACATACAAAACACAGTCCCCGTGTGCATGTGAACCCTTCGCATGCATGCGCTGTAACCTTAAAGTGAAGGTTCTGGACTTATATAAGGGGCAACTCCCTGTTCCGGTGAAACCGGGTAGGATACTGCCGCACCTTGTGGACCAACATGGTTTTACATCATCTTATGACCTATAAAAACACAAAATAAGAGATAGCTACGTCGGGGTACCCCTATCAGAAGAACGTCTAGCGGGATAGAAGATTTGACGCCCGCAAATCAGGGTTTCGTAGCAAACCGCGCTCCGGGGCATCAAAATACCTCAAGAACTTGCATGTGGCCCTAGCACATGGATGGAAGTGTGGTGTTATGTTGAAATATGCAAAAACTAGTCCCCGGGTGTATGTGTCCCCCTTCGCATGCATGCGCTGTAACCTAAAAGTGAAGGTTCTATACTTATATAAGGGGGAATCTCCTTGTTCCGGTGAAACTGAGTAGGACACTGCCGAACCTTGTGAACCAACATCGTTTTACATAATCATATGAACTAAATAGACACAAAATGAGAGAGAGCTCCACCGGGCTACCCCTATCAGAAGAACGTCTAGGGGTAGATGATCCGACGCCCACGGATCAGGGTTCCACAGCAAACCGCACTACGGGGCGTCGAAATACCCCGAGATCTTGCATGTGGCCCTAGATCTTGCATATGGCCACGGCAGATGCTGCGATTGGCAGCGAGTAGTAGAACAAGGGGAAAGGGCGGCCAGCCATCTGCGGTGCGAGATGAGGGCAAAGACACAGGGTTTACCCAGGTTCGCCCCCGGAGGGTAAAGACCTACTCCAGCTAGATTTTATTGCTAAGAGATTACAATGGGCAAGCTTGGCGACTAGGCGGCGAGCCGATGGGGTGTATGATGGAACGTAAGTGCTATTCGTGCCCTAGGGAGGTTTATATAGAGTTACCTCGCTAGGGTTTATAGATCTACAATCGAGTTGGATAAGGACTTGGAGGTTCTTGACCTAATCCGACTAGGCCTAACTATGCTTTTGGGCCTTCAGCTTCTAGTCACCAGACTTCCTCTTGGGTTGCGGTCCAGTCGCCGTCCTGCAGGCCCACTCGCTGAGAGTATGATCTCGTAGGGAACGCCCTGCTGGGTATATCTCACTCGACATATCCCCATCAGTAGTCCCCGATGTAGCCGTTGATTCGTCGCAGGTGATCTTTGGCAGTCGGAGTATTCGGGTCCAATTTGGACGCCCAGTCGAATTGGCAATGGACTCCTTCAATGAAAGAAATAATCTCCAGTGTGTATCTCCAGTCGCAATATCGGCGACCAGCCGAATCGCCAATTTGGCAGGTAGTCAAGTTGCAGCTTTGGAGAATGAGTCGGCGAGTCGAGTAGATGAAGTTGGACCGTCATTTCTGGTCAAAGTAGCCGTTGGGTAACACAACGGTAATATCAGCGTAATCACCGCGTGTTAACGGCTCCCTCGAATTTGGCGGGAGATAACCACTATATAAGGAGAGTGATGGGTGAGTTGTGAGTATTACTCACTTTTCCTCTGGTTCCGCGCAACCTTCATTCTCCCATTTCCTCTCGATCCGGAACCTCCAAAGCGATTCAGCGAGTCCAGATTCTCGATCCGATGGAACCTTCGAAAGAGTTGTGGGGGAAGTCCAAGTGCTCTACGGCACTGCTAAAATCCTTCGAAGACGCAGGGATTCTCTGCGCCGGAAGGTGGCAAGTTCCCACTCTTGATCATTCGAAGACGCAGGGAGGTGGAGCCAGATCCACACGCCGGCGAGTTTATTTGTTTCACCAGCCACCTCAAGAGGGGGCTCGGATTCCCCACCTCTCTCTTTCTTCGCTGATTCTGCACCTATTACGGCATTCAACCTCCGATCTGGGGCCTCACAACATCGAGCAGCTCGCCATCTTCATGGCTTTCTGTGAATGCTACTTGGGGTGCCGCCCATACTTTCCCCTGTGGCAGGAGCTATTCCACGGGCAGATCAGTCGCGAGGGGGTATGCGGCCCGATGTTGGTGGTAGGCGGCCTCACCTTCCAGTTGAATACCAAGGCCTTCTTCCTCGACCTGATGCTGCCGAAGAAGGCGGCCAGCGAGTGGAAGAAGCACTGGTTCTACGTCAGCGAGTTGACCCCCGATGGCGAGGTGCCTCTCCCAGAGTATTCCGTCGAGCGAAGAGAGCCGCGCCGGCTGTAGGTCGTCAAGCTCCCACACAACCAGAGGATGGTCGTTGATGAAATGCTGATGACGATTCGTTAGCTCAAGAAGGATGGCCTCGATACCATCAACTTGTACAACTGTTGGCTTGGGTGGCGATTGGTGTTGCTGGCCAGTCGTGCCCACTAGATGTACGAATACACCGGTAGGGTCAACGGAACCAAGGCCTGCTCTACCAAGTGGAAGGGCGGAGACTACACCACCGCGTTGAAGAAGATCACAGACACGGAGTACAGTGACCCGAAGGCCGGGATCGCCCCATACAACATGAAGCGCAAGGCACCAACAGTGAGTCTGTTTTACCTTGTTTATTTTCGCAGTCGCAGGGATGCAATCGCGGTTCGCTAACATGTGTCGTCATTTTAGTTATTCCAAGTTGTGGAGGGCTGTCTCCCTCCCGTCGACGACGAGAGCTCGGAAGAAGTCGAGGGGGACGAAAGCGAGTCATCTGATGACGATGATGATTATGAGGCTGTGGAGGTCGCCGCACCCGCAGTTCGAAAAACTCGCGGGCAATGGCAACGCGAGCTCGAGGCCAGCAAGATCCTCAAGGGGCACGACAGCAGCGAAGGCAATGTCGAAGAACACAGTTCGCGGCGCGTGGCCATGCCGTTTAAGAAAAGTCTCCGAAGAAGAAAAAGGAGGCGCCAAGAGCAGTGTCCCTGCCTCGGTTAGTGAGTAGCTCTTAGGCAAACGGCACAGCTGACGACGTAGAGGCTGAAACATCGACGAAGGCGCCAGGGACGACGGGCTCGGCAGTGGTGGAGGACGAAGTGCCACTGGCATCACTCCCCCCGTTCTCGTCAGTCACAGGTCTTGGGGCCTCTACGACCACAGAGGCCTCACCGTCGAGGGAGGCACCTGCGTTGACCAATCCGGAACTTCCTGCTGCCGCGACCTCGTCGACAAAGAAGTCCTCGATGACATGGGCCCCAACCTTGTTCGAGACGGGCATCAGCCGCAAGCTAGGCCTAGAATTGGAGAAGCTGGCGCACATTCGCACCGGCCTACATTACATCCCAGTCGCCAGGTAGGTGTTTTCCGTGTCGACCTGAATTAATAGTTTGTGGAAGTCGCTTAAGTTGTTGATCACTTCTTTTCTAGGAGTGGTGTGAAGAAGATTGATCACCCTTCGGTGGCCAAGGTACCAACAATCGCCTCACAGGAGGAGGTTGATCCCTCGAAGAAGAGGAAGGGTGATGACGCCGAGGCGCCCGCTGAGGGCATGAAGAAGAAGAAAGGCGACGATGTCGTAATCATCTTGGACGAATCGGCCACTACGCCAAGCGAAGCTCCGATTGTAGTGGATGCGGCCGCGAAGGCATCCATGGACGCGGGCTCGCAGCATGTTGAACCAGCAGCGCTGGTCAGGTCGTCAGGGCCCACGACGAGTGCCTCTGGAGCGGCGGTGGTGACCTTTCCATGCTTCATGGAGAGGGCCTCCTCTGCGAGTACCACGGCGTAGTCGCCCCAGGTGCCCAAGGTATTCGGCTCGAACGTCGAGCAGCGTCACGGACACACGCCCTTCGTGCTGCCATCGGTGGACGTGGTCGAGCTGCACAACATGCTGGGTGTGGCTATCTAGGTATGTCCAGTCCACGAGGATCTTCTTACTGAATTTCAGCGGGTAGATTCTTATTGTTTTTTGTTGTCCAGTCCCTGAGTGGCTAGCCGCTGAAATTCAGCGGCTAGGCACTTAGGAAATTTTCCATTGTCCAGTCCCTGAGTGGCTAGTCACTGAATTTCAGCGGCTAGGCACTTAGGAAATTTTAGCGGCTAGGCACTTAGGAAATTTTCCATTGTCCAGTCCCCGAGTGGCTAGTCACTGAATTTCAGCGGCTAGGCACTTAGGAAATTTTCCATTGTCCAGTCCCCGACTGGCTAGTCGCTGAATTTCAGCGGCTAGGCACTTAGAAACTTTTTCGTTGTTTGCACATTTTTTTCTTATATCTTTTTAGGGCCTCCAACGTGAATCAGCGGAGCGACTGCCGCCAAGGAGCGTCTGGAGCGCACCTCCAATCCGTGCAGGAGGTGAACTAGCGACTATAGGCGATCGTAAGTAGGTGTTTGAATAACCTTTTCCATTCGTTTCTTGTGCTTGCTCGGGGTCTCATCCCTGTTTTCCTACAGAGGGGCATTCTGAAGCGGTTGCCAAGGCCCGCGAGGATTTTACACTACTAGGAATATAGGTAATCAGCACATCCGTGGCTCACATGGTTGAAGTGCCCCACGACTAAAACAGGCGTGGCTCACCTGTGGGTGGTGCCCTACTAGTAACTAGAACAACGTGGCGCACATAGTCATAGTGCGCCACAGATATGTGTGGGCCAGGGCCCTGCTGGCCGCATGCCGCATACCCGTAGCGCACATGTGGTAGATGCGCTACGTTTGTTATGATTAACCGTGGCGCATATGCGGCACGTGCGCTACGCCTAAGTGAAGGCCCCTATGTTCTGTAAACGGGCAGAAACATCTGTGGCGCACTCTGGCATGTGCGCCACGATTGTGAGTATTCCCTGTGGGGCACTAGGGCCATGTGCGCCACGGATGTGTCGACCAGTATTTTTTTGGCAGCTCCACTTTGTGCACATGTGTGATCATCCACCACCCCACACTTCACTATCCCCTTCTTCTTCCTCCTTAGATCTAGTCGGGATCCATCTCCTTCCCACCTTAATTTCTCCACTCATTCACCATTTTTAGCATGTAGAACTTGCCTTGGATGTTACATACGTAATAGAGGAAGCTCTCCGGTCTCTCATCTCCTTCTCCGGTCTCGCGTGCACCTCTCCTTTCCATCGATCTTCTCGCGATCGGTCTCTCATCTCGGTAAGTTGTCCATGTAAGGATGTGTTCATGTGTATATGGATGATATGCTCATATGTATGTAGATGATCGATGCTCATGATGTGTGTATGGAGAGGATCGATGGTCATGTGTATGGAGAGTATCGATGATGCTCATGCATGTGTGTATGGAGAGGATAATGATATGTTCATGTGTGTATGGATCGGTCTCTCTCTCTTGTGTTTGTGTATGAACAAGTTGCCATTTGTTTTTCCAAAATGTTGATTCATTTCTATTTTGGCAAGACTTTGGCATTTCACAAACGTCCTAATTTTAGGATAGGTCATGCCGAAATTTTCTATCGACCATTGCATGCATGCATTGATTATGTGGGTCTAATAGACTTCAAATTGTACCGTGTACACAGTGCAGGCAAAAATGATACTCATAATGAGCGAAGACATTGTGGCTAGATTTTTGAAATGTGCGACGGTCGACATGATACGAAATAACAAGACGGAGATAAGATGTCCATGCAGAAGATGCAAACTCAACTGGGTGATCGACCCAGATTCCGGGAATCTGCAGGCGCACCTGC
The DNA here is from genome assembly GCA_030063025.1 of Avena longiglumis. Taxonomy (NCBI): domain Eukaryota; kingdom Viridiplantae; phylum Streptophyta; class Magnoliopsida; order Poales; family Poaceae; genus Avena; species Avena longiglumis. The sequence goes on from CP125974.1 coordinate 107,059,542, forward strand.
TCCGCCATGGTTTCATGGATGGATACACTCGTTGGATAAGCGATGACGAAGACGATGGAGACGGTGAAGGTGGGCAACATGACGATGATCATCACGGCGAGATAATCCGCCCCTGGCGGGGGCGGACAATCCGCCCCCTCTGGAAATTTCTTCAAGTCAAGGCTGCGTCACTCTCTATATAGGGGGCGGAGTTTTCCCCGGAGTTTCCATCCTGGGGGCGGATTTTCTCCCCAGGGAGGATAGTCCGCCCCAAAGGGGGGCGGATAATCCGCCCCCAAACTTCTCTAACGGCTTGTTCTGGGCAGGGGGTATTTAAGCCTGTCTTCCCCCTCTATCCAGAACTCTTGATTCATTCGAAAAAGAAAAGACCTGATCTGCAACCTTCATCCAAGAGAACTCCACCTAGATCCACCCAAAGGCCCCGTTCATTGGGGAATCGAAGAAGGAGAACTATATCTTCATCATCAGCAATCAAGCGCTTCATCTCCTCTCCATTCATTTGGAGAATCACCGATCTATTATTTCTTGCAAATACCGAGATCATTGTTTTTGTTTATATTGATAAACATTGTTCTTGTGACATCTTGTTCTCATCTCGGGAGCCCCCAATTCAGTTGTGGGTGTTTGCCCCAGTAGCGTTGTAAAAGGCACCGGTTCCCGCCTCGAAGGGACCCAATAGTGGATAAGGTGGATCAGGCCTCTCGTGGCGAGATCCATCGGAGAATAGGGTGAGGCCTATTGTGGCATGGTGGTCTTAGAACCGCCCACCCCTCCAACACAGATGTACTTCCCTTAACAAGGAAGGAACTTTGGTAAAACAAATCCTTGTGTCTCCGCGTGCTCCACTACGGTTCCCTTGCTCCTCTCTTTACGTGCTTAGTAGTTAGGGTTGCATATAGGGAAAATCTCGTAGTTACATATCTAGAGAATTTACTTTGTGTCAATCCTAAAATTGAAAAAGTATTAAAAATTGGTTAGCACCTATTCACCCTCCCCTCTAGGTGCCCATACGATCCATTTCAATTGGTATCAGAGCCCCGGCTCTTATTTCGGGCTTAACCGCCTAAGAGAAGTATGGGTTCCAAGGTAGATGGGAGTGATGCTCTAGATGTAGTCACCATGAACGATCTCAAGACGTTGGAAACAACCTTGGTGAGTTCAATGGAGGCTAAGATGGAAGAGATGCGTCAATTGATAATGCGTCTCTCCCCATCCACAACATCACCTCCATCTAACTCTGAGGCTACCACTCCGCAATCTAAGGAAATGGGTAAAACCGATTCCAAAGAGAACGAAGTGGTTGGTGATGACACTAGCAAGAGCTCCTCCTCGAAAAAGGATAGTGGTAAGGATGGATACAATGAGGTTTCTCATGTGTATTCTCCTGATCCACCCTTCCCTCACCGACATATACATAATAGGGGTGATCCACCCAAACTTTCTGCATCTACTTTTTCTCAATGGCAATTTTTGATGAAGTCTCATGTGTGCAGTTTCTGCATTGAGTTGTGGAAAATCATAGAAAATGGTCTTGATGTTGGAAACCCCAACAATCTCATAAGAAGAGAAGTTGTTGATAGCCAACTCAACGCTACAGCTCTACACATGATACAGCTTGGTGTGGGTGACAAAGACATGCCACACATTCAGCATCTTAGCACATCTAAGGAAGCTTGGGATGCCCTCACCGAGCTCTTCATCGGAAATGAAAGTATGAGAAGGAATAGATATGATGCTTTGAGCAATGAAGCTGAAGGATTCTATATGTTGGATGGAGAAGATCACGAGGATATGTATAGGAGGCTCAAGGCAATAGCCACAACTTTCAGAAACCAAGGTGCAGCTCATGTTGATAATGCTTGGATCAAGCGCAAGTATGTCAGTGCTCTTATGCCATTTGAGCCCACAAATTTGAAAAGTCTCCAAGGTAGGCATAACTATCACCTCATGTCATCCAATGAGGTAATGCAAGAAATGGCCGCTTTCAAAGTAGCTGCCAAGAATGCTGAAGATGCTCGTTCTCGAGCTATGGGGATGCAAAAGGGGGTCAACATGGCCTTGAAGACTAGTGTGATTGATCATGATGAATATGCCGTAGAAGGTCTGGACTGTCCCAAGGATATAAAAAGGATCCACAGACAATACTTGGCTCTTTATGCTAGAAACTTTTGGAAAGATCCAGCCAAGGCTAAAGCTGAACTAGAACACAAGAGTGGAGCCTATGGAAGAAAATAAAGTGGTCCCAAGCTGAGAACATGTTTCAACTGTGGTGACCGGCTGCACTTTGTAGCTGAGTGTCCATATCAAAGTAGGGAAGATAATGGAGGAAGACTTATTTTCAAGGACAAGTCAAAGGCTCCACACAAGAAATAGTTTGTAAAGAAGAATGCTCCCTTCAAGAAGCAACCGAAGATTGTTCTAGTGGCTCAAGAAGAATATTCATCGGGAAGTGAAGATGAGGACGAGGACGATAGCTCTCAAGAGGTGGTTGCTATAGCCACCACATCTACATCAACATCTCTCTTCGACTCTCCGAATGAAAACATCATCAACAAGAATGCTACTTGTCTCATGGCAAGAAGCTCCGAGGTAACAAGTTCTAACTCTTCTTTTCCTAAGGCTATGATTGACATGGATGATCCTACTAGTCTTAAGGTTAAAGAAGAGATTATTTCTTTGGATTACTTCTACACTAACTTGCAAGGTGAACACAAAGTTTGTTTTGAAGCTCTTATGGATCAGCTGGCCCAAAACGAAGCTCTCCTCGAAGAAAATGGCAGAATTGAAAGGGAGGAAGCAATTCCATTGCATCCTTAAAAATTGCTCTTGAGGAAGAAGAAGAAGCTCGGGTCTCCCTTGAAGAGAGGCTTGAGTCCATTGAAGAGTCACATGAAGAAATTGTGGCTAAACTTGTTAAGGAACGTGACAATGCAGTCACCAAAGCAAAGAAGTTAAAGAAAGAAAAGATTGACTTTGGAGATGCTCATGATAGACTCTCCGAGGAATTGGAGAAACTTGACAATGATCACAAGGCGTTGAAAAATGATTTATCTATTCTCAATGAGTCACATGATCAGCTTCAAAATCGATTGGCCAAATATGATGTTCCTAGATCATCCAACTCAACATATAGTGTAAGATCCCTCCTTTATAAAGGAAAGGATCCCTGTGATTGCAATGCTAGTCCCTGGATCAATGCTAGCATCCACAGTTTAAGATGAAGTACACAGAAACAAAGGTCATTATGACAAGTCATTCTAGAGACAAACATAGTCTTTTACAAACTCCATGGCCACAGGCCTAGTACAAGAGTTTAAATATGTAATAAGATAAATAAGTCTTCATCTTCATGTGCCACAGGCAAGCATGTTGAGTGTAGACACATAACCCCTAATCACCATCAGAATAACCTGCAACATCACAAGTTACAGACACAGTGGGTCAATACATTGGAATAGTATTGGCAAGTGATACCTTAGAATAATATTGGCAACTAGATACTATATGCATTTGGCTAAGTGTAGCTTAGGCTTTCTTTGCTCAAAATAGGTTTTTCCTATTAGTTGAAAACACTAAGTTATTCTTTGGCAAAAACTTTCCCCAAGGAAACACCAATAGAAATTGGTGTACCTTCACCCTTCTTCAACCACAAGCTTTTACTTAGGAATTGGGATAAGGAGATTTGTAAGATCCCTCCTTTATAAAGGAAAAGGATCCCTGTGATTGCAATACTAGTCCCTGGATCAATGCTAGCATCCACAGTTTAAGATGAAGTACACAGAAACAAAGGTCATTATTACAGTCATTCCAGAGACAACATAGTCTTTACAACTCCATGGCCACAGGCCTATTACAAGAGTTTAAATAAGTAAATAGATAAAAGTCGTCATCTTCATGTGCCACAGGCAAACATATTGAGTGTAGACTCATGACTCCTAATCCTCATCAGAGTAACCTGCAACATCACAAGTTACAGCCACAGTGGATCAATACATTGGAATAGTATTGACAAGTGATACCTTAGTATAATTTTGGTGGACTAGATACTATATGCAATTTGGCTAAGTGTAGCTTAGGCTTGCTTTGCTCAAAATAGGTTTTGCCTATTAGTTGAAAACACTAAGATTTTCTTTTTCAAAACATTTCCCAAGGAACCACCAATAGACATTGGAGTCCTTCACCCTTGTTCACCCACAAGTTTTTACTTAGAAATTGGGATGAGGAGATTCTTGATAGCTTCCATGTCTTGATGGTCAAGTTGTCCTTTTCCAGGGGCATGGCTAAGTACTTAGATTCTTCCATTTGCAGAGGTTGTGCACTTTCCCCACCAGACTTGATTTTAACCAAGACAAGACCTTTCAGAAGCTTTCCATTAGACCAAATGGACGCGTTCCAACCTATCATCCCACTACCACCAACTGTCCAAATGGCTAAGTTCTAGCAACCTATGTGATCTAGGCAGAGCCCATATTGCCAAGTGGCTGCACTAGAAGCTTCTTAACATTTGGCCTCTAAAATCTCTTTGTTCCTGGGTGGCTTTCCACAAGTGAGATACACAAGGTAAACCATAGAAATGGGCCTTGTGTAACCACTCAACATAAACCATTCCTTCCATTCCACCCAGGTGTTTCATTTACTTAGTTGCTTTATTAGGAAAAACACAAGTCCAAAGACTTAGAAATATTTTTATCAGAACATGTATATTTCACCACCCTTGGTTGCTACTAGCTAGGCTAAGCATGGCATAGATAAGCATTCTTAACTTAGAAATTTCCTAGCAATTCTACAACTACTGGGTTTTCCCAACATGGCATATAAGCAAAATATAACATGCAAGACTGGCAAAATATTTCTAATGCTTAGTAGAAAACATAGGGATAAAAATATCATGAAGCACCACTTGCCTTGGTAGTTTGAAGAGTAGCTACACTCCTCACAATCACAATCACTATTGGCACCAAAATCTACACATAAAATCATAGCAACAATCACATCCAAAATATATACAAACAAAAATATATGAATGCATGCAATATGATATGTGATGATTTTTAAAACTCAACAAAGCAAGTGTACAGTACTGGTTCATAAACAAGTTCAAAACTTGTCAAACAACATTTATTTAAACCTTAAAACATTTCTTAAACAATTCATATACTCAAAATAGCCCTACACATGTTTCCGTAAATAAAACCATTTTTACAGAAGCAAAACATTAAACACATTGCATATTTAGAAAGAGCTTGTTCTCCTGATTCCATTGATATAAAATTCATGAAATTTGAACGTGGGGATCAAAAGTTATAGCTAAAACAAATTCAAACATCTAATAGATTTAAATCCTGATTTTAAACCTAAACTGTTGCCACGCGTCTTAATCTGGTTGGCCGGTACCGCTTCGCGTTGGATCACGTTTCTGAGCCGCTGGAACTAACTTAATCGCGCGGCCCAGATTCAATCTTACCGCTTCGCCCAGGTTCTATCGTATCCGCAGGATCTAGATCTAACGATCCTAAGCAGCCTGACCATCCAGTGGCGGCGCTAGCGGCGGCGACAGGCGGCGACGCCTCTGTCAGAGTTGCTACCGGCGTTCTAGGTCGCGGAGAGGGAAGGGCTTACCGGACTTCGCCGTATCTTCTTGATGCTCAAGGTGGCGGTGGTTTGGCAAGGCGCATGGAGATGGTCGTGGAGCTCATCGAAGTTGCGGCGTCGATTGCTTTTGTCGAGGCGTTGCGGGTTCTCGTCAACCTAGCAAGAGCGGATGGTTTAGGATATGCAAAGGCAGCGATCAAGACTGTATCAAAGAGGAGGCAAGGCGGTCTCATTTTACCCGAATCGCCGCGTGGTCGGCGGAGGCTCAGGTGCTCGCGGGTGAGAACGAAGATGTCGCTCTGGGTCATGAGAAAGCAAACGGAGGGCATTAGCGAACGCGCAAGGTCATGCTGGTCACGGTGGTTTCAACTAGAGGCAGGGGGACGGTCTGTACTCACCGAGATTCGTCGCCGGAGTGCGTCTGTCTGCGGCGGCGCAAGGGCGATTGCGGGCAGGCTGGTGGCGGAGAGGTGGCGCTAGGTGAGGAGAAATGGCCGCGGTGCAGAGGGGTTTATGTAGGCAGAAGGATAGCGGCGATTAAGCGCGGAATCAAGGGCAATTAAACTGCGATATTGCGGCGAAATAGCAACGGAAGCGGCGTCATGGCAGCGTGATTGACGGCGACGGCGTGGTCGCGGTCCACTCGTCGAAGTTAAGCAGAGAGGAGGTGGGGTCCTGGTGTCGATCCTTTCGGTGGGTGTGTCACGAGTGAGAGAGAGGGGAACCGGGTGGGGTTAATAAATTTGGATTCGTAGTTGGGCCAGATAGGTGGTGCTGGCCTTTTTCCATTTCTTTTCTCCTTTTCTTTTTCTGTTTTGATTTTCTAAAATGATTTTCAATTTCAAATCAAATGAGTTTGAATTCAAATGTTTTCTAGGTTTTTATTCAGCAATCCTTGCACTAAAATGTGTGTCAAACACTACTGTTTACTGAAAACACTTTGATTCAATGAAAAAAAACCAAGCCTTTATGATATATATACAATAGGCATAATATTGGTTTTATTTACTCATTTTGTTTTGAAACTTTGTTCAAACTTTTTGATGGTGCCTAAGTTTGAATTTCAAACCTTACTGAACCAAAACAAGTACTCTTCTCATTGGAAGATAGCACTAAGGCTAGAGCAAACTTACATGAAATAATAAGCATATATGCTTCTATTTTGAAATGATTTGTTTGAAATGAAACTTATATGATCATGGATGCATGGATGATATGCATGAGTTTGAAACATGATTTTAGGGATGTTACAAATCTAACCCCCTTAAGATGAATCTCGCCCTCGAGATTCGGATAGGCTAGAAAATAGGTGAGGGTGGTCTTTCCGAAGATCATCTTCTCTTTCCCTTGTTGCTTCCTCTTCGGAATGATGGTTCCACTGCACTTTGCAAAACTTGATAGTCTTAGTCCGTGTGACTCTTTCTGCAGTCCCAAGAATCTTGATAGGCTTCTCCTCATAAGTGAGATCACTTTCCAACTGTACCTCCTCCAAAGGTATAGTATCCTTCAAAGAAGTTTCTTCCATTTCTCGATGACATTTCTTAAGCTGACTCACATGAAACACATTATGGACAGCTAACAAAGACTCTGGCAATTCAATTTCATAAGCAACTTCTCCTTTACGACTCAGAATCTTGAATGGTCCAACATATCTTGGGGCCAACTTTCCTTTGACTCCGAACCTCTTCACTTCACGAAGTGGTGACACTCTAAGATAAGCTCTATCACCAGCTTTTCTGTCGGGACTGTGCTATCTTCAATCTGTCCTTAACCAACTTGACCTTTTCTTCGGCTTCTTTTATATGTTCTGGTCCGAACAAACTTCTTTCTCCCACACCATTCCATAACAATGGGGTGGTACATTTTCTCCCGTAGAGAAACTCAAATGGTGCCATCTCAATGCTGGCTTGGTAGCTGTTGTTATAAGAAAATTCTGCATAATCCAGACTTTCATCCTAGCTGGCTCCATAGTCTAGGGCACATGCCCTCAACATGTCTTCAAGAATCTGATTAGTCCTTTCTGTTTGTCCATCAGTTTGAGGATGAAAAGCAGTACTGAATTCCAACCTCGTTCCCAATGACTCATGTAGCTGTCTCCAAAAATGGGAAGTGAATTGAGTTCCCCTATCAGATACGATACTCTTGGGCACTCCATGTAGACACACAATTCTACTCATATAGATCTTGGCCAACTTAGCACTTGTAAAGGTTGTCTTCACGGGTATGAAATGAGCCACTTTAGTTAGGCGATCCACTACTACCCAAATAGAATCTTTTCCTGACCGGGTCCTTGGTAATCCGGTAATGAAATCCATACCAATCTTGTCCCACTTCCAATCAGGAATAGGTAGTGGTTGAAGCAACCCTGCTGGTTTCTGATGTTCCGCTTTCACTCTACTACACACATCACACAAAGCAATATGTTCGGCGATGTCCTTTTTGAGATTATTCCACCAAAATCTTTCCTTCATATCCATGTACATATTGGTGTTACCCGGATGAATGGAATACGGTGAGTTGTGTGCTTCTTGTAATATCAGTTTCCGAAGCTCCGGATCTTGTGGAACAAAGATACGTTTCCCATGCCATAAAGTACCATGTTCGTCTTCATGGAATCCTTTGGCTTTTCCTTTGCCAATCTTTTCCTTAATTTCTTCAATTTCCTTATCAATCTTCTAGGCTTCTTTGATCTTCTCCAACCAAGTAGGTTGAACATCCAAAGACATGAAATGTCCTTCAGGCACAATCTCCAATCTGAGATCTCTAAGTTGGGCACACAAATCATCTAGCAATTCTCCTTTTGTAAGGCCATTCACAAAAACCTTACGGCTTAGAGCATCTGCTACAACATTTGCTTTACCGGGGTGGTATTGCAAACTTAAGTCATAGTCCTTGATGAGTTCTAGCCATCTTCTTTGTCTCATATTAATTTCCTTCTAGGTGAAGATATACTTCAAACTCTTGTGATCTGTGAACACTTCACATCGCTTTCCCAAAAGATAGTGTCTCCATGTTTTGAGTGCTGTCACAACAGAGGCTAACTCCAAATCATGAGTAGGATAGTTCACTTCATGAGTTTTGAGTTGTCTCGAAGAATAAGCCACAACTTTCCCTTCTTGCATAAGTACTACACCCAAACCATGATGAGATGCATCACAATATAGTTGGAAATCTTTTTTCAAGTCTGGCAAACACAAGACTGGTGCTGTCACAAGTCTCTTCTTCAATTCTTGAAAGCTGAGTTCACATCCCTCTGACCAAGCAAATTTCTTGTCTTTCTTTAGCAATTCTGTCATAGGTTTTGCTACCTTGGAGAAATTCTCAATGAACCTTATGTAGTAACCTGCTAAGCCAAGGAAACTACGAACTTCTTTCACTGACTTGGGAGATTCCCATTCAGTTACAGCTGAAACTTTAGCAGGATCAACTACTACACCATCTCCTGACACAACGTGTCCAAGAAATCCAACTTCATTTAGCCAAAATTCACAGTTGCTGAAGTTGGCATACAGTTTATGCTCTCTAAGCTTCTCAAGTATCAAACGCAAATGTCCTTCATGCTCTTCTTTGCTCTTGGAGTAGACTAATATGTCATCGATGAAAACGACAACAAACTTATCAAGGAATTCCATGAACACCTTGTTCATCATATTCATGAAGTATGCTGGTGCATTGGTCAAACCAAATGGCATCATGGTATATTCATACAATCCATACCTTGTAGTGAAAGCTATTTTAGGTATGTCTTGTTCTCTTATCTTGAGCTGAAAATAACCTGACCGGAGATCAATCTTTGATAACACACAAGCTCCTTCTAGCTGATTGAACAAGTCATTGATTCTTGGCAAAGGGTATTTGTTCTTGATAGTCACCTCATGGAGTGAACGGTAATCTATGCATAACCTTTGACTTCTATCCTTCTTTTCCACAAACAAAACTGGTACTCCCCAAGATGAAGAACTTGGTTGAATAAATCCTTTCTGCAACTGCTCTCCAAGTTGTTTCTTGAGTTCTTTCAGTTTATCAACTGACATCTTATACGGTCTCTTTGCTATAGGTCCAGATCCTGGTAGCAAATCAATAAGGAACTCCACATCTCCATCTGGTGGCATTCCCGGCAATTCTTCCGGAAACACATCCGGATATTCACTCACAATTGGCACACTGCCTATGCTAACCCCCTTAAGAGAATTTAGCATACTCCTTCTTGCTTCAAAGTTGGTCTTGAATCTGATCCTTTTATTTTCTGGAGTTGTGAGTGAGACAGTATGGTTGGCCCAATCTATCACTCCCCTGTGCTTATTCATCCAGTCCATTCCCAAAATGACATCCAATCCTTGGGAGTTTAGGATTATCAAGTTAATGGGAAACTTATACTTCCCAAACTCTATGACTAGATCATGACACCCTAAATTTACTATCATTTCTCCGCCAGGAGAACTTACTTTCATAGGACACCCAATAGTTTCTACCGGTAGTTCATTTGTTTCAAGAAATGATCTTGATATGAATGAATGAGATGCACTAGTATCAAAGAGAACAAATGCTGGAACAGAATTGAGTTTGAACTTACCAGCAACAGCATCAGGCTCCTCATAGATTTCCTCCACATTGATGTGGTTCACTTGTCCCTTCTGAAAAGGGTTGGGCTTGTTGGGTCCTTCAACTTTCTTTTTTGGGCATTCATTTGCATAATGCCCCATCTTCTTGCACTTGAAACACTCAACCTGACTAATGTCTTTCTTGACAGGCTGACTTCCACTGCCACTTCCACTACCACTGTGGTGGCTCTTATATCCACCCTTGTGGTTCTTGTACTTGTCATTGTCATGACTACGGTGATGTTTGTTGTCATGATGACGGTTGTGGTTGTGGTGCTTGTTGAATTTCCCATGCTTGTGGGATCTTGAGCTTCCACTATCATCATAATGGCAACGTTTGTGAGACGATCCCGAGCTGTGCTTGTCTGAATGCTTTCTCTTCCTGCTTTCAACTTGCTTCATTTTGTTGTCCAAAATAGCAGCCTTATCACAAATAGACTGGTATGTGGGAACATATGCCACAGCTAACTGCAGGTTTAGTTCATCATTCAACCCTTCAAGGAACTTTTCCTTCCTCTTAGCATCAGTGTCAACTTCATCCGGTGCATAACGCGCCAGATTGTTGAACTCCTCAATATATTCTGCCACGCTGCGGTGGCGCTTTTTCAAGTTATGGAATTCTTTCTTCTTCAGACTCATCACTCCAGATGAGATATGAGCAGTACGAAAGCCATCCTCAAAGATAGCCCATGTCACATCTTCTATGGGAGTGGTGATCTGGAAGTTATCCCACCAAGTGGCGGCTGGTCCTTCCAGTAAATGTGCTGCAAATCTGACTTTTTCTGCATCGGTATAGCCCACAGTTACCAAGTCCTTGTTCACAGAGTGTAGCCAATCGTTGGCCACCATTGGATCAGTTGTTCCTGAGAACTTTGCTGGCCTCAATCTCAAGAACCTGGTAAGCATGTCAAAAACCGGTGGGTTGTTGTTGTTGTTATTGTTGTTATTGTTGTTGTTGTTGTTGTTTTGGTTCTAGATGAACCTCGTCATCATTTGCATCAGCTGAGTCTGAGCTGTCATCATTTGCTGCATCTCAGGAGTGATGTTGTTGTTGTTGGGGTTGGGGTTGGCACGACGGGGAGGCATCTGTTGTTTGTTCAATAGAGTTAAGAATGAGATACCAATAGATGCTTTCATGCACAATACATCACATAAACAATCACAAAACATGCATAATAATAATAGTTCAACAACAAAACGACAAGTTTGCAAAGTAAACACACCAATAACAAGCCATCCACATGTTGGATGGTCATTGTGACACAAATAAAGTATGATAAATAAATGATAAATGAGTAGTCAACTCTACTCCTCGGCATCAACCTCCTCCTCAACAAAGGTAAGACCTGCATTCTCCATAGCGGTCTTCTATTCCTCGACATTGACGGTCAAGGTCTCTATTTTGGCTTTGAGAGCCCTCTTCTGAGAACGAAGCCTCTCAATCACCGTCTGCTGATACTCGAGCTCGAAGTCCTTGGCCTGCAGTTCTTCAGTCATATCCCGAATCCTCTTGTTCCTATCCTGGACTCGCTTCTCTTGACTCTTGAACTTTCTGTCTTGGCTCTCGAACTTTGCCTCCATCTCCTTGACTATCTCATCTTGCTCCGCGAAGAGCTTTTCCTTCTCACGAAGCTGCACCTGGAGTTCATCATTTTTGAGCATGACGTTGGTCCTATCAGTGTCCACGTGCCTAATGAGAGCCTCTAAGTCCTGGAGGTATAGGCAATTGGCTCATTTGTCTCCTCGAAGTGTCCCGGAAGTCGATGGCCTCTCCATCCTCATCCGTCTCCAAGGCGTGGAAGTGAGTACCTCTAACCTGTCGAGAGTGTCTCCCTAGCAGACGTCCTATCAGATCCTCCATGACTACCTCAAGGCCTCTCTCCTTGTCATCGTGCATGATCTTGAAGATGATAGCCTCCGTGGTAGGCTCAGTCTGGCGTCCGGGCTGATTGACCTTGAAACCCCAAAGGTCTTTCCTCTCAAACTTGGTGAGGGGAAGCACCATGATGGTAGGAAGAGGGAGATTGAGCAAAGTAGTGAGCTCAATGTCGAGGACCAAAGCGAGTTCCCTGGAACTCCTCAACAGTGCTGATGGTAACATTAGGCATCTATTTATAAGATAGAAAAAGTTAGAACAACACAATTCAAGATAAAACACAAGGCAAAGCATCACATACATATCCTTGGAAATCAAAACACACAAGTCATGGCATACATGGATCCATTACAACAACCAAGGTTCAACTTATTTTATGCAACATTTGGAAAATAAGGTGATAAGTGGTGGTCCAACTAACGAAGTATGTTTACAATCCTATCTCACTGGATCTGTTGGCTAACATAATGTTTCTAGTATCAATCAGTCTATCTTGATCACATGACTCCATCACTAAGTCTATAATGTCTCCTCTTAAGGTTTGGTTGGTAGCCTCCAACTCTTGGGTATGTTTCTTCTCTTCCTTTAGTTCATTTTGGAGGTTGAGCATTCTGCACTTGACTCTATCACCAAGTTCTTTGATAGTCTTCCAAGATGCATCCCTTGCTGAGTCAAAGAATGTAGGGTGCATCACTGAATTGGTGAACATGCAGAATCCTGATTCCTTGTGGTTGTCTTCCTTGTTTTTATACAAGTGAAGTTGCACCCACCAGTACTCAACTCCTTCATCCATCACAGGAAAACCTTTGTACACAGATGCACCATGTATTTCCATTGCAACCATCAGGTCCTTGAGAGCCTTGGGAAACTCTGTCTCACAATCCAAAGTCATTGTCATGAGTGGTCCCTTCCTTATGGCTTCGTTGATGGAGTTCATCTACAAATAGAGATTAGAAAGAAGATAAGAAAAGTTTACGAGAAGAATAGACAAGTGTAGAAGTTGTTGAAAAAATTTCCTTAGTGGTTTCCAATCCTAGGGTCATAATCCTACAGGCAACACAGTGCTCTGATACCATCTGTAAGATCCCTCCTTTATAAAGGAAAAGGATGCCTGTGATTGCAATGCTAGCATCCACAGTTTAAGATGAAGTACACAGAAACAAAGGTCATTATTACAGTCATTCCAGAGACAACATAGTCTTTACAACTCCATGGCCACAGGCCTATTACAAGAGTTTAAATAAGTAAATAGATAAAAGTCTTCATCTTCATGTGCCACAGGAAAACATGTTGAGTGTAGACTCATGACTCCTAATCCTCATCAGAGTAACCTGCAACATCACAATTCTACCACGGTGGGTCAATACATTGGAATAGTATTGGCAAGTGATACCTTCGTATAATTTTGGTGGACTAGATACTATATGCAATTTGGCTAAGTGTAGCTTAGGCTTGCTTTGCTCAAAATAGGTTTTGCCTATTAGTTGAAAACACAAAGATTTTCTTTGTCAAAACTTTTCGCAAGGAACCACCAATAGACATTGGAGTCCTTCACCCTTGTTCACCCACAAGTTTTTACTTAGAAATTGGGATGAGGAGATTCTTGATATCTTCCATGTCTTGATGCTCAAGTTGTCCTTTTCCAGGGACATGGCTAAGTACTTAGATTCTTCCATCTGCAGAGGTTGTGCACTTTCCCCACCAGACTTGATTTTCACCGAGACAGGACCTTTCAGAAGCTTTCCCTTAGACCAAATGGACGCATTCCAACCTATCATCCCACTACCACCAACTGTCCAAATGTCTAAGTTCTAGAAACCTATGTGATCTAGGCAGAGCCCATATTGCCAAGTGGCTGCACTAGAAGCTTCTTAACATTTGGCCTCTAAAATCTCTTTGTTCCTGTGTGGCTTTCCACAAGTGAGATACACAAGGTAAACCATAGAAATGGGCCTTGTCCTAGCCAATGATGTGTCTCAGGTTTTCTATGTGAAGGACATGTCCTCCAGACCGAAAAAAGAAAAAATATGCAAACGAATACATCATATTATGAGCCAAAGCGTCACATAGTTCTTTCAGGGAAAAGAAACATCGTGGGAATCGAGGACAAGACAGACATGTCAGAAGATTATAATAAGTTTGGTGAAATTCCGCCCTTCACAGTGAAAACTGACCCAAGCATTCCATTAAGTAAAGAAGATGCTCCATGGTTACGTCTGCGATCATAAGGAAGGACATATGCCAAGTTCATGCTCATATTATGTAACTCTAGTTCATGTCTTTTCGCGGTTTGTGGCTTGACGAAGGATATCTTTTCATGGTTTGTGGCCTTTAGTCCCGGTTTTGTAGTCTCAGTTTTTAATATTAATAAATGTCTTGAGTGTTAGTCCCGTTTGTGGCTGGACGGGATTATGAAGTTGTCCACTCGTACTACGATTAAGATCTGATCTCCAAGCAGCAGTCACATATTAGGAGTGCCTCTATGACCAGTTTCTTGGAGATCTTGGGAGGCCAGGATCGCGGAATCTCCCGAAACTGGTCGTAGTGGTGTCCTTCTCGAAAACCATCTTGCATCTTGTAACTTCTCTAACTAGATCAATCGCCTGAGCTAACCAATTTCACATATTAGGAGTGCCTCTATGACCAGTTTCTCGGAGATGCCGGAGGTGGGCTCCGTCGGCATCTCCTCAAATCCCGTAGTGGTGTCCTGCTCTCAAAACCATCTTGCAGCTTGTAACTTCTCTAACTAGATCAATCGCCTCGGAGCAAACTAATTTCACATATTTGGGTGCCTCTATGACCAGTTTCGGAGATCTTGGGAGGGGCTGGCTCGGCATCTCCCAAACGGCCGTAGTGGTGTCCTCTCTCGAAAACCATCTTGGAGATGCCTGAACTGGCTGGAGGTGGACTCAAGGATGCCTATTTATAGTACAAGCAGCTCGGCATAGTGTCGACACTAACGAAATAATGTACACTCACCCCTATCATTAGTGTTGACTCGTGTTTTGTCCCGGTTGGTGTCTCCAACAGGACTGAGTGATCTTTAGTCGGTTGGTGACACCATCCGGGACAAGGTACACGCCGCCGCGACATAATGTCGACACTCACCCCTATCATTAGTCTTTGCTGGACTGCCAAATCGTCCATCCGGGTAAAAGGACAAATGTCTGCCGAATCGACAGGAAGTGGGTCCGGTTTGTACTACAGAGATCCAATGCAAGTTCTAACGATGCTCGTCCCCTATCTTCATGCACACCGGTTCGACCATAGTTAGAAATTCAGATAATTCAAAACAGGCACAATAAATTCAAAACAAATCCGAACAATGAAAATCCTTCGCGTGGTGTCATATTATGTTACATAGTTGCAAGGAAAAATACCAGACTTGGTATATTGATCATGTTTCGAAAAAACCTTCACAAAATGACCTATCATGTTCGAGGTTTCATGGCTTTCGGTCCAAATGTCCGATGTTATGTGCTGAATCACGACATAGTTTATGATGTTGTGCCCATATTATGCATGTGTGTGGATATTGGTATGGGGAACAATGTTACAGGGGGAAGTTTTCCTTTTTGTCGCACGGAAAAGCCCTTTTCCATTTTCCGAGCGCAAAAAACGGGTCGTTTTGTGAAGTAACCACCAAAATGCCGTTTCAGAATGCTACCGTCCCATTTTCCTAAAATACTAGACCACCTTACATGGACTATATCCCAACCGGGACATCTCAAACCTTTTCGTCCATCCCGGGTAAAAAGGACAAATGTCTGCCGAATCGGTAGGAAGTGGGTCCGGTTTGTACTACAGGTACATGATCTATCGCCCGTGATTTTTTGAGAAAATCATTTTTAGACTCACAATATGTGGTTTCTTCAGAGATCCAATGCAAGTTCTAACGATGCTCGTCCCCTATCTTCATGCACACGGGTTCGACCATAGTTAGAAATTCAGATAATTCAAAACGGGCATAATAAATTCAAAACAAATCCGAACAATGAAAATCCTTCGCGTGGTGTCATATTATGTTACATAGTTGAAAGGAAAAATACCAGACTTGGTATATTGATCATGTTTCGAAAAAACCTTCACAAAATGACCTATCATGTTCGAGGTTTCATGGCTTTCGGTCCAAATGACCGATGTTAGGTGCTGAATCACGGCATAGTTTGTGATGTTGTGCCCATATTATGCATGTGTGTGGACATTGGTATGGAGAACAATGTTGCAGGAGGAAGTTTTCCTTTTTGTCACACAGAAAATCCCTGTTCCATTTTCCGAGCGCAAAAAACGGGTTGTTCTGTGAAGTAACCACCAAAATGCCGTTTCAGAATGCTACCGTCCCATTTTCCTAAAATACTAGACCACCTTACATGGACTATCTCCTAACCGGTACATCTCAAACCTTTTCGTCCATCCCGGGTAAAAAGGACAAATGTCTGCCGAATCGGTAGGAAGTGGGTCCGGTTTGTACTACAGGCACATGATCTATCGCCCGTGATTTTTTCAAAAAATAATTTTTAGACTCTAAATATGTGGTTTCTTCAGAGATCCAATACAAGTTCTAACGATGCTCGTCCCCTATCTTCATGAACACCGGTTCGACCATAGTTAGAAATTCAGATAATTCAAAACGGGCATAATAAATTCAAAAAAAATCCGAACAATGAAAATCCTTCGCGTGGTGTCATATTATGTTACATAGTTGAAAGGAAAAATACCAGACTTGGTATATTGATCATGTTTCGAAAAAACCTTCACAAAATGACCTATCATGTTCGAGGATTCATGGCTTTCGGTCCAAATGACCGATGTTATGTGCTGAATAACGGCATAGTTTGTGATGTTGTGCCCATATTATGCATGTGTGTGGACATTGGTATGGAGAACAATGTTGCAGGAGGAAGTTTTCCTTTTTGTCGCACGGAAAAGTCCTTTTCTATTTTCCGAGCGCAAAAAACGGGTCGTTTTGTGAAGTAACCACCAAAATGCCGTTTCAGAATGCTACCGTCCCATTTTCCTAAAATACTAGACCACCTTACATGGACTATCTCCCAACCGAGACATCTCAAACCTTTTCGTCCATCCGTAAAAGGACAAATGTCCGCGCAGTTCAAAAAAATCCGAACAATGAAAATCCTCCGCCATTTTTTCCCGCAGTTCTTCCGCCATTTCTTCCTTCAATTTTCCTTGATTCTTCCCTCGATTATGTTCCTGCCATTTCTCACTATATATATATATAGGGTTGGCCTCCATTGTCATTGCACATCTCTAGACTCATATCGCAACCTCATCACTCTTTCCATGACTTCCACCGTAGCACTAATCGCTGTGGAGGCGGAGGAGCTTGCGCCTGAACTACCCGCCCTTGCAGACTCTTGTGTCCCCGTCATTTGGATCTTTGGCCGGAGGTGTGCAGTTCCTCTGTCCCTCTAGGTGTGGCGCGTCGGATGGCCATCATGAACCACTACTACTTCGAGCTCACGCCGGAGCAGCGGAGGAATCCAGATGGCATCCCGACTATTTCCCGACTTGGGAAGCCTTCTTCGGGAATCGGCGTGAGGGCACTCGCCGAGCACGAGGAGGGCCCACCTCCTCGAACTTCAACGAGGCCGGCCGTGGGTCAGGTGGTGCGGCGGACTCTCCAGCGTCATGGCTCACGACACGGCCGCCTACTCTAGCCCCCACCTTCGCTACCCTCAAGTCCAGCCCACTCATTTTGCCTTCAAGGTTCAACTACAGCGACGAATTTATTTATAGCGACGACGTCTGGTACCAAGGGCGAGTATTACAGGTGTAGACAGGAGCATGATTGAATTATTCCAACATTGCAAAACAAGTTCGGCCGATTGTGGCTTAATCTGGCCATGTATCTTATTTTTCAGTTCTTCTATGTAACTTTGTGTTAGTTGCGTTATGTACTTTAATTCCAGTTCTATCCTAATCAAATTTTCTTTCCACCCATTATTTTCCATCCTTTTTTTCCGCCCATTAAAAACAGAAAATGGTTTTGAATTACTTATTCAAATCCAAACACTTTTTATGTTTAAAGTTTTTCTAAATTCCAAATTGATATTAAAAAAATATAAGTTAATTCATTTTTAATTGTAAATGGTTCATATTTTAAATGGTTACATTCATTATTTTTTTAATAAGAAAATGGTTTTGAATTATTTATTCAAATCCAAACACTTTTTATGTATAAAGTTTTTATAAATTCCAAATTAATATTCAAAATATATAAGTTAATTCATTTTTAATTTTAAATGGTTACATTAATTATTTTTTAAAAATAGAAAGTGGTTTTGGATTATTTTTTCAAATCCACACTTTTTATGTTTAAAGTTTTCTAAATTCCAAATTAATATTTAAAAAATATAAGTTATTTCATTATTAATTGTAAATGGGTCATAGTTTAATTGGTTACATTAATTATTTTTAAAAACAGAAAATGGTTTCGAATTAGTTATTCAAATTCAAACACTTTTTATGTTTAAAGTTTTTCTAAATTCCAAAGTAATTACCATTTAAAAAACATTACAAATTTAAACCCCAAAATAAAAAAAAGGCGAACAGAGAAAATACGAAAATTTTTGAAAACAGAATATGTCGGTTGGAGCCACCAACCGGACTAAAGACTCCGCCTCCCCTTTTTCTCGCTGAAAATTGGAGTATACGTCGATTGGTGGCTCCAAGACGTTTGACCCACTAGTCCCGGTTGGAGCCTCCAACCGGACTAAAGGCCTTTCCCTTATACACGACGCCTTCTCCTTCTCCTTCTTCCGTTCTCATCAACCGCAACAGATCATCGCCGCCTTGAGACAAGCCGTATTTGTCAGGCTTAACCACCATTCTCTGCGCCTCCTTGCTGCCCGTCCGGACTCCATTGTTGCCTCATTGTCGCACCTCCACGTGCTCTCCGCTGGCTCGAAGCCTCGGGCTCGCCACCGCCTCCACCGCTGATTCCGCCACCCGAACCCTCCGTCTAGTTTTTGAGCTCTGGTGAGTATCTCGAAGCTCAAGCGAGCTCTGCTGCACCTTGCTTGTCAGCCGCGCCGTGTCCGTGTCGAAGCAAGCTCATGCCGCCCGTCGTGACCTTCGTTCGATGACCACAAGCGGGCGGCACTGCCACCACTGGGTCCGCCTCGATCTCCTCTTTCCAACTAGCCTACCCACTAGACCGCGCGTGCAGCGAATCGACGGATTTGAGCCCAACCCGAGGATCGCCATTGCTGATGTCATGCTGACATCAGCATGAGGCAATATATCCTTTTTTTGGAAATAATTATAATAACCCATGGGCCCAGACATCAGTGACTGTGAGTAGCCCCAGATCGAGTGAGAAATGTTTCCCAACCTATGGTGACGTCAGCCTGAGGTCATAAATGTTTTAAAATTGATTAAATAAATTTCATAAAATGACTTAATATTATAAAATCAATAACTTATTATTTATAAGTCAGAAAAATATGTATAATATACCAAAATGTTCAGAAAAATGAAACCTACCTATTTAAGCTATAATCATGCATTGTTAAGCAACTTAAATGACAAGTTTGATTAGAAGAACATAGTAACCCCTCATAGGTGATTTCGGAGTTTCCCCGAGTTAGGGTTTGCGCCCCTCGGAACCCCGTTTAATTTGTCGAGCATGCTTTAGGGTTACTTTTCAATACAATTTAACTCGTCATATCATCATACTTTCTTGATCATTGCATCGATGCTTTAGGGTTTCCCTTTCTTTTTGGTGTTTGGATTATTAGGTTTATTATTAGTTAGGTATTATTAGGTTTATTAATTAGTATGGTATTATTGGTCTTCGCCCCATTGGTCACCGATCTGTGGGTAGCCCTGGACCGATTCACATTGTCAAGCAACTTAAAAGCCCTATCTTAGATAAGGAATCATTAATACCCTTAGGTGCATGTGGGTTCGACGATGTACCTTCTCCAGCATTCAAACCTCTTAAATCGATTCCAATATGGTATTTTGTTAGTATCTAGTGTTACCTATCTGCTGGATAGTTTCCCTTTTGTAGCCTTATACTCATGTTCCCCTCTCATATGCATCTGAGGTTTCTCCGAACTAGATTTTACACCCCTCGGAACTCCGGAATATTGATTTTAGTTGATTTTAGCTAGAGTTACCTATCTACTACACAGTTTCCTTTTTGTAGCTAGGTTTAGGGTTTAGGGTTTCTCTTCATTTTTATTATTGTGTATGTATATATTAGGGTTTCTCTTAATTAGGGTTTATATCTCTCAACACCGTACCTAACTTTCTCCCTTAGCCGCTTTGACTTATTCATTTTTCCACCTATGCAGAAAATATGGACCCACACGTCAGAGACGAAGAAAATTAAGAGTTGATCCAAGGTGTGATCCGTGGGGAAGAAAATTTAGACGTATCAATGTTTCTGAACAACTCTGGTGAGGGTGATCCTCTTTTTACCGGAATAGACGACTTGTTTGAGGTTGAAGGTGTTGCCTTCCGCGAGGGATAAGGCGATGCCTTGTGTCATCGAGAAGACGACCACTCCGATGAGGTGCATGTAATATTATTCATTAATTAATCATCTGCTATCTATATAGAAATAGTAACGATGATCTTTCTTCTTTTAGCCCTCCGGATCAAACAAATCTACTAAAAAGAGCAGACGAGGCCCAACCAAAAAGTTGCAAGACCATGAGAGGTTCAAGATCGAAGATGTCGCTGAAGACGGCAAACCGACGGCTCCCGAAGTTGTCGCAAACAAATTTGTGGCACAATGCGGAGTAATCGTTAGGGACTTAATCCCGATCACCATTAGAAATTGGAATAGGCCTGCTAATGCGGATGAAGAGGGAACATGTTTATTTGTCCCTAACCACGCCAAAGATTTGCTGTGGAAGAGGCTCATGGTTAATTTCAAACTACCGAAGATAGAGCTGCATCCAAATGCGGAGGATCCAGTTGAGGACGCCTTAGAACATGGGAGAGCCATGGAGGCTAAGGTCAGGGAGTGGGCTTTGAAGAAGATGGCCCAGTGTTTCACCAACTGGAAGAAAAGATTGCACCTTGACTATGTCATGAAAGAGAAGACTCCCGATTTCAAGAATATTCAGTTTGAGAAGATAAAACCATTCTGGGATGAGTTTGTGGAATACAAGGCATCAGAAAAGCTAAGAAAATGTCTACAATGAATAAGCTGAATGCTGCTAACAAGAAGTATCACCATACTATGGGGCAAGGTGGCTACAGGGCTGGCATTCCTAAGTGGGAGAAACTTGAGAATGAACTGCGTGCTAAAAATATCACCCCAGAGACAGACGATTGGGTAGAACGTGCAAGGAATTGGTTTTACGGGCATGGGTGCACGTTGGACTCGGAAGGGAGGTGTATATATAACATACGACATAAAGAAGACCCCTTGCCAATCGAGAGTATGAGAAAAGCAGTAAAGGCTGTTAAAGATGGGGACTTCATTCTCGATAGAGAGAATGATGAGCTCACACTCGCCCTTGGAAATAAGGAACATGATGGACGAACACGAGGCACAAGAGGCTCCCAACCATGGAGGACTGGGTTTCCCGAAGAGAGGAAGAAATATCCTGATAGAAGCCATCAGAGGAGAAAGGACAGGGCGGAAGTTGAAGCAGATAGTCAGAAAGAGCGAATGCGTTTAATTGAAGAACGAATAATTCAACAACAAGATGAAATTAACGCACTTAAAGAGCAAAGTACTACCGGCCCATCTCAGAAGCACACTACATTCGATGCTACCGGCCTATCGAATAATCGAAAAAGAAGTGTGGCTTCCACCGAGATCCCGGGACAATGGCGATGACGATGGTGCACTGACGATGGCTCCTGTTGGCTACCCAGTGGATGCTATCACAGAGATGACACACTGCGAGCTACATGTCAAAGTTGTGAACATATCAATGAAGATGGCGGTCGACTATGCCTTACCAGTTGGACCCACACCAACTTACCACTGTCGTCCGGTTCCAGAGGGCTCCGCTGTTGTCGGGGTGGATGAAATCATGCCCACCTTTGAAGTTTTGGATCTTGACTACCATGCAGGTGAAGGGGATGTGACTGTACTGGGAGACGCAAAAAACGTCAGCATTCTATGGCTAAAGGAATGTATTGTGCTTCGAAATCACACGCCAAGGCCATCTTCGCCGTCGCCTCACCCGTCTCCAGCGAGGTCGTCGCCGCCGTGGCAGCCATCTTCGTCGCCTCACCCGGCTCCGTCACCTCACCCGGCTCCGTCGCCTCACCAATCTCTGGTGCAACCATCGCCCCGGGAGCCATCGCCGGCGCCTCAGGATAAAAAGCGTGAGCGTACTGCTACTCTGCGTCGTGGTAAGCGATCGCCTAAACATAAACAAGAGCCTCTTCCAAAAGTACCAAAGTTTCCTCCCAAGAGAGCTTATGACTGTACTGAAGAGGATACTGAAGCGATCGTTGATGCGGAAATGACAGCGTTTTTCGCTAAGCTGAGGCGGCCGAAAGAGCCAGAGTTCCCCAGCACGAAAGAAGAAAAAGCCAAAGTGTTGAAAATTCTAAAGTCTCTTCATCAACTCGAGCCAAAGCTGTCATCAGACTATGAGCGTTCTATTCTCAAGTCACATGCGGCACAAAAAGCCTCGAAGAGCAGTACTAATGCAAGCGAGAAATCTGTTGCCCAGCTCGGAGAACAAGCAAAACAGTCTCACGCCCCTCTCAAGGTGATTTCCCAAACTACTGTGGGGTCGAGCAAATATGGGGCCGAAGAGCAGTATGATCCAGAGGTAGTTGCACTGAGAAAAGCCTTGCTCAAGGTATGAGTATTGCCGATACTTATCCCAGTTAGAGTACTTCCCGTGAGTGAAGTAGCATACAACACGAGTACAGCAAACCTCGTCAAACTGAGGAGGTAAATAATCTTCCAACAAAAATGCGAAGATTGCATAACTGGTACTTGCCACAAAGTCCGGGCTAACTGGATAGTCTTGAGGTTACAAAAAGCATTATGGGAAAGATATGGATGACATGATATCCATTGAATTTGATGAACTATTTCAATTATTCAATCAAGACGCCTTGGACAAATCGATCATCAGTGCCTATTGTCTCTAAGTACTAATTCTGTAATTAATTTAGTCTCCAGCTATCTCACCTTGTTTATTGCATGTATATAATCATACTGTAATATGCAGAATAAAGATTCTCGAATGCAGCAGAGGACAAATCTATGACATTGGCTTCATTGACCCATATTGGGTTCATCAAGCTAATCTCAGAACAAACCCCTAGGATACAGAGGATAATATATTACACGCATTAAGGTTTCAAGAAACCAAAAGGGAAATACTATTTCCTTACAACTTGAAGTGAGTGTTATTGTCATGTATACACTTTCTATTTCTCTTACTCGATGTTAAGTATATAATTGATTAGTTATGCATTCGCAGCTACCACTATATTCTGTTAATCATTCAACTTGACAAAGGGCGTGTACTAGTCATGGACTCGAAACATAAACCCCTTGAGACGTGGAAGGTCATGCAGATACTTCTCCAGCGGTAATTCTAATCATTACGACACTATATCGGCAACGTTCGTGAATTTTATGATATCAAGTACTTAATAACTTATTTTATTCGTTTTTTTCGCCGGGCAGCGCTTGGAAAAGGTTCACCAAAAAGGCTAGGGGTGTTTGGAAAGAGGAGCTTACATTTGAAGCACTAGATGTAAGAACCACTAGCTATATCCGCGCATCTCTTTGATTCTAGTTTAGATACAGTTATTATCATGCTTGATTATTATTTTGATTGAACTATGTTCTCGTGAAAGTGCCTCGACGCAGTAACAATCTATGTGGATACTATGTTTGCGAGTTCATCCGGCAGACGTGCGATGAGAAGGGTATAAATTTAGAGCAACTCCACGTACGTAAACAATTTCCATAGTTTTTAATTACAATCAAATTGTGTTTAGTTTCATTCATATAGGCTGACTCGTTTTTTAAATCAGGTCGAACGTCTACGGGACGGTCTTCTGCCAAAGGATCGCGTACGAGCAATTCAGGAGGAATTGGCAGGATTCTTGGATGCAGAAGTCCTAGACCCAAAAGGGGAATACTATTCGGCTGTATATAGACAATAGGGATTGTACAAAGAGCAACTTTTGTATGTAGTGCATGAACTCGATCCATGTATCGAATGTAATATTGTCATGATGATCTTGTGTAATATAATGGTTCCTTCATTGATGAGTGCAAAACACTAAATAAACAATAAATCAACCTAAATGAATTCTCTGTCGCGGCACAAAAAGTGGCAAAAATGCTGCCGCGACAACAAAATGTGACAAAATGAATTCTCTGCCGCGGCAGAGAAATGTGCCAAATGAATTCTCTGCCACGGGACTAATGCTCCACCCCCCTTGCGCTCTAACGCCGCCACGTGTGCCCCCATTTGTCCCGGTTGGTGGGGCAACCGGGACTAAAGGTTGGGGCTTTAGTCCCGATTGCCCCGTCCCGGTTGGGCAACCGGGACTAAAGCCCCTTACTAACCGGGACGCATGGCACGTTTTCCACCAGTGCACTGGATCTAGATCCAGTGGATCAAATCTCTCTGACTCTAAATCGGCGGCGCTCATGGGCACAGCGGCGGCGACGGCTCTGCCGGTGATGGTGCGGCGATTATAGCAAGGGCTGGGGGCAGTGGGTGAAGCTTACCAGTGTCGCAAGGTTTCGAGGAAGCTCCAGATGTTGTTGGCATGGAAAGGGGCAAGCTGTTGTGGCCGTGGGAGCTCGTCGGAGTCGGGGACAACGTCGGGCTTAGGTGGATGGCGACGTTGGCGACGTTCTGATCTGCCCTAACATAAACGAAAGGCATCAGTGTGTGCACATCGTTCAGGCGAACATGATAGGGTCAAGGGGAAGGCACGGGGCAGTCGAACCTCACCGAAATTTCTTGTCGGAGTTGGAGACGGCGTCGGGAGTTTGCGGTTCTCGACGGAGTCAACCACCTGGGGCAGTACAAGTCGAACCAAAGGTGTCAGAAGAAGCGCAGGATGTTTGCGAAGAAGCTCGTGTGAACCAGAAAGCAAGGCGTGCTTGGAACTCACCGTGATGGCTCGCCGGAGTGGTTTGGGACAGCGGCGGCACGAGCTCAATTATGGACAGCCTAGCGGCGCTCTGTGGTTGGTGAGTGAGGGGAATGGAGCGGAGTGAGGAGGGGTTTAAGTAGCCGGGGCGAGAGAGGGAGTTATGCCTGCAGTAACGCGTAATCAAGCGCGAGATCGTCGGGAAGAAACGGCCGCGGCGGAGCTGGTCGCGGGCGTGATTTGGGGACGAAGGGGTGATGTGGAGGTGGGTCCGGGGCATCAACGAGAGGGGGCGTGCTCGCGTGGGTGAGAAACACAGGGAGAGGGAAACCCCGGGTGGGCTGGTTGTTGGGCTGGATCCAGTGTTGGGCCAGATTGGCAACGCTGGCCCTTTTTCTTTTCTTTATTCCTTTTCTATTTCTGTTTTGATTTTCTGGATTCATTTTCAAATGAATTCAAATGCAATTTGAATTCAAATCTTTTCTGGATTTTTGTAGAGTGTAACACTCATATTTTTGGGCATAAAACCATGTGGTCTCTCTGTACTAGCTTGGTCCCTTTGATTAAACAAAATAAACAATGCTAAAACACTTGATTTGAATAAGTTTTGAAAATGGTTTTAAAACCATATCTGTTTTTTTAAATTTTGGTCAAAGCACTAACATTCAACCAAAACAACAAGAGAGCAAGCAAAGCTTGGTTAAAACAAATAATTTCTCATTGGAGAGTAGCATTGGATCAATGCTTTGTCTACATAAAATAATAGCACTTAGTGCTTCTATTTACTTGAAATGAGTTTGATATTTGGTTCCTAAATGATATGCATGCATGGATGATATGCAATCCTTGAAAACATCATTTTAGGGATGTTACAAATCTAACCCCCTTAAGGTGAATCTTGCCCTCGAGATTCGGGTTGGCTAGCAAATAAGTGAGGGTGGTCTTTCCGAAGATCATCTTCTCTTTCCCATTTTGCTTCTTCTTCGGAGTGATGGTTCCATTGAACTTTGCAGAATTTGATAGTCTTAGTCCGAGCAAGTCTTTCTGCAGTCTCAAGAATCTTGATAGGCTTCTCCTCATAAGTGAGGTCACTCTCCAATTGAACCTCTTCTAAAGGTATAGTATCCTTTAAAGAAGTCTCTTCCATTTCTGGATGGCATTTCTTAAGCTGACTCACATGAAACACATTGTGAACGGCAGACAATGATTCTGGCAGTTCAATCTCATAAGCTACTTCCCCTTTACGACTCAGAATCTTGAATGGTCCAACATATCTTGGGGCCAATTTTCCTTTGACTCCAAACCTCTTCACTCCACGAAGTGGTAACACTCTAAGATAATCTCTATCACCCACTTCATAGGTGACTTCTCTACGCTTAGGATCTGTGTAGCTCTTTTGTCGGGACTGTGCTATCTTCAATCTGTCCTTAACTAGCTTGACTTTCTCTTCAGCTTCTTTGATTAGTTCTGGTCCAAAAAAACTTCTTTCTCCCACACCATTCCATAACAATGGGGTGGTACACTTTCTCCCATAGAGAAACTCAAATGGTGCCATCTCAATACTGGCTTGATAGCTGTTATTGTAAGAGAATTCTACGTAAGGAAGACTTTCATCCCAACTGGCTCCATAGTCTAGGGCACATGCTCTCAACATATCTTCAAGTATCTGGTTGGTCCTTTCTGTCTGTCCATCAGTCTGAGGATGAAAAGCAGTGCTGAATTCTAACCTCGTTCCCAATGACTCATGTAGTTGCCTCCAAAAATGAGAAGTGAATTGGGTTCCCCTAGCAGACACAATACTCTTGGGTACTCCATGTAGACATACAATTCTACTCATATAAATTTTGGCTAACTTAGCACTTGTATAAGTTGTCTTCACGGGTATGAAATGAGCCACTTTAGTTAGGCGATCCACTACTACCCAAATAGAATCATATCCTGACCGGGTCCTTGGCAATCCGGTAATGAAATCCATACCAATCTTGTCCCATTTCCAATCAGGAATAGGTAGTGGTTGTAACAATCCTGCTGGTTTCTGGTTTTCCGCTTTCACTCTGCTACACACATCACACAAGGCAATATGTTCGGCGATGTCCTTCTTGAGATTATTCCACCAAAATCTTTCCTTCATATCCATGTACATTTTTGTGTTACCCGGATGAATGGAATACAGTGAGTTATGGGCTTCTTGTAAAATCAGTTTCCGAAGCTCCAGATCTTGTGGAACACAGATACGTTTCCCATACCATAAAGTACCCTGTTCATCTTCATGGAATCCTTTGGCTTTTCCCTTGCCAATCTTTTCCTTAATCTCTTCAATTTCATTATCTGTCTTTTGGGCTCCTTTGATCTTGTCCAACAAAGTGGGTTGAACATCCAAAGACATGAGAAGTCCCTCAGGCACAATCTCCAATCTGAGATCTTTGAATTGGGCACACAGATCATCAGGCAATTCTCCCTTAGTAAGGCCATTCACAAAAACTTTACGACTTAGAGCATCCGCTACAACATTTGCTTTACCGGGGTGGTATTGCAGACTCAAGTCATAGTCCTTGATGAGTTCTAACCATATTATTTGTCTCATGTTAATTTCTTTCTAGGTGAAGATATATTTCAAATTCTTGTGATATGTGAACACTTCACAACGTTTTCCCAAAAGATAATGTCTCCATGTTTTGAGTGCATGGACAACAGGGGCTAACTCTAAATAATGAGTAGGGTAGTTTACCTCATGAGTTTTGAGTTGTATCGAGGCATAAGCCACAACTTTCCCTTCTTGCATAAGTACTGCACCTAATCCATGATGAGATGCATCACAATATACTTGGAAATCTTTCTCCAAATCTGGCAAACATAAGACATGTGCTGTCACTAGTCTCTTCTTCAATTCTTGAAAACTAAGTTCACAGCCTTCAGACCAAGCAAATTTCTTGTCTTTCTTTAGCAACTCTGTCATAGGCTTAGCTACCTTGGAAAAATTCTCGATAAATCTTCTATAGTATCCTCCCAAGCCAAGGAAACTACGAACCTCTTTCCCTGACTTAGGAGATTCCCATTCAGTTACAGCTGATACTTTAGCAGGATCAACTGCTACACCATCTCCTGACACAATGTGTCCCAGAAAACCAACTTCATTTAACCAAAATTCACACTTGCTGAATTTGGCATACAGCATATGCTCTCTAAGCTTCTCGAGTATCAAACATAGATGTCCTTCATGCTCTTCTTTGCTCTTGTAGTAGATCAAAATGTCATCAATAAATACGACAACAAACTTGTCAAGGAACTCCATGAATACCTTGTTCATCATGTTCATGAAATAAGCTGGTGCATTGGTCAAACCAAATGGCATCACGGTGTACTCATACAATCCATACCTATTGGTGAAAGCTATCTTAGGTATGTCTTGTTCCCTTATCTTGAGCTGGAAATAACCTGACCGGAGATCAATCTTTGAGAACACACAAGCTCTTTCTAACTGATCAAACAAGTCATTGATTCTAGGAAAAGGGTATTTGTTCTTGATAGTCACCTCATTGAGTGAACGGTAATCTATGCATAACCTTTGACTTCTATCTTTCTTTTCCACAAACAAAACTGGTGCTGCCCAAGATGAAGAACTTGGTTAGATAAAACCTTTCTGCAACTGTTCTCCAAGTTGTTTCTTGAGTTCTTTCAACTCATCCACTGACATCTTGTACGGTCTCTTTGTTATTGGTCCAGATCCTGGTAGCAGATCAATAAGAAATTCCACATCTTTATCTGGTGGCATTCCCGGCAATTCTTCCAGAAACACATCAGGATATTCACTCACAATAGGCACACTGTCTATGCTAACCCCCTTAAGAGAATTTAGCTTACTCCCTTTTGATTCAAAGATAGACTTGAATCTAATCCGTTTCTTTTCCGGGGTTGTGAGTGCAACTGCTCGATTAGCACAATCTAATACTCCTTCATACTTGGTCATCCAATCCATTCCCAAAATGACATCCAGTCCTTGGGAATCCAGGATTATCAGACTCACTGGAAACTTATGCTTTCCAAACTCTATTACTAGATCCCGGCATCCAAGACTTACTATCATGTCTCCACTAGGAGAACTTACTTTTATTGGACACCCAATGTTTTCAGTTGGAAACCCATTTTTATCAACAAATTCTTTTGATATGAATGAATGTCATGCACCAGTATCAAAAAGAACAAGCGATGGAATAGAATTGAGTTTGAACTTACCAGCCACAGCATCTGACTCTTCATAAATTTCCTCCACATTGATGTGGTTCACTTTCCCCTTCTGGAAAGGGTTGGGCTTGTTGGGTCCTTCAACTTTCTTTTCTAGGCATTCATTTGCATAATGCCCCATCTTCTTGCACTTGAAACATTCAACCTGACTAAGATCCTTCTTGACAGGCTGGCTTCCACTGCCACTTCCACTTCCATTGTGGTGGCTCTTATATCCACTCTTGTGATTTTTGTACTTATCGTTGTCATGACTACGGTGGTGCTTGTTCTCATGATAACGGTTGTGGTTGTGGTTCTTGTTATACTTCCCATGCTTGTGGGATCCAGAACTCCCACTATCATCATAATGGGAACGCTTGTGAGACGATCCCGAGCTGTGCTTGTCAGAGTGCTTTCTCTTCCTGCTTTCAACTTGTTTCATCTTGCTCTCCAAAATAGCAGCCTTGTCACAAAGAGACTGATAAGTGGGAACATAAGCCACAGATAGATGCAGGTTCAATTCATCGTTCAATCCTTCAAGGAACTTTTCTTTCCTCTTAGCATCAGTGTCAACTTCATCCGGTGCATAACGCGCCAGATTTTTGAACTCCTCAATATACTCTGCCACGCTGCGGTGGCGCTGCTTCAAGTTATGAAATTCCTTTTTCTTCAGACTCATCACTCCGGATGAGATGTGAGCTGTACGGAAACCATCTTCAAAGATAGACCATGTCACATCAGCAATGGGAGTGGTGATCTGGAAGTTATCCCACCAAGTGGCTGCTGGTCCTTCCAACAAGTGTGCTGCAAATCTGACCTTCTCTTCATCAGTACAGCCCACGGTTACCAAGTCCTTGTTCACAGATCGTAGCCAATCATTGGCCACCATAGGATCAGTAGTTCCTGAGAACTTTGCTGGCCTCTGTCTTAAGAACCTGGTAAGCATGTCAAAACCCGGTCGGTTGTTAGGATTGTTGTTGTTATTATTATTATTATTGTTATTATTATTATTATTATTGTTGTTGTTGTTGTTGTTCTGATTCTGGATGAACGTGGTCATCATTTGCATCAACTGCGTCTGATCTGTCATCATCTGCTGCATCTCAGGGGTGATGTTGTTGTTGTTGGGGTTGGGATTGGCACGTCGGGGTGGCATCTGTGGTTTTTCAATAGAGATAAGAATGAGATACCCATAGATGCTGACATGCACATTACATCACATAAACATTCACCAAACATGCATCACAGAAGTAAAAGTTCAACAATAAAGACAAACAAGTTTTGAAAAGTAAACACACCAATAGCAAGCCATCGACATGTTGGATGGTCATTGCGACTCAATAATCAAAAGTATGATAAGTAACGGTAAATGAGTAATCATCACTACTCCTCTGCATCAACCTCCTCATCAACAAGTGTAAGACCTACATTCTCCATCGTGGTCTTGTATTCCTCGACATTGGTGGTCAAGGCCTCTACTTTGGCTTTGAGATCCCTCTTCTGTGCACGAAGTCTCTCAATCACACCTTGCTGATGCTCGAGCTCGAAGTCCTTGGCCTCTAGTTCTGCAGTCATGTCTCGAATCCTCTTGTTCCTATCTTGGACTCTCTTCTCTTTACTCTTGAACTTTCTATCCTGACTCTCAAACTTGGCCTCCATCTCCTTCACTATCTCATCTTGCTCCGCGAAGATCTTGTCCTTCTCACGAAGCTGCACCTGGAGTTCGTCATTGCTGAGCATGACGTTGGTCCTATCAGTATCTAGGTTCCTAAGAAGAACCTCTAAGTCCTGGAGGTATAGACGAATCGGCTCTGCCGTCTCTCTTGAAGCATCCTCGAAGTCAATGGCCTGACCATCCTCATCACGTCTACCGAAGGCGTGGAAGTGAGTACCTCTAATCTCTCGAGAGTGTCTCCCTAGTAAACGTCCAAGCAAATCCTGCATGACTACCTCTAGGCTTCTCTCCTTATCATCATGCATGAGCTTGAAGATGATTGCCTCCGTGGTAGGCTCAGTCTGGCGTCCTGGCTGATTAACCTTGAAGCCCCAAAGGTCTTTCCTCTCAAACTTGGTGAGGGGAAGCATCATGATGGTAGGAAGTGGGAGATTGAGCAAACTAGTGAGCTCAATAATACGAGTGCCAAAACGAGTTCCCTTGAACTCTTCAGCCGTGCTGATAGTAACATTAGGCATCTATTTAATAAGATAGAAAAAGTTAGAATCAACACAGTTTAAAATAAATCACAATACAAGGCACCACATGCATATCTTTGGAAATCAATTCACACAAGTCATGGCATACATGGATCCATTCCAAACAACCAAGGTTCAACTTATTTTAAACAACATCTGGGAAATAAAATGATAAGTGTGGTGGTCCAACTAACAAAGTTGGCTAAGTTGGCTAACAGGGCATCCCTAGAGGAAATCTGTCTATCTAGATCACATGACTCCATTTCTAAGTCTATGATGTCCTTCCTTAAACTTTGGTTGGTATCCTCTAACTCTTGGGTATGCTTCTTTTCTTCCTTAAGGTCATTCTAGGTGTTGATCATTCTGCACTTGATTCTATCACCAAGTTCTTTGATGGCCTTCCAAGCTGCATCCCTTGCTGAATCAAAGAATGTGGTGTGCATCACTGAGTTGGTGACCATGCAGAATCCTGAGTCCTTGTGGTTGTCTTCCTTGTTTTTATACAAGTGAAGTTGCACCCACCAGTACTCAACTCCTTCATCCATCACAGGAAAACCTTTGTACACAGCTGCGTTGATGGAGTGAGTGGTCCCTTCTTCATGGCTTCGTTGATGGAGTGAGTGGTCCTTGTGGAAAGTCATAGTCATGAGTGGTCCCTTCTTCACGGCTTCGTTGACGGAGTTCATCTACAAATAGAGATGAGAAAGAAGATTAGAAAAGTTTACGAGAAGAAAAGACAAGTGTGGAAGTTGTTAAAAATTTTCCTTAGTGGTTTCCAATCCTAGGGTCATAATCCTACAGGCAACACAGTCCTCTGATACCATCTGTAAGATCCCTCCTCTATAAAGGAAAGGATCCCTGTGATTGCAATGCTAGTCCCTGGATCAATGCTAGCATACACAGTTTAAGATGAAGTACACAGAAACAAAGGTCATTATTACAAGTCATTCCAGAGACAAACATAGTCTTTTACAAACTCCATGGCCACAGGCCTAGTACAAGAGTTTAAATATATAATAAGATAAATAAGTCTTCATCTTCATGTGCCACAGGCAAGCATGTTAAGTGTAGACTCATAACCCCTAATCACCATCAGAATAACCTGCAACATCACAAGTTACAGCCATAGTGGGTCAATACATTGGAATAGTATTGGCAAGTGATACCTTAGAATAATATTGGCAACTAGATACTATATGCATTTGGCTAAGTGTAGCTTAGGCTTGCTTTTCTCAAAATAGGTTTTTCCTATTAGTTGAAAACACTAAGTTTTTCTGTGGCAAAAACTTTCCCCAAGGAAACACCAATAGAAATTGGTGTACCTTCACCCTTGTTCAACCACATGCTTTTACTTAGAAATTGGGATAAGGAGATTCTTGATAGCTTCCATGTCTTGATGCTCAAGTTGTCCAATACTAGGGACATGGCTAAGTACTTAGATTCTTCCATCTGCAGAGGTTGTGCACTTTCCCCACAAGACTTGATTTCACCAAGACAGGACCTTTCAGAAGCCTTCCCTTAGACCAAATGGACGCGCTCCAACCTATCATCCCACTACCACCAACTGTCCAAATGGCTAAGTTATTGCAACCTATGTGATCCAGGCAGAGCCCATATTGCCATGTGGCTGCACTAGAAGCTTCTTAACATTTGGCATCTCAAATCCCTTTGTTCCTGGGTGGCTTTCCACAAGTGAGATACACAAGGTAAACCATAGAAATGGGCCTTGTGTAACCACTCAACACAAACCATTCTTTCCATTCCACCCAGGTGATTCATTCACTTAGTTGTTTTATTAAGCAAAAACACAAGTCCAAAGACTTAGAAATATTTTATCATAGCATGAATATATAACCACCCTTGGTTGCTACTAGCTAGGCTAAGCATGGCATAGATAAGCATCTTAACTTAGAAATTTATAGCAATTCAATAACTACTAGGATTTCCCAAGCATAACATATCTGGATCAAAATATTCATGCAAGACTTAGCAAAATATATCTAATGCTTAGTTGAAAGGCATAGGAATAAAATCATGAAGCACCACTTGCCTTGGTATTTTGGGGAGTAGCAACAATCCTCACAATCACAATCACTATTTGCACCAAAATCTACAAATAAAATAATGGCACAAAATCACATACATAATATATACAAGCAAAAATACATGAATGCATGCAAAATGCCATGTGTTGATTTTCTACACCAAACAAGACAAGTGCACAGTACTGAATCATAAACAAGTTCAAAACTTGCCAAATAAACTTTATCTGAACAATAAAAAAAATTCAAATAATTATTATACTCAAATTATGCCTTCAAATGTTTCTGCAAAAACAAACATTTTAACAGATGCAAAACATTAAACACATTGCATAAATGGAAACGATTTTCTCTACTGATTCCAATGATATAAAATTTGTCAAATTTGGACGTGGGAATCAAAAGTTATGAATTAAACAAGTTTAAACATCTAATAGAGATAAAATCTGATTTTAAATCTAAGAACTGGCCACGCGACGCCTCGATTGGATGGTACCTTGCTGGATCGGCCTTCAAGTGCCGATCTACTTAAAACCAGCGGCTCAGATCTGCCCGTACCTTTTCGCCTGGCTTCTAATCTAAACCACTGGATCTAGATCCAGTGGATCAAATCTCTCTGACTCTAAATCGGTGGCGCTCATGGGCACAGCGGCGGCGACGGCTCTGCCGGCGATGGTGCGGCGATTCTAGCAAGGGCTGGGGGAAGTGGTGAAGCTTACCAGCGTCGCAAGGTTGCGAGGAAGCTCCAGATGTTGTTGGCGTGGACATGGGCAAGCTGTTGTGGACGTGCGAGCTCGTCAGACTCGGGGACAGCGACGGGCTTAGGTGGACGGTGACGTTGGTGATGTTCTGATCCGCCCTAACACAAATGGAAGGCATCAGCGTGTGCACATCGTTCAGGCGAACATGATAGGGTCAAGGGAAAGGCACGGGGCGGTCGAACCTCACTGAAATTTCTTGTTGGAGTTGGAGACGGCGTCGGGACTTTGCGGTGCTCGACGGAGTCGACGACCTGGGGTAGTACAAGTCGAACCAAAGGTCTCAGAAGAAGCACAAGATGTTTGCGAAGCAGCTCACGTGAACCAGAAAGCAAGGCGTGCTCGGAACTCACCGTGATGGCTCGCCGGAGTGGTTCGGGACAGCGGCGGCGTGAGCTCGATTGTGGACAGCCTAGCGACGCTCTGTGGTTGGTGAGTGAGGGGAATGGAGCGGAGTGAGGAGGGGTTTAAGTAGCCGTGGCGAGAGAGGGAGTTATGCCTGCAGTAACGCGTAATCAAGCGCGAGATCGACGGGAAGAAACGACCGCGGCGAAGCTGGTCGCGGGTGTGATTTGGGGACGAAGGGGTGACGTGGAGGTGGGTCCGGGGCGTCAGCGAGAGGGGGGGCTGCTCACGTGGGTGAGAAACAGAGGGAGAGGGAAACCCCGGGTGGGCTGGTTGTTGGGTTGGATCCAGTGTTGGGCCAGATTGGCAACGCTGGCCCTTTTCCTTTTCTTTATTCCTTTCTATTTCTGTTTTGATTTTCTGGATTCATTTTCAAATGAATTCAAATGCAATTTGAATTCAAATCTTTTCTGGATTTTTGTAGAGTGTAACACTCATATTTTTGGGCATAAAACCATGTGGTCTCTCTGTACTAGCTTGGTCCCTTTGATTAAACAAAATAAACAGTGCTAACGCACTTGATTTGAATAAGTTTTGAAAATGGTTTTAAAACCATATCTATTTTTTAAATTTTGGTCCAATCACTAACATTCAACCAAACAACAAGAGAGCAAGCAAAGCTTGGTTAAAACAAATAATTTCTCATTGGATAGTAGCATTGGATATTGTCTACATAAAATAATAGCACTTAGTGCTTCTGTTTACTTGAAATGAGTTTGATATTTGGTTCATAAATGATATGCATGCATTGATGATATGCAATCCTTGAAAACATGATTTTAGGTATGTTACATATAGTCACAAGGAAAATGCTTGTGTGGAAAATTAAGTGGTCAAGGACATCACTCCCAAGGATAAGGGTGTGCTTGATGAAGTTCTTGGCAAGCAAAGGTCAAATCATGGTAAAGAGGGACTTGGGTATGTCACCAAGTCCAAGAAAAAGAAAAATAAGAAGAAAAAGACCAAGAATGTGCAATCAAAGACAAGCACCGCTGAGAAGAATGTCACAAAAGACAAGACTAACAATATTGGTTTTGCAGGGTCTCACAATCCAAATTATGAACTCTTTTGTGATGATTATGGCGATGTTTATGCTTATTATGTCGGTCCCTTTGATGAATATATTGCTTGGTCTATTTGTGTCCCAAAGACCCTTGTTACTAACATGAAACGACACATTAAAAAATGGGTACCTAAAACCAAGAAGTAATTCTCTTGCAGGGCTATGCTTCCGATGGGTCGAAATGGGTGCTAGATAGTGGATGCACTAGTCATATGACCGGAAGCAAGGAGATCATCACGGAGATGCGTCCAAATCATGATAATATCATAGTCTCCTATGGTGATAAGTTTAA
Source organism: Avena longiglumis (assembly GCA_030063025.1). Lineage (NCBI taxonomy): Eukaryota > Viridiplantae > Streptophyta > Magnoliopsida > Poales > Poaceae > Avena > Avena longiglumis. The sequence goes on from CP125974.1 coordinate 107,095,662, forward strand.
ATCTTAGGTATTGGGTCTTGGCAAGGTTGTGATTGCCCACGATCTCTCTCTCGTGGACGTCATGCTTGTTGAGACCCTCGGTTACAACCTTCTTTCTGCTCGTGCCCTTGGCAAGATGGGCTTTGCTGTTTTTATCGATGATGATTTTGTGGTACTCTTGTGGAACAAGTCTCTAAAGGTCGCTTTCGTTGGATACGTTGAAAATGACCTGTATGTGGTGGACTTTTCGGGGAAAACCACTTCGGGTCCGATCTGTCTATTCGGAAAGGCCGACGTGGTTCGATTTTGAGAAATTTGCAAAGTCTCCACAAGGGTGGCCACATCCTTCGACTAAATACAATGTCTCCTTTGCCAAAGATCGTGTTTGCAGGGCTTGTGTTGAAGGCAAAATGCACGACTCTCCCCACAAGAGGAAGACTATTGTGTCCTCCAAGAGGATCTTGGAATTACTTCATGTGGATTTATTTGGTCCTCCTTCTCATGCAAGATATACATGGGTCTATTTCTTCAAACTAAAGAGTGAGACTCAACAAACTTCCATTGACTTTGCCAATGAAGTTCAACGTCAACACAATGTCCCTATCTTGGCAATAAGGAGTGACAACGGGTTCGAATTCAAGAACTACACTTTGAATGAGTTTCTAAGCGAAGAGGGGACTAGACATGAATATTCCGCTGCGTACACCCCTCAACAAAATGGTGTAGACGAGAGGAAGAACCGGACTTTGATGGATATGGCAAGATCAATGTTGGCTGAATTCAAGTCTCCTTACAATTTTTGGGCTGAAGCCATATCCACTGCTTGTCACTCATCAAACTGGCTCTACCTCCAAAAGATTTTGGACAAAACTCCATATGAAATACTTACCGGTAACAAGCCCAACATCTCATACTTCAGGGTATTTGCGTGTAAGTGTTTCTTTCTTATTAAAGGTGTCCGCTTGTCTAAATTTGAGTCCAAGGATTTAGAAGGTATTTTTGTTGGTTATGGTGCTGTATCCCACACTTGCAGAGTCTACAAAAAGCTCACTGGGATTATTGTAGAATCTTGTAGTGTGGAGTTCGATGAAAATAACGACTCCTTTGTAGGGCAAGTTGATGTTTGTGATGCAGATGTTGAAATACCCCAAGATGCCATAAGAAGAATGGGCGTGAGATTTTTCCGCCCCATTAACGAACCCCTTGTGGCGGATCGAGAAGGACAATGCTCCACTTAAGTGGAGCCCTCATCTACACAAGATCAACAAGCTCCTACTATTGGAGAAAACTCTGCACCAACACCACAACCTGCTGAAGATCATCTATCTCCTGGACAAGTTGGTAGTCCCAGGCCGGACTATCCGCCCCCTCCAAGGGGCGGACAATCCGCCCCTGGCACTCCAACTCGTTCCAGGATTCGAAGGAGAAGACAACAGCCAAGAAGCTCCCAGTCCGGATTCTCCGGCCCCCGAGGGCGGATTATCCGGCTCTGGTTCTCCAAGTCCTGTCAGGCATTCTCAGGAAGAAGGCACTGGTGCTTCACCTCCCAGGCCGGATAGTCCGTCCCCTCCAAGGATACAAATACTGAATCAACTCCTTCTAGAAACAATAAGGACATTGAGGCTCATCGCAAGGATCGTGCTGATCGGAACCTTAAACTAAGGGGTCACACTCTTGACGAGGTTGTTGGTGATCTACGAAGAAGGGTATCTACTAGAAGAGAACTTGCAAGCTGTTGGGAATATGCCCTAGAGGCAATCATGTATGATGAGTTTTCCCATTGTATTCATAAAGATATTAAGTTGTCCTTGTATAAACATCTGATGTGTATCATTGAATATGTGATTCGGTTGTGGAACTATGCATTCATGTTTTTTGTACTAAATATCCTTGGTCATTGAGGTTGTGCTGGACACACAACTTAGACCAAAAGTTGGCTTGATGACTCGGTTCCACTTGTCATGGGCATGGAGATGCTATTCCAACTTACACAGACTCGGCTAAAGAGTTTAGCGAGTCGGATTGACCCATATTGAGGTACAACGAACAAGTTGTCATTTGTATATATCAATCAATGTAATCCTTAGACCTGAGGTTATTGCATAATCCGAGTTGAGGATCACCGACTTAGGTTCTGTCAAATGCTGATCCGTAACTGGGCAGTTATAAAGGAAGGCTTCGGGTCGATTGAGAATCAAGCTGCGTGATGTGAATAACCAAGATGGGATTTTGCCCCGCCACTTGCAGAGATATTCTCTGGGCCCTCTCGTGAGATATGATTCAAAAAGCATGGCCATGCATGACTCGGTTAATTGTCAATCGAGGCGATCGACTAAGAGTTAGTCGGGTGAATCACTTATCTCGGATTGAGAAGAGAGTCGGACTATTTAAGGGATGACAAATATTCTCCTATAGTCTGATAAGGTATATCGTGAGGCAAAAGAGACTCGTACGTAAGTCGCATTGGAAAGGCAAGTTTTCATGACTCTTTGGTACTTGGGAGTCGGCACGTTCTGCTAGGAGCCGCTACCGAGTGATCGATTGAGAGTCGGACTACATTCGTGTCCAAGTAGCCATGAGCCTGCGGGGTCACACACTTAAGAGCGGGAGCAAGTTCGGATTGGATGTGAACCTGTAATCTAGTTGGGTTGGACCTAAACCGGATTAGGACTGAGTTAGTGAGTTGGACTCACGGTGACTAGTGTTATATGGGTTTTAGTGAATGGGCCGCGGGAGCAGAGCCCACGTTCACTCCCTATATATAGTGGAGCACCGTAACCCAGAAAGGTTAATCGTTGTTCGGTTAGGTCATTCCATGTGTTGGAAACCCTAGCTCCACAGCAGTCCTGCCGACGATACGAATCTAGCAGGTCACCGCTGGCGCTCCTCCTTGTACATGTGGATACCAGCAGTAGTGCTGTGCGATCAGCACCAGGACGATCGGATCGTGAGGAATGCACTGCATCAACTGACGCGCTTCATCAGTAATCCGCAACTGCACGTCTAGTGGTAAACCTCGTGGCCTTCTACCTCAGTTAGATCTTGGGATCACCACGTTAGAGGGGAAATTTTTGTTTCATCTCCGCGTGGCCCAACACAAGCTTCTATGATCATCAAGCTCACATTTCCATGGTTGAACCTAAGAAGGTCTTTGATGCTCTTGAAGACCCCAATTGGGTTTTTGCAATGCATGAAGAATTAAATAACTTCGAACGCAACAAAGTTTGGAAGCTCGTAGAGAAACCCAAGGACTGCCGCAATGTTATCGGTACCAAGTGGATCTTCAAGAACAAACAAGATGAAAATGGCATTGTTGTGAGGAATAAAGCAAGATCCATGGCTCAAGGATTCTCTCAAGTGGAAGGAATTGATTTTGGCGAGACTTATGCTCCTGTGGCTCGTCTTGAGTCCATCCGCATACTTCTTGCCTATGCAGCCCATCATAATTTTAAATTACAGCAAATGGATGTTAAGAGTGCATTTCTTAATGGTCCTCTCCATGAGTTAGTATACGTCAAGTAGCCCCCGGGTTTTGAGGACCCCAAATTTCCGAACCATGTCTACAAACTCGATAAGGCGCTCTATGGCCTTAAACAAGCCCCACGTGCGTGGTATGAGCACCTTAAAGAGCTTTTGCTAGACCGTGGATTCGAAGTTAGGCAAATCGATCCCACTCTTTTTACTAAGAAGGTTAATGGGGAGCTTTTTGTATGCCAACTTTATGTAGATGACATTATTTTTGGCTTTACTAACCAAGCTTTTAACGACGAATTTTCAAAGCTTATGACTGAGAGGTTTGAGATGTCCATGATGGGTGAGTTGAGGTTCTTTCTTGGATTTGAGATCAAACAACTTAGAGAGGGAACCTTTATTAATCAAGCTAAGTATATCCAAGATATGCTCAAAAGGTTCAAGATGATGGATCTCAATGGTGTGGCTACTCCAATGCAAACAAAGTGTCATATTGAGCTTAATCCCAAGGGTAAAGACGTGGACCATAAGGTATACCGATCCATGATCGGCTCTCTCCTTTACCTTTGCACATCTAGGCCCGATATCGTGTTAAGTATAGGAGTGTGTGCAAGGTACCAAGCCGCTCCTAAAGAAAGCCAGTTAGTGGCGGTCAAACGAATCTTCAGATATTTGGTTCATTCCCCAAATTTTGGGTTATGGTATCCCAAGGGTTCAAGTTTCTCTCTATGTGGTTACACTGATTTAGATTGGGCTGGTGACAAAGATGATAGGAAATCAACCTCTGGTGCATGTCAATTCTTGGGCAGGTCTCTAGTGTGTTGGTCTTCAAAGAAACAGAATTGTATTTCACTCTGAACAGTCAAAGCTAAATATGTTGCTGCTGCAACTGCTTGTACACAATTGTTATGGATGAGGAAAACTTTAAAGGAATATGGTGTCAATTGTGACAAAGTGCCTCTATTATGTGACAATGAAAGTGCTATCAAGATTGCTTACAATCCCATGCAGCATACAGGAACAAAACATATAGAGATTCGCAACCACTTCATTCGGGATCATGTTGCTCGTGGTGATATTGCCCTATCCTTTGTGAGCACGAAGAACCAACTTGCTGATATTTTCACGAAGCCCCTTGACGAAGCAAGATTTTGTTATTTGAGGAATGAGCTAAATATCATAGATTCAAGGAGATTCGCTTGACTATCCTTGCACACTCACTTGCTCTTATTCATGTATTTGGTCTAGATGCGGGCATAGACATAGGGGAGTGTGGTCCTAATTGATTGGGCCAACACTCCCCCCATAATGCCGAAAGCAAGTAAAATCATTTCCCTTAATATCATTTTGTGATATGTGGGTCATCGATGAGCATTGGTTTTGAACTCAAGATACATCTTCGCGGTGTCATGCTGTAGTGACCTCGGATCGTTAAGGATCCTAAGTCCCTGTGATTAACATGCTAGTCCCTGGATCAATAGCTAGCACTCACAGTCGATGAAATATCATGTAAAACACAAAGAATTTATTACACGGAGAATCCAGAGTATGAATTTATTACAAAATTGCTTAGCATTATGCTAGCTCAAATAACAGCGGAAACATAAAAGCAGCATGAGTCCATCAACGCCCCAGGCTTGTCGAGTGTATACCCGCAATCCCTACGCACCTTTCAATCTTCGGATTCTGCACATAAGACATGCAGCCAACAAGTTGGGTCAATACTTTGAATGTATTGGCAAATTACACCAAGGAGAGAAAAGGCTATCTCTACATGCAAGGCTGGTAAAGGCTGTAGAGTTCATTTGCTCAAAGCTAGTTTTCTTAAGTAGAGAGAAGAAGAGAGGATTGTCCTACTTTGTAAACATTTGCTTAGATAACATAAGGTCGAGTGGCACACGAGGATATTACGCACCAAGTGTCCAACCAACCAAACACTTGGATATTACGCACCAAGTGACACTTGGATATTACACACCAAGTTCCCCAAAATCCCACCCATTGGCGATATTACGCACGGCATGGAGTTTCAAAACTTTGTTTTAGAAAAGAGAGAGGAAGATCCTTCAGAGGCTTCATCTTTCAGATGCTCATTGTTTTTCTGTTACCGTGAACACGGCTGATCGATCAGATTGCAATACTCTCGAGAGTTTGTGCACTTTACCCACAATCCACGATCAAGTCCTTTTACAAACAAGACCATGGCGAGGCTTTCCCTTAGTAGCCCCTCTACCTTCCGGATCCAACCGTGCCAAGAACCTCCAAATGTTGGTACCCAGGTGAGGTTTCCCACTAAGTACTAGGCCAATACAGAGCCCATAATGTATTGTGGTTGACCTTTGGAAGCTTCAATTCAAACATGGCGACTTCTTTGATTCTGGGCGGCCGTCCTCCACCAAAATCTCACTCGTTGTCCCGACAACCATTCCTTGAAGAAAACTTAGTTTTATTTTGAAGTGGATTTGAGAAGAAAAGTTTGCTCTAGAGAGCCTTTATACTTAGAAAATTCTTTGTCTTTCGAACCCCCCAATGGTACTTTGTATATATAGCATAGCAAGCAATACTTAGCAAAAACAGGGGTAACCTATTAGGAGGGAAAATCCTAAGTATAGAGCTACTCATGGCATACTACAAAATCATCGCACTTGCAAAATAATACTAAGGAAAAATTCTACTAGAATATCCTACACATGCATACTACAGAATTTTGAAGATCACATGCATAGAATCAAAACTGGGACAAAATTATGAACAAGTGGTGTAACTTGCCTTGATCCGAGCAGCACTCTACACAATAGCACTCCTTAGCGCACTCCGAACAATCGAACGAATCACAAACATAGATCTGATCACAACTTGTTCAAAACATATCACAAAGGTAATCATGCATGCATGCACATGGTAATTTTATGCAAGGTTGGTCCTTCTAAATTGACCAAGGTAGCAAGATTGAGTTGCAATGGTGTGAGGGTGTCACTAGGATTGATTTCCCAAAGGTTTAGATCCAATTGAGTTACTAAAACAATTCCTAGGATTAAAGGAAATCAAACCATCTAATTAGCCCCAAACTAGATCTAATGATCTTAAGCAAGGTTTTATAATTTTGTCCAGTAGGCATTGTGGAAACAAAGTTATAGCCACAAGAATCAATTAAACCAGGATTTTAATTATTTTTCTATAGAGTAAACACTCCAATCTAGTGATTAAAATCTACACCTAAAACATTACTGTAAACCTGGCATATTATTGCATATTTCGATTCTACATAAAATTAGGAATCCAACGGTATATTATAAGCTAAAATCAGCCAAAGATTAAATTTATATGAATTTCGCAAGTTTTTTGACCTAAATCTGCAAACAGATCTAACCCTGACTTAATAACTCGCCAAGTGTCACCGATCCACCCATGGCAACGGGGGTGACGGCCTTGGCGTGCGCATGCGGCGTGGCGTATGCCACGCTGCCGCATGATAGGCGTACATTCTTCGTCTTATTCTAATCCTAGCCACAGATGGAAGATCGAACGGTTAGGGGGCAGCGCGGCTTACAAGCGGTGGCGACGATGGTGGCGAGCGGCAGCGGCGTCAGTGGTCGACGGGTGGCGGCGCTCCGGCGGTTCCCTAGAACGGCGGCGAGGTCGACGAGGTTCGCCTGGCTCTCGCGGTCACGCTCGCGTCCTCATCGTCTCCCCTTGCTTCCTCGGCTGTCAGCGGCGTCCTGCTGATCTCCTCCGTCTCCGGCGGTGCTCCGGCGTGCAATCGCGGGTGAGTTCCTGCGAGAGAGAAGGGGAAAAGCACGCGGCTAGAATCAGTGGTGGATGGGGAATCTCCAGAGGGAGGAAGGAGCAAGGGAGGGGCATCGAACCGTCTTCGGCGAGGTTGACCCGACGGCGGCGATGCGATTCGTCGACGGCTAGGGTTTTTTTGCAAGAAGGAAATCGAGCGGGGCGAGCCTAGGTTGGTGGGGTTTAAATAGACGGGAGTCTTGGCGTCGGGGACACCAACTCCTCTCCGATTTGGTCAGAGTCCGACCAGCTCACGGCGGCGCGCGGTTTTCGTGGGGAGGAAGGTGATGACGGGTGGGTCCCGCGTGTCTGTGGTGGAGGGGGAAGTGGGCTGGCGTGGCGCTGGCGTGTTTAGCTCTTGGCAGGCGCTAGGGGTGGGGTGGCCAGCCAATTAGCTAGGTTAGCTGCTGCCCTTTTTTTTCCTTTTTAACATTTTTCCTTTTTCTGTTTTAGTAAACCTAAATAACTTTTGCAAACTAAGTCCAATCTTGATGAAAATTGTTTCTAAATTTTTATAAAATTAAGGTGGTCAACCTAGCGACATAGTTTAATGTTTTACAAGGTTTTTAGAAGGGCAAACTTGACCATTATAATAATGCTTACAAATGGCAAAACACTATTAGGGTTTTGCTAGGTTTAGGTGTTTAGGATTTGTTGAAAAAAAATCATTTGTAGAATGCAATGATGCAAGGATGATGCATGACACTAATAACATCCTAATACAAAATCTGGGATGTTACAAACCTACCCCCCTTAAGAAGAATCTCGTCCTCGAGATTCGGGTTGGCTAGCAAATAGGTGTGGGTGTTCTGCCTTCAAGTCTTCTTCACGCTCCCACGTAGCTTCTTCCTCGGAGTGGTGGTTCAATTGTACCTTGCAGAATCTTATAGTCTTGGTGCGGGTAATCCTTTCAGCTGTTTCCAATATTTTGATGGGTTTTTCCTCATAGGTAAGGTCATCTCCAATTGAACCTCATCTAGGGAAATGGTGTCTCTTAGCGGTGTTTCGGCCATCTCCGGGTGACACTTCTTTAGTTGCGACACATGAAACACATCATGAACAGTCCTTCCGTAACTCCAACTGATAAGCAACTTCTCCTCTATGGGCCAGAACCTTATATGGTCCTATGAATCGTGGGGCTAACTTGCCCTTGATTCCGAACCTCTTAACTCCTCGTAGGGGTGAAACTCGGAGATACGCACGGTCCCCTATTTCATAAGCCACATCTCTGCGCTTGGAATCAGCGTAACTCTTCTGTCGGGATTGGGCTACCTTTAGCCTGTCCTGAATCTGTCGTACCTTCTCTTCGGCATCCTTTATCAAGTCAGGTCCAAAAATACTGCGTTCACCAACTCTATTCCATAGCAATGGAGTTCTACACTTCCTCCCATATAGAACTTCAAATGGAGCCATCTTGATACTTGTCTGGTAGCTGTTATTGTATGAGAACTCAGCATACGACAGGTTATCGTCCCAACTAGACCCATAGTCCAGTGCGCAAGCTCTCAACATATCTTCCAAAATTTGATTCACCCTTTCTGTTTGGCCATCTGTCTGAGGGTGGAAGGCAGTACTGAATTCTAGTCGGGTCCCAAGAGACTCATGTAGTTGTCGCCAAAACTTTGAAGTAAACTGGGTGCCTCTATCTGACACAATTCCCTTGGGAACACCATGCAGACTTACAATTCTTGACATGTATATCTTAGCAAGCTTAGAACTTGTATACGTGGTCTTTACGGGGATGAAGTGAGCCACCTTGGTGAAGTGGCACTACCCAGATAGAATTAAATTCAGAACGAGTCCGGGGCAATCCCGTGATGAAATCCATGCCTACCTTGTACCATTTCCAGTCGGGTAGAGGTAGTGGTTGGAGTAGTCCTGCCGGTTTCTGATGCTCGGCTTTAACTCTATTGCATACATCACACAGAGAAATGTACTCTGCAATATCTCTCTTTAGGTTATTCCACCAGAATCTATCCTTCACATCCATGTACATCTTCGTGTTACCTGGATGAATCGAGTATGGTGAATCATGAGCTTCTTGTAAAATCATCTTCCTAATTTCAGGGTCATTGGGAACGCACAAACTCTTCCCATACCAGAGGGTTCCTTGTTCATCCAGACGAAATTCTTTAGTCTTTCCTTCACTTATCCTGATTCTAATTTCTTCCAACTCTTTATCTCCCTTCTCTGCTTCCTTGATTCTCTCTTGGAAGGTGGACACTATTTCCATAGTCGCTACGTGCCCTTTCGGGACTATCTCTAGCCTAAGATCCCTGAATTGTTTGCATAAATCCTCTGGAAGTTCCCCTGCGGTAAGTCCATTCACATACACCTTACGACTTAAGGCATCAGCCACCACATTTACCTTTCCGGGATGGTACTGTAAATCCAAGTCATAATCCTTAATTAGATCAAGCCATCTTCTTTGTCTCATATTCAACTCCTTTTGGGTGAAGATGTACTTCAGACTCTTGTGATCTGTGAACACATCACAATGTTTGCCCATGAGGTAGTGTCTCCATACCTTGAGTACATGAACCACAGACGCAAGTTCCAAATCATGTGTGGGGTAATTGTGTTCGTGGTTCTTAAGTTTTCGGGAGGCATAGGATACCACTTTCCCATCCTGCATCAATACACTTCCCAGTCCTTGTCGAGAAGCGTCACAATAGACTTGAAAATCCTTTTGGATATCAGTGAGCCTGAGCAGCGATTCTGCGTTCTTCAACTCTTGAAAACTTGCTTCACATGCCTCGGTCCATAGGAACTTCTTCTCCTTCTTCAATAGTTCCGTCATGGGTTTTGCTATTTTGGAAATGTTTTCAATGAACCTCCGGTAGTAACCTGCGAGGCCCAGGAAACTCCTAATATCTCCCACATTCTTGGGTGAATCCCATTCCGTCACGGAAGCTACCTTACTAGGATCTACGACAACTCCTTTTGCTGACACAACATGACCAAGGAATCCCACTTCCTCTAACCAGAACTCGCACTTGCTGAATTTGGCATACAACTTGTGTTCTCTTAGTTTCTCCATAATAAGGCGCAGATGTTTCTCATGTTCCTCCTCATCCTTAGAGTATATGAGTATGTCATCTATGAATACCACGATAAATTTGTCCAAATATTCCATGAACACTCTGTTCATCATGGTCATGAAGTATGCTGGGGCATTGGTTAGACCAAATGACATTACGGTGTACTCATATAATCTATATCTTGTGGTGAATGCTGTTTTGGGCACATCCTGTTCTCGAATCTTTAGTTGAAAGTAGCCTGATCGCAGATCGATCTTTGAGAACACACTGGCTCCTTTTAACTGGTCAAACAAGTCATTGATGTTGGGTAGAGGATACTTATTCTTGATCGTCACCTCGTTAAATGAGCGGTAGTCCACAACCAGCCTCTTGGTTTTATCCTTCTTTTCCACAAATAGGACGGGTGCTCCTCAAGATGACGCGCTGGGTTGGATGAACCCCTTGTCCAATTGTTCCCTAAGATGTTTCTTGAGTTCCTTTAACTCGTCCACATCCATCTTGTATGGTCTCTTAGCTATCGGCCCCGTGCCTCACATCAAGTCAATGAGGAATTCGATATCACGGTTGGGTGGCATTCCGGGTAGCTCTTCTGGGAAAACATCCGGGTATTCTTTTACAATAGGTACCTCCTCCAAGCTAACCCCCTTAAGAGAGTTCACCATGACTTCTTTAAGTGCGAAATTCGACTTGATGCAAATTCTCTTCCCTTCCGGTTTTGTGAGCATGACAGTTCTTTTGGCACAATCTATGACTCCTTCATATTCGGTCATCCAATTAATGCCCAAGATTATGTCTAATCCTTGTGATTCTAGAACTACTAGACTTGTGTGAAAGATGTGTGTCCCAATCTTTAGTTCTAATTCCCGGCAACCGGAGTTTGCCACTATTTCTCCCCTAGGAGAACTTACCCTTAGAGGAAAGTTTATAGTCTCCGTTGGTATCTTGCCTCTATCCACAAATACCCTTGATATGAATGAATGCGATGCACCGGTATCAAAAAGAACAACTGCGGGGATAGAATTGAGTTTGAACTTACCAATCACAGAGTCTGGCGCATCACAAGCATCCTCCATAGAAACATGATTCCCCGTGGCTTTGACAAACGGATTTGGCTTCTTCCCGTTTCCATTGCCATGGTTGTGTCCATTTCCATTCCCATTGCCATTGCCATTGCCATTCTTCCTCTCAGGGCAAGATGTTGCATAGTGCCCTGTCCTGTTGCACTTAAAGCATGTCACCTCACTGAGATCCTTTCCATTAATGCCATTCCCATTGTGGTTCTTATGCCCATTGTGTTTGTGGCCACCATGGTTATGACCGTTATGGTTGTGGCCATTATTGTTATAAGGTGGTGGTGAGGAATTGCGCTGCTTCTGGTATGGAACATAGTGTTTGTGAGGGTTAGATTTCCTCTTGCGGTTTTCTATGCTCTTCCTCTTTGACTCAACCACAATGGCTCTATCTAGGAGTTCCTGAAAGTTGTCAAATTTCTAAGCCACAAGCTGAATGGATATCTCATCATTGAGACCTCTTAAGAACTCCTCCTGTCTCTTGGCATCAGTGGAAACATCATTGGGTACATAACGGGCTAGCTTATTGAAAAGCTCACCATACTCGGTGACAGAACGGTGCAGCTGGTGTAGGTCGCGAAACTCGCGCCTCTTCAGAGTCATGACACCAGCAGCCACATGATGAGTGCGAAAAGCTAACTCAAACTGCTCCCAAGTGATAGCATCAATATCCGGGTGGGTGACTTGGTAGTTATCCCACCATTCTGCAGCAGGTCCTTCAAGCTGGTGTGCGGCATAACGCACCCTGTCGGCTCTGACAGCTTCCACGGTGTCTAGCTTCTTGTTGATCATACGCAGCCAGTCATCAGCGATGATTGGTTCACTGCTGCTAGTGAAGGTAGGTGGGTTCAGCCTCAAAAACCGAGTCAAGCGATCCTGTTGAGGAGGTGGCGGAGGTGGTGGTGGTGGCGGGTTGTTGTTGTTGTTTTGCATGTTCTGAGTGAGCAGTTGGATCAGCTGGTGGACAAAAGTTGTGCTATTTCTGGCGGGATTTTGGAGTTCGCACGTCTTGGCGGCATCTGTGGGGTTTAAGAGAATAGTTAAGAAATAGATAGAAAGACTAAGTAGTAAACTCCTACCCTTATGAAAACACAGCAAGCACACAGGCACACAAGACATAACAACACAGCTTAACACAGAAAACAACCAAGTTTAACTAAACCAGACTTGTCTTGGTATTTATTACAATCGCGAATAACGTTCTACTATAGAATTAAAGGTGGTCCAACTATTACACATCTTCCACGCCTTCCTCTTCCTCGTCCTCGAACGAGTAGCCTTCCTGCTCTAAGGTTGTCTTGTACAACTCCATCTCCTTCGTGGTGGCTTCAAGCTTCTCTTGGAGGTCCTTTATCTCATCCTGCAGCTTCTTGGTAGTGGCTTCCAGCTGCTCATGTAGTCCCTCCTTCTCGCTTTGTAGTTCCTCCACTAAACTTGACTTCTTTGCGGCTTCAAGTTGCTTTGCCGAGTCCCTCTTGGAAGCATGCACATCATTGATTATCTTGCAAAGGCCTTCAGTTTGCACTTCAGCTCCATCGATCTGCTGGTTGAGTCCCCTAATTCTCTTGTTTTTATTTATCACCCTCTTCTCTTGGTTAGCGGTCTTCTTCTCTTGGTCCTGGAATTTTATCTCTTGGAGCTTCATTGCCTCCTCCTTCTGCTTGATCATTTCTTCCTTCTCCTTGATCAGGGCGCATAGCTCGTCGTTCTTCATCATCTCGAGGAAGGTACCCTTTTCAAGGTCATGGATGTGGCACTCCAAGTCTTGATATTTTGTTCTTCGGCTCTTGGTAGAAATTATTTCCTCAAAGGTTAACTCCATGGGAATTCCTTCCTCATCTCGTCTCCCAAAGAGGCCGCTGCAGTGTCCTTGGAGGGCTTCATGATGACGTCCACATAGGTGACCAATGAGTTGCTGCAAGCTGATGCTAAGGGCCTTCTCCTTGGAATCGCTAACAATGTGGATTGCTACGTCTTCCTCCGGGTTCTTGCCTCGCTCTTTCCCTGGCTGGTTGACCTTGACTCCCCAACAGCCGTCCTTGTGGAGTTTCTTCATTGTGCTCCCCTGGATTGTTGGGAGAGGAAGGTCCAAACGTGTGAGTACGTCCATGAGGTATCCACCAAAGCGAAGGGGCTCGATGTCCGTGACGGTGTCGTAGAGGAAGCTTGTCATCTTTAAGTTAGAAGAATGAAGGTTAGATACTTAAACAAGTAGAGGAAGGCAGATACTAGAAGTGCGGAAAATAACTTAGTAGAAAAAAGTAAGGCACAAAGTTAGAGGTGGTTCCAATCCTAGGGTCACGTCCTACAGACAGACGATGTGCTCGATACCATCTTTAGTGACCTCGGATCGGTAAGGATCCTAAGTCCACGTGATTAACATGCTAGTCCCGGATCAATAGCTAGCACTCACGGTCGATGAAATATCATGTAAAACACAAAGTCTTTATAACACGGAGAATCCAGTATGAATTTATTACAAAATTGCTTAGCATTATGCTAGCTCAAATAACAATGGAAACATAAAAGCAGCATGAGTCCATCAACGCCCGGGCTTGTCGAGTGTATACCCAATCCTCGCACCTTTCAATCTTGGATTACGCACATAAGACATGCAGCCAACAAGTTGGGTCAATACTTTGAATGTATTAGCAAATTACACCAAGGAGAAAGGCTATCTCTACATGCAAGGCTGGTAAAGGCTGTAGAGTTCATTTGCTCAAAGCTAGTTTTCTTAAGTAGAGAAGAAGAGAGGATCGTCCTACTTTGTAAACATTTGCTTAGATAACATAAGGTCGAGTGGCACACGAGGATATTACGCACCAAGTGTCCAACCAACCAAACACTTGGATATTACGCACCAAGTGACACTTGGATATTACACACCAAGTTCCCCAAAATCCCACCCATTGGCGATATAACGCACGCCATGGAGTTTCAAAACTTTGTTTTAGAAAAGAGAGAGGAAGATCCTTCAGAGGCTTCATCTTTCAGACGCTCATTGTTGTTCTGTTACTGTGAACACGGCTGATCGATCAGATTGCAGTACTCTCGAGAGTTTGTGCACTTTACCCACAATCCACGATCAAGTCCTTTTACAAACAATACCATGGCGAGGCTTTCCCTTAGTATCCCCTCTACCTTACGGATCCAACCGTGCCAAGAACCGGCAAATGTTGGTACCCAGGTGAGGTTTCCCACTAAGTACTAGGCCAAGACAGAGCCCATAATGTATTGTGGTTGCCTTTGAAGCTTGAATTACGAAACATGGCGACTTCTTTGATTCTGGTGGCCGTCCTCCACCAAAATATCACTCGTTGTCCGACAACCATTCCTTGAAGAAAACTTAATTTTATTTTGAAGTGGATTTGAGAAGAAAAGTTTGCTCTAGAGAGCCTTTATACTTAGAAAATTCTTTGTCTTCGAACCCTAACGGTACTTTGTATATATAGCATAGCAAGCAATACTTAGCAAAAACAGGGGTAACCTATTAGGAGGGAAAATCCTAAGTATAGAGCTACTCATGGAATACTACAAAATCATCGCACTTGCAAAATAATACTAAGTAAAAATTCTACTAGAATATCCTACACATGCATACTACAGAATTTTGAAGATCACATGCATAGAATCAAAACTGGGACAAAATTATGAACAAGTGGTGTAACTTTCCTTGATCCGAGCAGCACTCTACACAATAGCACTCCTTAGCGCACTCCGAACAATCTAACGTATCACAAACATAGAGCTGATCACAACTTGTTCAATACATATCACAGAGGTAATCATGCATGCATGCACATGGTAATTTTATGCAAGGTTGGTCCTTCTAAATTGACCAAGGTAGCAAGATTGAGTTGCAATGGTGTGAGCGTGTCACTAGGATTGATTTCCCAAATATTTAGATCCAATTGAGTTACTAAAACAATTCCTAGGATTAAAGGAAATCAAACCATCTAATTAGCCCCAAACTAGATCTAATGATCTTAAGAAAGGTTTTATAATTTTTTCCAGTAGGCATTGTGGAAACAAAGTTATACCAACAAGAATCAATTAAAACAGGATTTTAATTATTTTTCTATAGAGTAAACACTCCAATCTAGTGATTAAAATCTACACCTAAAACATTACTGTAATCCTGGGATATTATTACAGATTTGGATTCTACATAAAATTAGGAATCCAACAGTATATTATAAGCTAAAATCGGCCAAAGATTCAATTTTATATGAATTTCGCAAGTATTTTGACCTAAATCTGCAAACAGATCTAACCCTGACTTAATAACTCGCCAAGTGTCACACGATCGCCCAGGGGCAACGTGGCGGTGCGTGGTCTTGTGGCGGCGTGGCCGCAGCGGCGGCGTGTGATAGGCGCGTACCCCTTCGGGTCTTCTTCTAATCCTAGCCACAGATGGAAGATCAAACGGTTAGGGGGCAGCGCGGCTTACATGCGGTGGCGACGATGGTGGCGAGCGGTTCCCTGGAATAGCGGCGAGGTCGACGAGGTTCGCCTGGCTCTCGCGGTCACGCTCGCGTCCTTGTCGTCTCCCCTTGCTTCCTCGGCTGTCAGCGGCGTCCTGCTGATCTCCTCCGTCTCCGGCGGTGCTCCGGCGTGCAATCCCGGGCGAGTTCCTGCGAGAGAGAAGGGGAAAAGCACGCGGCTAGAATCAGTGGTGGATGGGGAATCTCCAGAGGGAGTAAGGAGCAAGGGAGGGGCTTCGAACCGTCTTCGGCGAGGTTGACCCCACGGCGGCGGTGCGATTCATCGATGGCTAGGGTTTTTTTGCAAGAAGGAAATCGAGCGGGGCGAGCCGAGGGTGGTGGGGTTTAAATAGACGGGAGTCTTGGCGTCGGGGACACGGACTCGTCTCCGATTCGGTCGGAGTCCGACCAGCTCACGGCGGCGCGCGGTTTCCATGGGGAGGAAGGTGATGACGGGTGGGTCCGTATACGTGGTGGAGGTGGGTGGGATGGCGTATTTGGCGTGTTTAACTTGGTGGCTGGGCGGGGTGGGGTGGCCAAGCCCAGCTAGGTTATCTGCTGCCCTTTTTTTTCCTTTTTAACATTTTTCCTTTTTCTATTTTAGTAAACCTAAATAACTTTTGCAAACTAAGTCCAATCTTGATGAAAATTGTTTCTAAATTTTTATAAACTTAAGGTGGTCAACCTAGGGACATATTTTAATGTTTTACAAGGTTTTTAGAAGGGTCAAACTTGACCATTATAATAATGCTTACAAATGGCAAAACACTATTAGGGTTTTTCTAGGTTTAGGTGTTTAGGATTTGTTGAAAAAAAATCATTTGTAGAATGCAATGATGCAAGGATGATGCATGACACTAATAACATCCTAATACAAAATCTGGGATGTTACACATGCCATGCGCTCCAACATGGTGGCTTCTGCCACTGCCCTCTTCCTAGAGAAGAGTTGTTTTCTAATGGTTCTCTTTGGATTTTCTTTCATATCTTTTGTTCTTATGGAAAACACACTCAATTTTGGATTTTGTTTGATTTGATTCTTGCAAATTTGGGTGTGTAGTACCATCTTTGTTGCTCTAAACCCAAGCCTTTCTTTCCCTCCTTGAACCATCCATTATTGCACACAAGTCCTCTATACACCATCGAGGGGTTTTGCTAGGTTGCTCCGGCCTGAATCTATACTTAACAGAATTTTCAGAGGGGGGGCGGACTATCCGCCCTAAGTGGGGGGCGGATAATCCACTTGGGGCGAAATCTGCCTGTTAAAGGCAGGGTCAGGGAGGGCAGGCTCAAACAGAGCAGCCCGTCCTCCCCCAACCCTCCCTCAGCCCCCATCTGCCGCCGTAGCTTCCGCCCCTCCCCGGAGTCGATTTGACCACTGGATTCTCCGGGCCCTCCCCGGATCTCCTTCCTCACGCCTCCGGGTACCTTCTCCTTCGAGCTCTTCCTCAAATGAGTGAGGGTGACTCCCACATCCATCTCTTTTGCTTGAGATTCATTTTTGTGGTGGAAATCTCGTGGTAGATGATACTTGGTGTTTTCCCGTGCATGTTAGAATCCATAGAAATACATCCCTTGTGCCCGATCTGTGTTTCCGTGGTAAATCTGGGCCAAACCAGAAAAATTTCGACAGGGGCGGATTATCCGCCCCCATGGCCGGAATGTCCGGCCTGGAGACAACATGTCTGGTCTAGTTTGGTTTCGATTTTCTCCCATGCATTATGCTGGCTCATGGACTATTTTCTTACTCGTTCTAACATGTCTCCTAGACTTGTGTGTGCGCTTATTCCCATGCTACCTCTCCATGATTTTCACAGGTGGTTCTCGTCCTCCTAAGACATACAAGCGTCGTCCTCGTGCCCGTTATCTCAGGCCCACTACAGAGGGCACTTTTGTTGACGAAACTGAGGTTCGCAGGTCAGCCAGAGAAGCTGAACAGATGGCAGAGGCAGCAAGGAAAGCCAAGCGGGTTGCATCTCGCAAGGGAAAGGGTAAAGGCAAGGAGGATCGGCCTAACTACAAGGCCATGGATAGCACTGATTACTCCTCCATGCGCCAGACAGATTTTTATGCAGATGTTGACAGTGATGGTGAGCCAAAGGATTCTATGTTTTGGTGCTCTCATTTTCGGTATATCCATCATGATGTCTATGTTCCTCTCAAAATTCGTCCCATGCACCCTCTGAATATGACTGAGGCTCAATCAAAGGCTCGCCTTCGTGAAGCTTTGGATGTGACAAGCAAGATGGGATTCATCCTCTTATGACTTTGCAGTGCCACTATGATTCCAAGATTGTGAAGCAGTTTTTCTCCACTCTGGTTATCTACGGCGATGAGCTTCGTACTATGAAGTGGATGACGGGAACATCAATGATCCAGTCTGATTTCCGCACCTTTGATCAGGTTCTTGGCAATGCTTTTCACGGGCGGGACACCCCTTCAGGACACCGCATTATCTCTCCGCTCAGGCCATCCAAGGATACTGTGCTTGCTCCATGTTTGTCGCCCAATGGCGTTGTTGGTACCTTCGCTAGCCTTTCACCACTGTATGCCACCCTTGTAGGCATGTTTCGGACAAGATACTCCAGTGAGGCAACAATGACAAGATCCGCGGTCACCTGGTTCCTCTTCTTGCCTTCGCTCATGAGTGTGCCACCAATGCTGGCTCATCTACAGGATACAAGTTGGATGTGATGGATTTCATTTATCATGAGATTACCGTTGTGATGCTCAACAGGCTTTCCATCCCATATGCTCCCTTTATCATGATGCTCATCAAGCATATGCTGCCTCATGAGGACTTTGGCACTAATTTGGATGGTTTACACAAGTCAAAGAAAATTTTCAACAAAGCTCAGAAGACCGCTCACCCCTCCACTGCCCCTGATGTCCTTTATGCGTGATGCACGGGCTAGTGTTCATTGTTCTGCCGTGTCCCTAATGGAACGCGAGGTTAAACAGCTCACTTGGTTCCAGCGTCACATTCTTTGCATGGGTGTTGACACGCACAAGGGCCAGTATGAGGCATACCACAGGGACCATGCGAGGGATCACACTCAGCAGCTCATTCTTCACCATGTTTTAGGTGCCACTGGCCTTCCACCTCCTCCCACTGCTCCGGAACCGTATGCTCAGTGGAACACTTCAGGGATCAACTATGGTGAGCTTGAGAGTTGCCTGTTTATTCCACCTCCGAGGGCACCCACTCCTCCAGCTGATGACGATGATGATGAGTATGACGAAGAGGAAGGGGACGGGGACGACTACGACAAGGAAGGGGAGGAGTGATCTTCTGGGGCGTTAGCATCGCTCTTCTTCCTTTTTGGCGTTTCGATGCCAAAGGGGGAGAAGTAGTTCTATTAGGTCTCATGGATTTGCAAGGGTCGGGCGCAAGCACTTGTCTTTCCGTTGTTTTATTTCCTTTCTTGTGCTCCTTTTAGCTTGAACTTATTTGCTATTTGTGCTTGGATTATGTAATACTATGTTGTGCTCCACTATGTTTGGTATTCATGGAAGTATGGATTTATCTATTGTGGATCTCATGGAATTCTGGATTTATCTATGGAGCATATTTGATGGCATATGGAATCATGGGATTATCTAATGTATGCATCAATATTGTGGGATGTGCTTGGAGGCTATCAAGCTAATTATTTTCTTTGCCTATAATCACATCCCGGTGGTATGTTTCCCAACCCACCTTGTTTCAATTATCTTTGCTATGAAAGTTGTGTTCTCTCTAGTGTGTGATTTGTATTCAAATGCAAATTTTAAATATGCACACATCTAGGGGGATCTTCTTTCATTTTTAAGGTGGCGTTAGCCGGTTTCATTGCAAATCCTAGTATTGTCATCTAACACCAAAAAGGGGGAGATTGAAAGAACATTTCTTAATCCCTAGTGTTTTGTGTGTTAGATAACAATATCAAGGATTATTTAATGTGTGTTGAAGTGTTCCAGCTCTCTCTAAGAAAAAGGGAAAAGTATCTGCCTTTGGAGTGGGGGCAGATAATCCGCCCCTCCCTCTTCCCAAGAGTGCGCGACCCCCAGAGAGGGGGGTGGAGTTTGTGGCCGGATTTTCCGGCCCTGCCGGATAGTCCGCCCCTTGGGGGTGGACAGTCCGCCCCCTCGAGGATTTCGTTCAAGCCAAGGCCTGCGTCGCTCTCAGTATGGGGGGCGGAGTTTCCCTCGGACTTTCCGGTCCTTGGGCGGACTTTCTCCTAAGGGCGGATAGTCCGCCCCTGGCAGGGGCGGATAATACGCCCCCTCTAGAAATTTCTTCAAGTCAAGGCTGCGTCGCTCTATGTATAGGGGGCGGAGTTTTCCCCGGAGTTTCCGTCTTGGGGGGCGGATTTTCTCCCCAGGGCGGATAGTCCTCCCCAAAGGGGGGCGGATAATCCACCCCCAAACTTCTCCAACGGCTTGTTCTGGGCAGGGGGTATTTAAGCCTGTCTTCCCCTCTATCCAGAACTCTTGATTCATTCGAAAAAGAAAAGACCTGATCTGCAACCTTCATCCAAGAGAACTCCACCTAGATCCACCCAAATGCCCCGTTCCTTGGGGAATCGAAGGAGGAGAACTCGATCATCATCAGCAGCAATCAAGCGCTTCATCTCCTCTCCATTCATTTGGAGAATCACCGATCTAGTATTTCTTGCAAATACCTAGATCTTGTTTTTGTTTATATTGATAAACCTTGTTCTTGTGACAGCTTGTTGTCATCTCAGGAGCCCCCAATTCAGTTGTGGGTGTGTGCCCCGGTAGCGTTGTAAAAGGCACCGGTTCCCGCCTCGAAGGGACCCAATAGTGGAGAAGGTGGACCAGGCCTCTCGTGGCAAGATCCATCGGAGAATAGGGTGAGGCCTATTGTGGCGTGGTGGTCTTAGAACCGCCCACCGCTCCAACACAGATGTACTTCCCTTGACAAGGAAGGAACTGCGGTAAAACAAATCCCTGTGTCTCCGCGTGCTCCACTACGGTTCCCTCGCGCCTCTCTTTACGTGCTTAGTTGTTAGGGTTGCATATAGGGAAATTCTCATAGTTACATATCTAGAAAATTTACTTTGTGTCAAGCCTAAAATTTAAAAAGTATTAAAAATTGGTTAGCACCTATTCACCCCCCTCTAGGTGCCCATACGATCCATTTTAGGAGCCCCGCGCGAGTCTGAGGAGGTGGAGGCCGCCGTTGTCCGCCCGTCGTCGTCCGCCCGCCGTCATCGTCCTTGTCTCAGAGGTGAGCCCCTCCCCTCTCTCCCCTCTCTCTACAGGTGGTTCAGATAGTTAGGGTTCAGATTAGTGTTCAGATTAGAGAGGAGAAATAGTAGATGATGAGAAAAGCTTGTTCGTGGCTCCTTGTCCAAAGGAAAAGTTCAGGCTTTGGTGTGTGTTTACGTTTAGGAGCCCATGTTTCTTGAAATCTTTCTTGTGCTAATTGTAGGGTTCGTAGCATAGAAAACAAAAAAATTCCTACAATGTGAACTATGTACCAAGATCTATCTACTAGATACAAACAATGGGCGGATTTATATCCATAGAGAACATACCCTTGAAGACCGACAAAGCTTAACGAGTTCGACTCATGGTTGATGTAGACGATCTCTTGCCGATCTCAAGATCGAGCGGAAGTCCTAGCGCCAAAAAATAGCAGCGCATCCGTGCTCGCACAAACGTTCAAAGCACCGAGCAACCTCCGCCTCCTCGCTCCAGCGATGCAGTGGAAGCACAACTCTTTCTTGCCGAATAGCCACCGAGAACATGTATCTCGCTAGTCCAAGACCATGGGGATAAATTCTAGAGGGGGAGAGAGATCCTTCACGAGGAGGTGTGAGTGAGAGAGAGGAGAGGGGGTGCCTTTTATAGGAGGAGGGGGGCACCCAAGGGGGTGGCCGCCTGCCATGGGGGCTGCCCCCTCCCCTCCTTCATTCATGTGGGTGGACACTCCCCGCAGAAAAAACCATTCAAATCCTCCACTCAAAATCCCACTCAAACTTGCCATTAAATTTCCACCAAATTTAATGCAAATTCTCATTAAATAAAACTCTTTTATTTTATTCAGAATTTTGTCAATTACTTTAATGACAAACATTCAAAAATAACCCCTTGCTAGAATTCTATTTCACATGCATAACCACTTTATGCAATTTCACCCGAAAACTTGTTTCTGTATCTAGTGAAATAAATTCCTGCGCTTGTTTATTCTTTCGGCATGAAACTTTTGCTCCAATTGGATGTCGGTGTCTCTTAAGTGTGTCACCCTAAGGTTCGTGAATAATGCGTACATGATCGAGACCCCTCTCGGATCAATAATCAGAAGCGGGATTTGGAGACCCATACTAACTCCCACACATTCAACAATGACTTTCTTGTGATCGTCGGAACCTTTTATGCTAGTATATTAATCCGTTTGTTTCACGATATATTACATGTCCGAGATTCGATCATCGGTATCTCCATACCTAGTTTGATCTCGTTTACTGACATGCACTCTTTTCTCGTTCCCGTGATATAACATTCTAGTGATCAAATCACTTGCTTGCAAGCTAACCAATGTGATATCACCGAGAGGGCCCAGAGTATATCTATCCATCATCGGGATGAACAAATTCCACTCTCGATCCATGGGCCTCAACATAACACTTTATTAGTCCTGAACCCATCTTTATAATCACCCTGTTACAGTGTGACGTTTGATGTTATCAAGAAACTCTTCCGGTGTTAGTGATTGACATGATCTCATGGTCTAAGGATTAGGATTACTTGGTAAATTGTTATAGCAATATAAACTCAATGACTTTGATCGTAATGCTATACTTTGGATGAATGTTCATCACACCATTACACTAATGTTGTGATCCCGTTATTAACAACATCCAATGTCTATGATCAGGAAACCTTGATCATCTTGTTAATCAATGAGCTAGTTTATGAGAGAGGCATAACTAGGAACTTTTTGTTTGTTTATTAAACACACATGTATTAACGTTTACGTATTAACACAATTATAGCATGCAAAATAAACATCTATCATATACTTGGAATACACATAATAAACACTTTATTATTGCCTCTCAGGGCATATTCCCTTTAGTCTCCCACTTGCACTAGAGACAATAATCTAGTTACATAGTGATAAATCTAACACCCATTGAGTTCTGGTGTTGATCATGTTTTGCTCTAGGGAGAGTTTTAGTTGACGGATCTGCTACATTGAGATCTGTGTGTACTTTACAAATCTTTATATCTCCATCCTTGACATGCTCGCGGATGGAGTGAAACCGGCACTTAATATGCTTGGAATGCTTGTGAGACCTTGGCTCTTTGGAATTGGCAATGGCACCATTGTTGTCACAATAGATCACCATTGGGTCCAACACGTTTGCAACCACTCCTAGTTTGGATATGAACTCCTTCATCCAAACCGCTTCCTGAGCCGCTTCCGAAGCAGCAACATATTCGGCCTCCGTTGTTGATCCCGCCACCACAGGTTGTTTGGAGCTCCTCCAACTAACCGCTCTGCCATTCATGAGAAATACGTATCCGGATTGAGACTTAGAGTCATCCGGATCGGTGTCAAAGCTTGCGTCGACATAACACTTAGCGATGAGCTCTTCTTCACCTCCGTATACAAGAAACATATCCTTAGTCCTTCGTAAGTACTTAAGGATATTCTTGACCGCTATCCAGAGTTCCGAACCTGGATCCGATTGGTACCTACTAGTCAAACTAATAGCATGTGCCACATCCGGTCTTGTACATAGCATGGCGTACATTACAGAGCCTATGGCTGAAGCATAGGGGACTTTGTCCATTATCTCTCTTTATTCCGCCGTAGCCGGACTTTGAGTCATACTAAATGTCTTGCCTTGCAACATAGGTAAGAACCCCTTCTTACTTTTGTCCATTTTAAACTTCTTTAAAATCTTATCAAGGTATGCACTTTGCGATAGCCCTATTAGGCGCCTAGATCCATCTCTATAGATCTTTATGCCTAATATGTATGATGCTTCACCTAGGTCCTTCATTGGAAGTTTTTTGTTTAGATAACTTTTAACACTGTTTAAAAGATCTATATAATTTCCGATCAATAATGTGTCATCCACATATAATATCAGAAATGCCACATTGCTCCCACTCACTTTGTTGTAAATACAAGCTTCTCCATAAGTTTGGACAAATCCAAACTCTTTGATCACCTCATCAAAGCAGAGATCCCAACTTTGTGATGCTTGCTTCAATCCATAGATGGATCGCTGAAGCTTGCACACCTTGTTAGCATCCTTAGGATCGACAAAATCCTTTGGTTGTATCATATACAATTCTTCTTCAATATTACCATTGAGAAACGCGGTTTTGACATCCATCTGCCATATCTCATAATCGAAATATGCAACAATTGCTAACATAATCCTAACTGATTTTAGCATCGCTACGGGAGAGAATGTCTCATCGTAGTCAACTCCTTGAATTTGTCGAAACCCCTTTGCGAGAAGTCGAGCTTTATATACGGTCACATTACCATCAGCATCAGTTTTCCTTTTGAAAATCCATTTGTTCTCCACGGCCTTTCGGTCGTGAGGTAATTCCACCAAGTTCCAAACTTGTTTTTCATACATGGATTCCATCTCGGATTTCATGGCTCCTAACCATTTGTTGGAATCCGGGCTCATCATCGCTTCTTCATACGTCGCAGGGTCATCATTTTCATCAACCATGAAATTCATGACAGGATTTCCGTACAGCTCGGGAGTTGCACGCGTCCTGCTAGACCTGGGAGGTTCGGTAGTATTCTCTTTCAGAGTTTCATGATCATTGTTATTAGTTCCCTCTTCAACTGGTGGAGAAAACTCCAGAATGACTTTCGGCGCTACGCTACTCGCCATACTTTGGAGAGAATCTTCAATAACCTCTTCGAGTTCTACCTTCCGACTACTCACACCTTTTGCGAGAAACTCTTTCTCTAGAAAGGATCCATTCTTGGCAACAAATCTTTGCCCTCGGATCTGTGATAGAAGGAATACCCAATAGTTTCCTTAGCGTATCCTATGAAGACGCATTTTTCCGCTTTGGGTTCGAGTTTATCCGGTTGAAGTTTCTTCACATAAACATCGCATCCCCAAACTTTAAGAAATGACAGCTTAGGTTTGTTTCCAAACCACAACTCATACGGTGTCTTTTCAACCGATTTAGATGGTGCCCGATTTAAAGTGAATGCAGCAGTTTCTAGTGCATAACCCCAAAATGATAATGGCAAGTCCGTTAGAGACATCATAGATCGAACCATATCCAATACAGTACGATTACGACGTTCCGACACACCATTTATCTGTGGTGTTCCGACAGGTGTGAGTTGTGAAACAATTCCACACTCTTTCATGTGAGTGCTAAACTCGTAACTTAGATACTCACCTCCACGGTCGGACCGTAGAAATTTGATCTTTCTATTACGATGATTTTCAACTTCATTCTGAAATTCCTTGAACTTTTCAAAGGTTTTAGACTTGTGTTTCATCAAGTAGATATAACCGTATCTACTCAAATCATCCGTGAAAGTAACAAAATAATGATATCCACCTCGCGCCGACACACTCATTGGACCACATACATCATAATGTATAATTTCCAATAAATTTGTCGCCCGTTCCATTGAACCGGAAAACGGCGTTCTAGTCATCTTGCCCATAAGGAATGGCTCACATGTATCAAATGATTCAAAATCAAGTGATTCCAAAAGTCCATCCGAATGGACCTTCTTCATGCGTTTAACGCCAATATGACCTAGACGGCAGTGCCACATATATGTGGATTGATCAACATTAAGTTTAATCCTTTTAGCATCAACATTATGAATATGTGTAAAATTGTCACATCCCAAGATTTTCCAAATCTTGTAATGTGAAATAAATAATTGCTGAAATTTATGGTGAAAAGAAACTTTTGTTTCTAAATGGAAACTTAAAAATCCCATCTGGAACAAACTTTGGTTAATATATGAATCCAACTAAATCCAAATCAAGTGGAATGCATTCTCCATAAATGCATCTGGAAATTAAACACTTGAAATTAAACCAAAATCCTAGAACCCTAATGGAATAAAGATCATTTCCAAGTTATCTCCAAGCCTATGGATTTGATCCATATAAAATTTTTTCAACAAACATTTACAAAAGATCAAGCATGACAAATAGAAATACTATCAAACCATAGAAATTGGTTTCACTTATTTTGGAGCCATAGATAAAATCCTATGAATTTAATAAGATAAGGAAAAGTAATTACCAAAGATAATAAAACACTTATCTAAAATCCATACCAAATGGTGAGCAAATAATCCTAAAGATATTTAAAAGAATAAATAAATATTAAATAAGATTTTACAAATTGGAGTCACCAAGTTTGGATCTATAAATAAAAAGATATGGATTTTATAAGATGAAGAAAGAAATATTAAATAAGGATTATTTAAAGACCAAATTAAATCATGGCCTAATCCATTAAGCAAATGTAATGAATAGAATCCAAATCCAAATAAAATAAAAGGATAAACAATTTCCAAAATAAAATAAAATGGCATTAACCATTCTATCCCTATTTTAATAAAGACAAATCTCTAATAAGAATAATTATATAATTCATAAGAAAATAGTATTTTGGAATTTACCCAAGTGGAATAAAAGTTGTTTAATTAACTTAAATAAAATAAATCTTCCAAGTAAAATCTAGGGAATTAAAACTATATTTAATTCCATTGGAACTAAAACAAATACCCAATTCAAATGATTAATGAATCATATTAAAAACTTTTCCAAATAATTCAAGATGAATTATTTGAACCCAAATAAACAAATAAAAAACTACTGAAAAAGATTTGGAAGGATTTAGAAATTTAAATGGTGTTTGAAAAAAATATTATTAAATCTTATTTGATTTAAAACAAGGGCCTATTTGAATAATTAAAAGACCCCAAAAAGAATAAAATTTTATTCCAAAATTGACTTTAGATTATATTACTAATCAGTATTTAAACCTACACAAATTTTGGTTGAGGTTTGAATTCAAAATAATGTTTGAATTAATTAAGCAAAATCAAAACAGAAATTAGAAATGGAAAAAGAGAAAATCATTCAGAATAAAAAAAAGTGAACAAGGTCGACCCAGCCCAGCAAGACCCATTTGGCCCAACAGCCCACCACACACCCCCTCCCCTGAAATGTTTTTCTCACCGCGGATTGATCCCACTCGGTCCCTGAACGCCCAGACCCACTCCCCCTCTCTCCCTCACGCTGACAACGGACCCCACTGCCACCTCACCGTCGTTCTCACCCGCCGCTGACCGCGCCCCCTTCTCTGGCCATTACTGTTGTTGAATGCTGGCGTGAATTCGCTTTACTAGCTGAGTAACCCCCGTCGGTGACCGCTCCCTCTTAACCGCCTCTCCCTCCTCTCTGTTTCCCCCTCAGTCCCTCACCCTAGCGCGCCCCCAGGCTCCATAATTTCGCACTACACCGCCACTCCCTCCGACGCCTTCCGACGGCAATTCCGGCCACCACCGTCAGCCCCACTGCCTCCTGAGCACACGAGCTTTTCGAAGATTCCCTACACCTACCACCTTCCCTCGCTTCAGATCGCTCGCCTTTCGGCAACATCTCCGCCAGAGCAGCGCCACCATCTGCCGTCATTCCGACGACCTCTCCCCGTAAGTTCCGTCCTCCCCTCCCTCTCTAGATGACTCATGCGTAGTCTCCAAACCCTTCCGCATCTAATGAACCTCTTCGCGCGTCTTCTAGTGACCTGCAGCTCTCGCCAGCGACGAAGAACGAAGAAGCCATCGAAAGACACATCTCCGGCGAGCAATAGCCAGTAACGTCGTGCGCCCCTGACGCTGAAACGACCACTTCGAGCTTCTGCAACCTCCTGCGAACCTGGTGAGCCATCTCTCCTCCTCCCTTGCTTCCTGCTCCTCCAGAACCGCCGCCAGCAGAGCCGTGCCACCGCTCGTCGCTGGATTGCGCCGCCAATCCTTGGTCAGAGCACCGCAGCCATCAGATCTAGATCGCACGGTTAGGATAGGTTAACTTAAATGAAAGGGTACGAGTGTCTCTGCACCGCTCTATCTAACTTAGATCCAACGCCTCACAGTGCTTGATCCGTGCGAACCTGTACCAGCAAATAGAAACACGACATGTGGCCTGGAATCTGTTTTAAAATCAGAAACTTGTCTATTAGATGTTCCAATTTGAAAAATTCATAACTTTCAAACCACACGTCTAAATTTTGCCAATTTTATATCAATGGAATCAGCAAGACAAGTACTTTCTGACCATGCACTTTGTTTAGTAAAATGCTTCTGTTAAATTGATTGTTTTTGCAGAAACTTGTGTATGCATGTTTAGAATATAAAAATTGTTCTAAAATGATTTTTGAGATAAAACCTTTGGAAAATGGTTTGTTTTGAACCTACTGACCATAGAAATCAATTTGTGATTTCAAAAACATATTTGGTGAAGCAAAAGAATAAAACCTTGAATTAAAACATTTCTAGTCAAATAAAAATATGGTTTAATTGTTAAAATGATTTTGGAGGAAAACTTTTGGGAAATGATTTGATTTAAACTCTCTGACCCCAAACACCAAGTTTTATGATTTGAAAATGTATTTGGAGAATCCTATAAAAACTATTACTTTGCTAAAGACATTTTCAACCAAATAAAATAATGACTTGGTTTGAAAATGGTTTATAGGTAAAATCTTTTGTAAATAGTTTTGCCACTTTATAAAATGACCAATAAGTGTTTTAGAATGTTTATGACCTATTATAAACCACTTTTGTAAATAAAACAATGTTTGGCATGCTTGCATGCATTATTTTGTTTCTATTATTTTATGTGATGTTTTGCTTGAATGGTAGATTGAAATATTGCTTGCTTGATTGAATTGTAGTGGAACTTGAAGAGTGTGAATATTGCAAAGATCAAGGAGTGAACTTATATTCTCTACCAAAAAGGCAAGTGATGCTTCATACATTTGTCCCATTATTTTCACTATGCATTAGTGATATTTCTAAGTAGGACTTGCATGGAATTTTGCTAAGTGTAAACTATGCCATGGGAAATCCTAGTATGTCGTGGGAATGACCACGGCAGACGCTTCAATCGGCAGCGAGTAGTAGAACGAAGGGCAAGGGCGGCCAGCCATCTGCGGTGCAAGATGAGGGCGGAGACACAGGGTTTTACCCAGGTTCGGCCCCCCGGAGGGTAAAGACCTACTCCTGCTAGATTGTATTATGATGGAAGTACAATGGGGCGAGCTCGATGGATAGGCGGCGAGTTGCTTGGGTGGATGATGGAACGTATCCTCTACACGCCCTGTAGGGAGGTTTATATAGACTCACCCCCTAGGGTTTACATATCTCAACCGAATCAGTTAAGGTTTTGGTACTCGTTTAACCTAATCCGACTGGGCCTATCTACTCTCCTGGGCCTTGACTTCCGCCGCTTGGATCCACGCCAGTCTTGATCCGCCATCCGCAGCCCACTCGCTAGTTCTCGGGCGATCGGAACGCCCTCTGGTATATCGTAGGCATATCCCCATCAGTAGTCCCCGAGGCTGTCGTCGATTGGGCGCAGGTGTTCGTTGGCAGTCGGAGTATACGGGTCCAATGCGGACGCCCAGTCGAATCGGCGGCGGGCTCCTGAATAAAGAAAAAACTAATTACTCTGGTCGCAATGACAATAGTTAATCGGGTCGCAGCTTGGCGAATGGGTCGGCGAAGTATTTAGTCACTGTTGTAGTGACTGGGTCGGCGAGTTGAATGGACGAAGTTGGACCGTCAGACGTAGTGATCGGGGTAGTAACTGGGTCGGCGAAGTATTTAGTCACTGTTGTAGTGACTGGGCAATCCAACGGTAACTTTGGCGTAATCACCGCGTAGTAACGGCTCCCTGATTTGGCGGGTAACAACCGCTATATAAAGGGAATGGTAGGTGATCGGGGAATCATTCCTTCGTCATTTCCTCCGATTTCACCCATCTATGTTTTCCTCTGCATCGCGATCCAATCGATCCAAAATCCCCCGACCTCCACGAACCTTTCCGCCAATGGCCCCCTCCACCGAACCATGGGGCAGGTCCAAGTGCACAAGAGCGCTACTGGCATCCTTTGAGGAGGCCGGGATCCTGCACGCTGGTAGGTGGTGCATCCCCGCGGCAGGAGAGGTGACTCCGGATCCGCGCGAGGGAGAATTTGTTTGCTTCACCAGCCATCTGGAACGGGGGCTGGGGTTCCCCACGTCTCTCTTCTTCCGGCGCTTCTGCGCGTTCTACAGGATCCAGCCGTCGGACCTGGGCCCACACAACATCGAGCAGCTCGCCATTTTCGTGGCGTTCTGCGAGTGCTACCTGGGCTGCAAGCCCTACTTCCCCCTATGGCAAGATCTGTTTCACGGGAGGATCAGTTGCGAAGAAGCAGGCAGCCCAATGCTTGCTGCGGGTGGCCTGACGTTTCAGCTGAAGTCGAAGGCCTCCTTTTTTGACCTGATGCTACCTACCAAGGCAGCGAGCGAGTGGAAGAAGTCCTGGTTTTACGTCACCGAGGCGACTCCAGACGGCGAGGTGGCGATCCCTAGGTACTCCGCCGACCGGCCCGAACCGCGCTGACTCCATGTCGGCAAGCTCCCAGTAGACCAGCGGATGGTCGTGGATGAGATGCTCCAAACCATCCGCGGCCTGAAGAAGAAGGGTTTTCAGACCATCAATTTGTACAACTGTTGGCTCGGACGGCGACCCGTTCCCCTGGCCCGCCGTGACCATTACATGTACGAGTACACGGGCAGGGAAGACTCGACGAAATCCTGCCTCGCCGAATGGAACCTTGAAGAATATACCCTGGTGCTGAAGAAAATCACCCAGGCAGCATACCTGGACGCGAAGGCCGGGGTCGCCCCCTACACCGCGAAGTATCCAGCCCCAATGGTAAGTCGCTGTTTTCACCATTATTCGCAGTCGCAGTTGATGCTGTCGCGGTTGTACTGATACTATCTCATGGTTGCTGTAGTTATTTCATGTGGTGGAAGGGTGGCTCCCACCCGCGGACAATGAGAACTCGAGCTCGTCCGTCCAGGACGGGGTTGAATCGCCTCCTGCCAAGGGTGGCGTTGAGAGCGACAGGAGCGACGATGACGATGAGCCCAGGGAAGAGGCCGCCCCACTGGTTCGCAAAACTCGTGGGCAGCATCATCGCGAACTCGAGGCGAGTAGAAGCCTTGAACATCATGACGACGACGAGCTTCCTGAACACACCTCGCGTCGCGAGGCCACTCCGTCAAAGAAGAAGAAGAAAAAGGAGGTGAAGGCCCCACCGAAGAGGAAAACGAAGCCGGCGAAACAGGCATCTCCGCCTCGTTCGGCGAGTAGTTCCGACGCCACCAACTGGCTGAGGATGAAGCGCCAGACGACAAAAGACCGGATGCCACGGCAGCCGCCTCCCAGAGAGCTCCTTCCAAAATCGCTGAGGTTTCGCCGCGGCTCACAACGAAGAGGCCTTCCGTGTCTTGGGCGCATGATGTTTTTGAGATGGGCCTCAGTCGGAAACTGGGCCCCGAACTAGAGAAGCCGGCTAGCATCCGCACGGGGATGCAGTTCATACCAGTCGCCAAGTGAGTTTTGTTCACCTGCCTTACTTTTCGTCGTACTCGGACCATTTTGCTTATGTAACCACCGCAGGACGAGTTAAAAGATAGGACACCCGTCCGTGGCCAAAGTGCCGCCAGTCGTCGCCGAGGAGGACCCCTCTCGGAAGAGGAAGGCTGATGAGGTCGCTGCCCCCACAGATAGTGCCAAGAAGGCCAAGGGCGACGATGTCGTCACGGTGTCTGACGACACGACGATTGATCCGAGTGGTCATGCGACGGAGGCGGCCTTGAAGATCAAGGAGGGTGCTTCCTCGCCTCTGATGGCCGAGCCGGCTTCGTTTGGTGCCGGCGCATCCACCGCTACCTTCCCCTGCTTCATGGCCAGAGCGGCTACGGCAAGTGGTACCACGCCATCGAGTCGCGTACCTGGGGTCGCCGACATGGAGATCGAGCAGCGTCGCAGGCACACTCCGGCTCTTCTCGCGTCCGTGGACACGCTACAGCTTCATGGCATGCTTGGCGCAGCCATCCAGGTAT
This sequence comes from Avena longiglumis, assembly GCA_030063025.1. NCBI lineage: Eukaryota > Viridiplantae > Streptophyta > Magnoliopsida > Poales > Poaceae > Avena > Avena longiglumis. The sequence continues at coordinate 107,127,655 of CP125974.1, forward strand.
GCCCAGTCCCCGAGTATCGGGCCACTGGATTTCAGTGGTCAGATTCTTTTGGTGTGTTGTTTGTATTTCTAGCACCCAGTCCCCGAGTGCGCAATCGCTGAATTTCAGCGGGTGGGCACTTAGGATTTTTGATCTCCAGTCCCCGAGTGTCCAGTCGCTGAATTTCAGCGGGTGGGCACTTAGGATTTTTGATCTCCAGTCCCCGAGTGTCTAGTCGCTGAATTTCAACGGGTTGGCACTTAGGATTCCGTTGTTGTTAACTGTTTGGCTTGTGCGCAGGGCTTGCAACTTGAGTCAGCTGACCGGCTTGCTGCGAAGTGTCGTGCGGAGAAAGAACTTGTTGCCGTCCAAGAGGCGAACAAGGGACTCCAGGCGATTGCTGCGAAGGAAGAGGAGGTCCGCCAGGGCCTTGTCCCGGCGAGTGAACTGACGGCGGCTCAATCTGCGCTGACTTCGGCTAGGAAGCGGATCGCCGACCTTGAGCGCAAGCTTAAGGAAGCGAAGGAGGAGGTGAGTTCAGCGGATGGGCGAGCCAAGGCTGCTGTTACGGCTGCCGCTGAAGAGCGTAAGGTCTCTGACTCCCTCGTTGCTGGGCTACAAGACGACTACTCCTCTCTTCAAAGCTTCATCACGGGTCTCTGCCGTCCTTTGATTGGTAAGTGTGTTTGCCTTTGCCTGTAGTATTTACATTGTGTGATCTTTGTTGTACTCACTGCCACCCTCTGTCCATAGGTCGGATCATCGATAGCTCGGAAGAGGCGCAGTCGTTCGACGCGCGGCAGTGTGTGGCCACTCTGGTCAACTCGGCCATGTTGTCCACGGCTTGCATTCGGGCGTATCTTCAGAAGATGTCACCCACGGAAGTGATTCCCAGCAACCTCGTCGAAGTGTGGCGGTATCTGGAGAAGGCGCCATCAGTCGTCGAGTTCATGACGCGGTCGGCGTTCCGGCGCGGGGCGGCGACGGCGCTTAGCCTTGGGCTCGCCCACTTCCCAGAGGATTTCGATCTGGACGACGTGACGAGTGGCTACCCGTCGTCGACGGGCTCGGTGGAGATTGCCGAGGTGCTGAAGCTTACGGACCGTGCCGCGGTATACTCCGATCGTGTCTGGGCGATGGGCGACCTCCTTCCTTATCAGGAGACGACCGTCGCGCCCAACGATCCCGAGCTGCCGCACCGGGACTTCAAGATCGAGCATCCCTTCCGTGCGGCGATGGCGGGTGAGCTGATGATGTACCCATCGAACCCGTACACTCCCTTCATTCGCAACCGCAAGGGTGGCGGCGAGTCGACATCGAAGCCTGCGGAATAAAACATTGTGCCCTGGGGCGTTAGTAGAAGTTCGGCCATTGGGCACAACTTGTATTTGTAACAACTTTGGTCTTGCTATAATGGGATGTTGCGTTATTTTGTGATTGTGATTGAACGAGTCCCCGAGCGCGTCCGCCCTTTTTATGGGGTTTACCTCGTTTGTTATGTGTTTGTGTTTTTGAGCGTTTTGTCGGTTGTTTTGTTATTGAGGTCGACTCGCCCGAGCTTGGAAAGCCAGTGGCAGGGCGACTCCCAAGAGTGCTCTTTACTTAACCGTTTTCCCTTGCGCGAACAAGGTCGGGTAGCCGAGTCCCCGAGCGTGGTACTTGGTGGTTCTAGTCGCGGCTCTAGGGTGGGTGAGGACTGGGCGCGTCAGAGTGAGCACATCACTCCTGCCTGGCCCGTCGGGTTAGTCGCATGGCCAGTCCTAGGAACGCTCTCATACTTGGATTTTTTCCCTAGCCGCTCGTTCTTAACTGGTCGTCAGTCCCCGAGCGTGGTATTTGGCCGTTCGAGTCGCTGTGTCGAGGATGCGGAGGATCATGGTCGCTGTGAGGAGCGAAGACAGTTGTCTTGGCTCGTTAAGCCAGTCGAGCTAGGCGACTCCAATGGGGCACCGGGTAGGCGTTTTTCGTGGACGTTACGAGTCCTGGGGTAACCCAGTACCCTCGTAACGCACTACTTGGCCGTGCCGGTCGCTGTGCCAGAAGTTGACTTCTGCAGTTAGCTTGGCGCTGTTATTACGAGTGCGAGTGGCACAAGATACGAAGAGTGGACGCAATTTGCGGCAACCGATATATTTTATTTCATAGCTAGTGGAGGGTACATGTATGGAGTTCTAGGAGTAGAACTTCCGTAGGAGGTTCACATTCCACGGTCGCTTGACGTCGAGTTTCCCATATCCGCGGACGTCGGTGAGGTAGTAGGCGTCGTTGCCGAGTACTCGCCCGATGGCGAATGGTCCCTCCCACGGTGGGGGGGGGAGAGCTTGTGCATGCCCTTCTTGTCCTGGATGAGGCGTAGCACCAGGTCGCCTTCTTGGAAGGTGCAAGTTCTCACCCGCCGGCTATGGTAGCGGCGGAGTCCTTGCTGGTAGATGGCAGTGCGGGAGCGAGCTAGGTCGCGTGCCTCGTCGAGTTGATCGACTCCATCCTGGCATGCGAGTTCGTTCGCATCCTCCGTGTAGTGGACGACCCTTGGCGAGTCGTGCTCTAGGTCGGTGAGCATGACTGCCTCGGCACCATACACCATGAAGAAGGGGGTGAACCCTATCAACCTGTTGACCGAGGTACGGATACCCCAGATGACGGAGGGTAGTTCCTCGACCCAGCACCCGACGGTGCGCTCGAGTGGTACTTGGAGCCGTGGCTTCAGGCCGTGGAGGATGCTCTGGTTGGCCCGTTCCGCCTGGCCGTTGGACTCTAGGTGGGCGACTGAGGCAACGTCGAGTCGGATGTGATGTTCCTTGCAGAACTCGGCCATGGCTCCTTTGGCGAAGTTGGTGTCGTTGTCCGTGATGATGCTGTTTGGGAACCCGTAGCGATATATGAGCTCGCGTAGGAACTTGGTGGCGGTCTTCCCGTCGCATTTCCGGACTGGCTTGGCCTCCACCCACTTTATGAATATGTCGACCGCGACTAGGAGGTGGGTGAAGCCAGAGGGGGCCTTTTTGAAAGGGCCTACCATGTCCATACCCCACACGGCGAATGGCCAGGTGATGGGGATTGTCTTGAGCGCTGAGCTCGGCACGTGTGTCTGGTTGGCGTACTTCTGGCACCGGGCGCACCGCTGGACAATGTCGACGGCGTCTGCGTGTGTGGTGGACCAGTAGAAACCATGCCGCATAGCCTTTGCGACCAGAGAGCGGGCGTCGGCATGGTGGCCACAGTCGCCGGAGTGGATGTCGTGGAGGATTTTGCGTCCTTCAGCGAGTTGGACGCAGTGTTGGAACACGCCGGTCACGCTGCGCTTGTGGAGCTCGCCGTCGATGATGACGAAGGATTTGTAGCGTTGCGCTATCATCCGGCTCGCTTGCTCGGCCAAGAAGGTACCTCCTCCAAGTAGGCGATGTACGGCCTAGTCCATCGGCTCGTGATGAGTGCAACCAGGGCTGCCTCTGGTTGCAGCGGGACTCCGATGTCGATCTCCCTTGGGGGAGAGACGGACGGCTTGGTGATCGTGTCGAGGAAGACGCCGGCGGGTGGTGCGAGTCGAGCCGAACCGATGCGAGAGTTTGCGTCGGCCTCCTCGTTCTTCCGCCTGTCAATCCACTCGACGGAGTAGCCTGCGAAGTGTCCGCCCAACTTGTCCACTGCTTGGCGGTATGCCGCCATGGTGGGAGAGACGGCGTCGCAGGTGCCAGCGACTTGCCCAACGACGAGGTCGGAGTCTCCGTAGCAGCCTAGGAGGTTGACATTCATCTCCTTGGCAGCTCGCATGCTGTGGAGTAGTGCCTCGTACTCGGCCATGTTGTTGGTTCAGGTGGTGAAGTCGAGGCAGAGGACGTAGCGGAGCTTGTCGCCCTTCGAGGAAGTCAACACGATCCCTGCTCTTGCGCCGTCTGCATTCTTGGAGCCGTCAAAGTGTAGGCTCCAGTAGTGGAGGTACGGCAGCTTTTCCGGCTGCTGGGCCTCTTCCCAGTCGGCGATGAAGTCCGCGAGAGCCTGTGACTTGATCGCTTTGCGTGTCTCATACTTGATGTTGTGGACGCCGATTTCGACGGCCCACTTGGCGACTCGCCCGGTCGCCTCACGGTTGCGGATGATGTCCTGAAACGGTGCTGAGGAGACGACCGTGATCGAGTGCTCCTGGAAGTAGTGTGGCAGTCGCCGCTGTGCTCTGAAGACCGCGTATACCAGTTTCTGGTATTGCGGGTACCGCTGGCGCGACTCGGTGAGGACCTCGCTTATATAGTACACCGGTCGCTGTACCGGGCGCTCCTTTCCTTCCTCTGGCCGCTCGACGACCATGACGGCGCTGACGACGCGCTCGGAAGCCGCGACATAGACCAGCATGGGTTCTTTGTCGACGGGGGCGGCGAGTAGCGGTGCTGCGAGTAGCACCTTCTTGAGGTCGTGGAGCGCGTCGTCCGCCTCCTTGTCCCCTCGGAAGGTGGGGTTCTGCGCATCGAGGTATAGGGCATCGCTTTTGCCAATCGGGGATGAAGCGATCGAGCCGCGACCGCCCGCCAGCTTCGGGCGCCGCAAGCACCGGGTTTTGCCGAGCGATCGTGTCGATCTTGGTGGGGTTCTCCTCAATCCCGCGCTTGGAGACGACGTAGCCCAGTAGTTGCCCTGCTGGTACACCGAAGGTGCATTTGCCTGGGTTTAGCTTTATCTTGTATTTCCGCAGGTTGGCGAATGTTTCCGCCAGGTCGGCGAGTAGGTCGCCCTGGCGAACGGACTTCACTACAACGTCGTCGATGTAGACGTGGATATTGCAGCCAATTTGGCTCGCAAGGCATTCCTGCATGCACCGCTGGTATGTCGCCACGGTGTTGTTGAGGCCGAAGGTCATGGCGGTGTAGCAGAAGGCTCCGAATGGCATGATGAACGCCGTCTTTTCCTCGTCCTCGACAGCTATTTTGATCTGGTTGTACCCAGAGTAGGCGTCGAGGAAACACAGCGACTCCGAACCCGCGGTGGAATCGATTATTTGGTCGATCCGCAGGAGGACGAATTGCTCCTTCCGGCAGGCGCTGTTTAAGTTTGTGTAGTCGATACACATCCTCCAGGTCCCATTTTTCTTCTCGACTAGGACTGGGTTTGCCAGCCACTTGGAGTATTTTATTGGCCGGATGAATCCTGCAGCGAGTAGACGCTGCACCTCCTCGGCGATGGCTTGGCGGCGCTCTTCATTGAAGGGCCGGCGATCGCTGATGTCGCACTTTGGGGTCGGCGTTGAGTTTGTGCTCAGCGAGTTCCCTAGGGACACCAGGCATGTCAGAGGGCTTCCATGAGAAGATGTCCCTTTTCTCACGGAGGAACTCGATGAGCACGCCTTCCTATGCTGGGCTCATGACCGTCCCGATCGTCACCGTCTGGCTGGAGTCGCCTGGGACCAGCTCGACGGTGCGGGTGTGCATCGTTGCCTTGAATGCTGAGGTGTTGCCGCCCTCTGAATTGGGCTTCTTGAGTATGGTGGGGTCGTCGTTGTTGACCCTGCTCACGTACTTGGCGAGCTCGTCGGCGTGGTTGGCCTCTGCCGCGATGACGGCGTCGACGAGTTCGGCTCCTTTGGCCTCGCACTCGGCGGCCATGTTGGGGTCGCCGTTGATGGTGATGACGCCGCGTGACCCGGGGAGCTTCATCGCGTTGTACGCGTAGTGGGGCGCTGCCATGAACTTGGCGAATACCTGGCGCCCCAGGACGCAGTGGTAGGGGCTATCGAAGTGTACCAGCTCGGTGCGGAAGTTTGCTGCTGTGCCGAAGGTGACTCGCTGCGTGACCTTGCCGATCGGGTACGCCTTCCGACCGGGGACGATGCCGTGGAACGTGGTGTAGGTCGTCTCGACCATCGACTGCGGGAGCCGCAGTCGCCTGAAGGTGTCTAGGTACAGGATGTTGATGGAGCTGGCGCCGTCCATCAATGTTTTGGGGAGCCAGTAGTCTCCCACCTTGGGCTTGACCACCAGGGCGACTCGGCCTGGGTACTCGATGCGTGGCGAGTGGTCCTGGTGGCTCCAGGTGATGGGCTGCTCTGACCAGTTGAGGAACTGGGGAACGTCCACCTGGGCCACCGCGTTGTCGGCGACGGCGCGGGTGATGACCTTCTTCTCGCGCCTCGTGTTGAAGCCTATGAAGGTGTGGAGCGAGCCGGCCACACTGCCGAATTTTCCGCTGTTTGGCGGGCTGTTTTTGGGGTCCTCCCGCGCTTGCTGTGCCTTCTCAATCTCCTTGAGAGAGTGGCAGTTGGCGGTCGTGTGCGTGGCGGGCTTCCCTGCTGTGAAACGCACAAGGCTGGTTAAGGAGGGCCGCGGGGTCGAACCTTGGTTTCGCCTTGTAGTTGCCGCCGTCACGGCGGAAGCTCTTGGGCTCGCGCTGCGTGTGCCCAGCGTTGGCGACGAAGTCGACTCGCCCGTCACTGCGGCGCTTGCCGGTGAGGAGAGTGTTGCTGTAGCGTAGGTCGGACCGTCGTCCGTTGTCGTTGCCGTTTGTGCGACGTTAACCACCCGACTCGTTGTCGGTTTTCTAGTTTGGGTCTTCCTCCGTGTATCTTTTGGCGATCTCAAGGAGGTACGGTATGTTGTCGAGTGTGCGGTATGCTCGTTTGAGCTTGGCGACCAGGGGCTCGTAGCGGCACGAGGTCTTGAAGCAGTGGATCGCGGCGTCCGGGTGCATGCCGACCGCGTTGTACCATAGTTCTTGCCACCGTTGGACCCAGCTTCAGGTCGACTCGCGGGGTCCCTGGACGCATTGTTCCAGGTCCTCGATGGTGGTGGCGCGGGTGTAGGAACCCTCAAAGTGCCTGACGAAGGCGTCGCGCATCTCTTCCCAGGAATCGATGCTATCCGGGGGGAGAGTGTTGATCCACTGCCTGCACGCTCCCTCCATCATCAGGGGGAGGTAGCGGGCGGCTAGCAGGTGGGTGTTGCCAGCGATCCCCATCGCCATGAGGTAGGTGTCCAGCCACACGGAGGGGTCGTACGAAGGGTCGTACTTCTCTATTTCCTTTGGCGCTTTGAAGTCCGCCGGGTATTTTTCGCCTCGGATCATCGGTCCAAAGCATCGGGGCCCGAGTCGGCTTAGCGACCCCATCGGCTCGCCGTCGCAGCGATTGGTTAGAGTGTGTCGCAGGTCGTCGGGCTGGCGGGCGCGCCAGCTTTGGTACATGATGATGTGGGTGCGGGCGTCGACGGGCTGACCGTTGGCGGCGACGAAGTTGGTCGCTGGCCTGGGGTCATTGGTGGAGAGTGCCGCATTCGCGGGTCGGTGTTGGAGCTGCAGTGGTTCGGGTGGCGGGCAGTTGAGGGTGTTTGCCGCCAATGGACAGCCGCTTGAGGCCGCTCTGTTGCCCGATGAACGCGAGTACATCCGACCCTGTGAGTCGACGCCTGCGTTTTGTTGCTCGACCGCCTTTGCGAGCAGGGCCTTGACGTACTGGATCTGTAGGGCGCCATCACCGGTGGCCGTGATGTTGTCGGCCGCTGCTCGGCCCGCCACGAGGTTGTCCATCGGGGTGGAGAATAGTGGTAGGCCGTTCGCGTCTTTCTCCCGTGAGGAGACCATGATCCGCGGCTGGTCCCTCGGGGTGCGCGGTTGGGTGGAGGTGGGGCGCCGTTCGCCGTCGACCCTGGCGGAGGCCGGGCGCTTCCGGTGGCGCTCTCCGACGCGCGCCGCCACGCTGGCTGGGTCGCTCGCTGCCGGTTCAGGTCGCGCCCCTGGACGGTGGGGTTCAGGCGCGACCTGATTCGCAGCTGGTGGTAACGTGACAGCTCCTGCGCCGTCACCTGCTCGAGGCGAAATTTTTCACGCCATTGTTCCTTGCGACTGCCCGCCAGCTTCAGCGGTTCTTGACCTCCGCTGCGCGTTAGGAGGGATCGAGGTGGAGAAGGGATCCTCTGGCGGGTTGGTGCCAGTCGCCATGTAGGTTGCGGCGTGGCGACCGGTCCCGTCGTGGAGATCAACAGAGTTTTCCGACCCGGAGTCGAAGTCGAAGATCCCAAGGATGGAGGGATCCTCGAAGTCTCCCATGTTGGAGACCTGGGTGATGGAGCCCGCGGGCGAAGTCACGATGATGGATCCGGCGAGTGACGCCGGAGTCGCCGAGTCGGCGTCGTTGTTGAGGGCCGCGTCTTCCGCGGCCGCGGTGGCTTCGGCCACGTCGCTGTGGGCCGAGTTGTACTCGGAGGCGAGGCGGTGGATCGCGCGGACCTGGCTCTCGGAGAGCCGGTCGCGTGGCGGCGACTCGCGGATGCGAGCTGAGTCCTCCAAGACGATGACGTCGGTTAGGCCGACGAAGAGGCTGATTGTGCCGACTGGCAAGATCATGCTGTGCGTGAAGGGTCGCGCCGCCGGGACGTAGCTTCTCGGCAAGATCTGGAGCATTTCACCGATCGCTATCATGCGGCCGGTGGCGACCGTCTTGTTGATGGGCAGATTGGATCTCGCCGCAGAACACCAGCCAGACCGGCCAGGCCCCACGGTGGGCGCCACTGTCGTGGGAATGACCACGACAGACGCTGCAATTGACAGCGAGTAGTAGAACGAAGGGCAAGGGCGGCCAGCCATCTGCCGTGCTAGATGAGGGCGAAGACATAGGGTTTTACCCAGGTTCAGCCCCTCGGAGGGTACAGACCTACTCCTGCTAGATTGTATTATGATGGAAGTACAATGGGGCGAGCTCGACGGCTAGGCGACGAGTCGCTTGGGTGGATGATGGAACGTATCCTCTACACGCCCTGTAGGGAGGTTTATATAGACTCACCCCCTAGGGTTTACATATCTCAACGGAATCAGTTAAGGTTTCGGTACTCGTTTAACCTAATCCGACTGGGCCTATCTACTCTCCTGGGCCTTCAGCTTCCAGTCGCTTGTATCCACGCCAGGTCTTGATCCAGTCGCCGTCCTGCAGGCCCACTCGCCAGTTCCTGGGCGAGTCGGAAACGTCCTGCTGGGTATACCCCGGTAGGCATATCCCCATCATAGTAGATGAAACCTTAGTAGAAATTTCCTAAGTTAAGACTCCTACTACTATCATGCTTAGCTTAGCTAACAGAAAACAAGGGTGGAATATATATTCATACTATGGAATATTTCCAAGTCAAGGACTTGTGTTTTATTTAATAAAACAACTAAGTGAATGAATCACCTGGGTGGAATGGAAGGAATGGTTTGTGTTGAGTGGTTCACAAGGCCCATTTCTATGGTTTACCTTGTGTATCTCACTTGTGGATGGCCACCCAGGAACAAAGAGATTTGAGATGTCAAATGTTGAGAAGCTTCAAGTGCAGCCACTTGGCATTATGGGCTCTTCCTGGATCATATAGGTTGCAATAACTTAGCCAAATGGACAGTTGGTGGTAGGGGATTGATAGGTTGGAGCGCGTCCATTCTGGTCTAAGGGAAGGCTTCTGAAAGATCTTGTCTTGGTGAAACCAAGCCTTGTGGGGAAAGTGCACCACCTCTCCAGACTGTAAAATCTAAGTACTTAGCCATGTCCCTGGAAAAGGACAATTTGAGCATCAAGACATGGAAGATATCAACAATCTCCTCATCCCAATTTCTAAGTTAAAACTTGTGGTTGAACAAGGGTTGAAGGATCACCAATTTCTATTGGGAGATGCCTTGGGTGATTTTGTCAAGCAAAAACTTAGTGTTTTCAAATGATAAGGAAAAATCTATTTTGAGCAAATCAAGCCTAAGATCCACTTAGCCAAATGCATATAGATGATAGACCCCACTATACTACCATAGTATCACTTGCCAATACAATTCAAATGTATTGACCCTTGTGGCTGTAACTTATAATGTTGTAGGTTTGTTTGATGTTAGAGAAGTTTATTGATTAGGATTACAAGTCTACAACCAACATGTCTGCCTGTGGCACTTTGAAGATGAAGGACCCCATGCTATTGTTATATTCTGCTGCATTGTAATGAGATAGCCAAATGAGCTATGTAAGATGTAATAAATTATGTTATTCCTGGTTATAAAGCTGTATTATGACCTTTGTTTCTTGATATTACATCTTAACTGTGGATGCTAGCTATTGATCCAGGGACTAGCATTGTAAACACAGGGATCTCTACCTTATTAAAGGTTGGGAACCTTACAGATGGTATCAGAGCATTGTGTTGCCTGTAGGATTTGTAAACCTAGGATTGGACAAACCCCTTAGAAAAAAATAGGAGGTGTATTTGTTCCAAAACTTATTTACAAACAATCTTGTAAACTCTTTCCTCAACCATTTTGGTTTTGATTCTACATCTCTTCTATTTCAACTTGATGGATAAAGCCTTCTCCATGGCCAAAGACTTCACCATGTGTAAATGGACTCTATCAGCTCTAATGACTTCAACATCTTCAAGTGATTTCAACCTTATTCTCAACAAGGACTTCAACCTTGGATATCACTAAGGACTACAAGTGAGACAAGAAATGTTGCTCAAGACTTGAAGACTAAGGGAATACAACTTAGAAGGAACCATCATCACTTTGAAGTTTTGTGACCAAAATTCAAGAAATTCTCCAAGGATACAAAGATCTTGTTCATGAAGAATCAACTAATAAGGATGGAAAGATCTCAAGTGAACCATATAGATGGACCACCATGTTTAGTCAAATGCACCAACTTAATGTGGTGTAGCAAAAATATTTTGTTGCCTAAAAATATGCTTGAGACTTGTTAGTTGAGTGGAGTATTTGTTTGAGATTGCTTGCACATTGCTTGAGTGAAATTGTGATGTGTGTGATTAGAATTGATTCCTTAGAAATCTTTTGCCTATTCTAATCCCAATCCAACCCTTAGAATTGATTCCTTAGATGCTAGCTATTGATCCAGGGACTAGCATTGTAAACACAGGGATCTCTACCTTATTAAAGGTTGGGAACCTTACAAAATATTTCATCGAGATCTAATAGAAATAAACCATTCATCATAGGTGCATGACCATAAAAGATTTCATTCATATAAATAGAACAACCATTGTTCTCGGATTTAAATGAATAACCACTTCGCATCAAGCACGATCTAGATACAATGTTCATGCTCAGTGCAGGCACCAGATAACAATTATTCAAGTTTATAACTAATCCCGATGGAAAATGGAGAGGTAGCGTTCCGACGGCGATCACATCAACGCTTGATCCATTGCCGACACACATCTTGACCTCACCCCTTGCTAGCGGTCGCTTGTTCCGTAGCCCCTGATTCAAGTTACAAATATTAGCAACTGAACCGGTATCAAATACCCAAAGTATCGCGAGCACTAGTCAAGTACACATCAATAACATGTATATCATATATACCTTTGTTTGCCTTGCCGAGCTTCTTGTCTGCCAAATACTTGGGGCAGTTGCGCTTCCAGTGGCCAGTCCCCTTGCAATAGTAGCACTCGGTATCAGAGTTAGGTCCAACTCGGGGTTTCTTTTCTGGCACGGAAACCGGGTTCCCGCCCTTACTTCCCTTCCGTTTTCCCTTCTTGTCTTTCTTGAAACCAGTGTTCCTATTGATCATCAACACTTGATGTTCCTTTTTTGATTTCCACTTCTGCAGTTTTAAGCATTGATAGAAGCTCGGGGAGAGACTTCTTCATGCCTTGCATATTATAGTTCATCACAAAGCTCTTATAGCTAGGTGGGAGAGACTGCAGAACACGATGGATGCCTAAATCAATGGGAATCGTTATTCCCAAGGACACAAGCTTATCGGCGTAACCCGACATCTTGAGTACATGCTCACTAACGGAGCTGTGCTCTTCCATCATGTAGCTAAAGAACTTTCTGAAGCATTGTAGCTCTCTACAGCAGCATGTGTGTCAAAAATCATTTTCAACTCACCCATTGTATCAAATGCATTGCCGTTTTCGAAACGCTTTCGAAGTTCCGATTCTAGCCCATACAATATGCCGCAATGAACTAAGTTGTGGTCCTCCTGACGAGTCTAATAGACATTCTTCTCCTCATCAGGGGCATCCTCAAAATGTGGGGGGCCTAGCGGCGCTTCTAGCACATATTGCTTTTGTGCAGCAGAGAGGAGAATCCTCAAATTCATGGCCCATTCGGTAAATTTGCTACCGTTCGTTGCAAGTTTCTCTTTCTCCATGAACACATTGAAATTAAAAGCAGGTGGTGCCATCTACAACAGAATTTGTAAAGTTTCGACTAAGTTTATGACAGATTGAGTTCAACTAATCCATATTACGAATGAGCTCCCACTCAAAAAGACATCCCTCATGCCTTTTTGGTGATTACTGTTGGGGATATGCTATATGGGTATCCTTATAGCATGTCTCTTATCCGGCTAACCCGGGTGGCCCATAGTTGGTAGGATGGCCTATGGCCTGCTGGGCGGCCCAGTTAGGTGGATCCAGAAGGGAGGCCCATGCCAGATAAAGGAAGGCTACGGTGGAGTTACCAGCGTACCCGGAGCCTTGGAGTGCAAGATACACAAGACTAGTGATAGACGGTGTAGGACTCTATAACCTGTCCGGCTAGGACTTTTCCCTGTAACCCTAAGACCTGGAGACTATATAAGTCGGGCCTATGGGAGCCTTTAGGGCACAATCTCATACGATCATAGATCGACACACATAACCTCGCACAGCGAACCTATCTATGTAACTCGGCGTATTGCCCTTATAGTGATTTATAGCAGGAGTAGGATTTCGCCACCGTTGTGGGATCTGAACCTGGGTAAGTTGTGTTACCTCATACCCGTCAACCGTCCGCCTTACCCCGCATCTCTAAACACGCACTATGAGGACCCCTCCATGGCGTACTCGTTGGCAATACCATGACAGTTGGCGCCAACCGTGGGGCAAGAGGCGCTTTAGGCTCTTCAGCGGGCGAGGAACAAGATCTTCGCGGGAATCGGCGAAACCATAGCCATCGGTCGCGTTCTCTTCTCCGGCAATGTTTCGATCTTCCCTCCTGACGAGTTCTGGATCCCGGCGAAGACGAACCCTACGCGGTGTTCGATCGTTCCTATCGGAGACATCCACCTCTTCATCAGCGAAACCGACTCGAGCACTAGTTCCCTGGGAGTCGGAGGAGCATCAAGACCAGCACGGACCGCCTACGGGCTAGATACGTTTGCGGAAGGATCGATGTCGGATCTCTCTTCGGAGTTTGCCGGCAAAGATCGGAAAGCATCAAGACCCGCACGGACCGCCTACGGGCAGGATACTCTAGCGAAAGGATCGATGTCGGATCTCTCCTCGGAGTTCGCCGGCAAAGATCGGAAAAATTCAAGGCCCACCCAAACTGCCCCTATGCAGGATATAAAGGTGGAAGATCACTGCAAATCCGCCGGCTTCGTCCGTGCGTCTGGACAGCAGAGATCCAAGTTCGTCGGCGTGGTTACCATCTTCAATCTAGCGCGCTGCGTTTAGAGAGAGGGCGAAAACCCCTACGATTACTTGGCTAGCTGGCTCCGTATACGAGTCGATCCGGCCCACTACCCCGATGATAATGCTCTGTATCACTTTGTGGAAGGACTGGACCGTGGCACGCTTCTCCGACATTCTCTAAGACGGCAGCAGGCAACAGGACGTCTCACCCTCGAAGAGATGGTGAGCACCGTCAACAGCTACGCGGAAGCTGACGCAACAGCCCAGATGGAGCTCGCGCTTAGAGACGGAGAACCTTCGATTCAGCAACTATCGCCACCGCCTCCCGCCGTCATCGTCGCAGCAGCACCACCACCTCCAGTCATCGTCGAGGCCATTGCACCTCCACCGCCCGTCATCGAGGAAGTCTTGGGACCCTCCGACTCTGTCATTGACGCGCATTATGTTGATTTCAGTGCAGATTCAGAGGAGATAGACTTCAATTCCGAAGAGCTAGACTCCGCCATGCAGGAGATGGAGGAGGAGTACTCACGTGACGAGTAAGCCCACAACACCGTCACGTCTCGAGGGGTGTTCGTCACCATTGGGACGGCGATGGATGAAGATCAACCTGGACGAGCTCCGCCTATGAAGCTGGAAAAGGGGAAGGGGCCACTTATTGCTGCTGACGATGATCACGCAAAAGACATGCCTCCTCCAGCATCTACATCGACAGCAGGCCAAGTTACTCCAGCTGATAGAGTGATGTACGGCAATCTCCCTGTCGAGCCACTAACCGTCGCTCATATCCGGAACGTGACCCAGCTTGACGAGAAGCGCCAGCAGCTGCTGGAGGAGGCGCAAGCCATCGCGGAGCAAGGCGCTAAACTAGATTGAGATCTGGTCAACGCGCAGAAAGCTAGAGCAATGGAGGCCGAGTACAAGACTTTGCTACAGCAGCAGAAGGCTAAAAAAACTCCGGCTCGCGTCATCAACGATCCTGGTGTATGGCGCGACCTAGGATGGGCTCCCTCGAAGCCGGCATAGGCCAAGCCATATATTGACAGCGAAGGCAAGCAGGTGATGCCCACCCCACTCCTTAACCTCGCCGTCGCCAAGACCCTTCTGGAGCAGGATAGATCACCTGAGGCAGTGGAACAGGTATATGACCTAGTGGCCAAGGTGGTGAAGCAGCAGGAAAAGGCTACCTCTCAGAGGCTTGAGTCTAACCCAACGTTATGCCTGTCTAGCCAGTACAAGCCGCCAAGGGACAGATCTCCTCTTGATGTCGGGTCCCAGACGGGTTCATCAGAACAAAAACGGAGGGATGCACGCAACAGGGAGGATGCCATCCCCATATCCTCCGACCACGGAGAAAAGGTCTGACCTCGTCGCCCATCACCATCGACCCGATCTCCACGACATCACGAAGATTACAAGGCTCACCATCGTACGGATATGCCCCCACCAAAGCAGTGCGACATCGTCATCCGCAGACCCGTCATGAAGGAGAGCGCAACCAAGGACACAAGAGCAGGTCGCGCCATGAACCTCCGCGTCCGACAAGCAACCGTGATAGACGTGAGGTGTCACAGTAGGGTAACAGCAAGAAGGCTAACCCACCGCCACCTCAGCCTCCGTCATCTCCAAGCAGTCACCATGGCGGAAGAGGTCCGCGTCGTTCACGCAGCCCATCCCCTGTTGACAAAAGGAAGAACCCGGAGCCGTACGATGCACATTCGCGGATCGACAAGATCCACGAGGCCCGGGAAGGACCATACCTGGGACCACGTTGCTTTGGACCTGCAATACGGTCCGCAACTTACCCCAAAGGTTTCCGGATTGACAAGACCATCAAACCCTATGACGGCACCGCCAAACCAGCCACATTGTTGCAGGACTACGGCAACACGGTGGCGATTGCCGGAGGCAACCCCAACTTCGCCGTCAAGTACCTCCCGTTAATGTTGGCAGGCACGACCCGTCAATGGATTGACGACCTGCCAGAGAAATCTATCTACAATTGGCTGGACATGCAAGAAACGTTCACCAAGAACTTCCTGCGAGGGTACATACAAGCGTCCCTGCACTGTGGGCGATCTACAACGGTGCGTGCAAGAGAAAGACGAGACATCTCGCGCCTACCTCTCCCGATGGCTGGATATGAATAATTCCTGCGCAGTAGTGCATGCTCAGACCGCCATGGCCGCCTTCATCGATGGGTTGGAAAGGGGCACGTTGCTCCGACATAAGATGAAGCGCTTGCAGGACAATCACCAGCTTGACTTGAATCAGATGATTCAGTTAGCTAGTGAGTTCGCAGCTGCCGACGATGATGCTCGTGGCTCTTTGCTGGCAACGGCCGTTCCAACCCAAGCTCGGAGGAACAGTAGTACAAAGCTGAAAACCGCTCCAGAAGAACAGACCGCGAGGCAAGGGAAAAGGGAAGAAGAAGGAGGAGGAGTCCAAGGATTCAAGTGACATGGACAAACACGTTGACCCCAAGGACGCCGCCAAGAGCAATGACAAGGGTAAGAACCCCTTCGCAAAGAAGGTTCCAGTCTACCACACTTTCCTTGGCACCCCCACCGTCCGACAACAGAAGACCTCTCTGAGGATCCTGATGGCCACTCTCCTCCAGTCCCCAAAGACTAAGGCTGGTCGGAAGTTCCAATAACTTGGGACAGGACGGACCACCCAGACCTGGTGCCCACGGAGAACCAGTACGCCATGGTTATCAACCCATTGATTGACGGCGTGGAGTTCACCAAGTGCATGGTGGATAGTGGAAGCAGCATCAACTGTTGGAGATATGCCCAAGAGACAATAATAAAGTGGTTATTATCATATCTTCATACTTATGATAAATGTTTACATACAATGCTATAATTGTATTAATCGGAAACATTAATACTTGTGTAGCATAATGATGTGATGGACATACTCCTATAGTTAAGCGTAGCATAAAGATCAAGTCATTTAGTATAGTTCATTTGCTATAAGCTTTCTGATACATAGTAACCTAATTCCTTCGACCATGAGATCATGCTAATCACCATCACCGGAAGGATGCTTTGATGACATCAAACACCACACCGTAGCTGGGTGGCTATAAAGGTGGCATTGAGTGTTCGGAAAGTATGTGTTGAGGCACATGGATCAAGAGTGGGATTTGTCCATCCATATGACGGATAGATATACTCTGGGCCCTCTCGGTGGAATGTCATCCAATTAGCTTGCAAGCATGTGACCGCTCACAAGGGATCACATACCACGGAACGAGAAAAGAGTACTTATCGAACGAGGTTGAACTAGGTATGCGAGATACCGACGATCAAAACCTCGGATAAGTAAACTATCGTGAGACAAAGGGAAATTGGTATCGTATGTAAGTGGTTCATTCGATCGCAAAGTAATCGAGAAATATGTGGGAGCCATATGAATTTCCGATTCCTATATTGTTTATTGATCGAGAAGAGTCTCGATCATGTCCGCATAATTCACGAACCGTAGGGAGACACACTTAAGGATTCGATGTTGTTGAGTAGTTATGGAATGATGAGTAAGAGACCGAATGTTGTTGAGTCTCGATGGGATCCGGATATCACGAGGAGATCCAGAATGGTCCGATAATAAGATTCATATAAGGAAAGTCCGTTTCGAGTTGGAGAATGGTTCCGTGTTTTCATCGGAATGTTCTAGAAGGTTCCGAATGTCCGGCACTGGAGGAAGGGTACATGAATGTGTTATATCAAGTTGATATGATTGCATCATGTACTAGGTGTCCTCTCTGTACCAAAATAGAGGGTTTATTCAAATCCTAGTTTGAAAAGTCAAACGGCTAGTTTGAAAGTCAAACGGCTAGTTTTGGGAAAGAGGAGAAGGAGGTTTGAAACCGACTTGGGGAGGAGTTCCTCCTCCACCGCCGCCCACTGGGTCCGAGTTGGGGAGGACTCCTCCCGGCGCGCCTCCCTCCACCTATAAGAGGAGGGGCAGGGCTCCCCTCCTAGACACACAAGTTGCCTCCCTCTAAACCTAAACCCTAGCCACAACCTAGGGATTTCTCCCAAGCCGCCGAGTTAGAGCTCCTAATTGCCCTAGCCGCTGGTTTAGCCCCTTCTAATTGGTGTGTCTAAACCCTAGATCACCAAGGCTCTCTCATAGTCCAGCATACTCGCTCCGGCTTAAGGCGAAGCCCTGCGAGATCTCCCCTCTACTTCCGGTACCACGCCGTCGTGCTGCCGGAATCACAAGGAGAGTGCCACAACCTCATTTTCTTTGGAGCAAGGAGAGGAAGGTCTTCGTCGAGTACCGAACGTGTGATCGATCGGAGCTTGCAGGAACATAGCCGGAAGGATCGTCTACGCGATCTTGAGATCGGCAAGAGTACGACTACATCACCCACGAGAATCTGCTCTCGTTAACTACTTTGGAATCTTCGAGGGTGAGTTCCTCTATCGACTCGTTGCTACAATCTAGTAGATAGATCTTGGCTTGTTTGTTTGCATGCGGTAGAATTTTTTTGTTTTCCATGCTATGAACCCCTACAGTGGTATCAGAGCCGTGTCTATATGTAGATCTGTTTGCACGAGTAGAACACAATGGTCATTGTGGGCGTTGATGCTTTTGTTATCGATTGCTTCTTGTGTACTTTGCATCTTGCGGGATGGTGGGATGAAGCGGCCCGGGCTAACCTTACATGACATGCAACTTGTATTGTATAAGTGGCTTTGCGGGTGCCTGTTTCTCCCAACATAGTTAAGATTCAATTTACAACGGGTGATTGACAATACTAGTATCAATGTTGTGGTTCTTGTTCGTAAGTTAGAGCGACACTTATTGAAAGCCCCAAACCACGTAAAATATGCAAAGAAAATTAGAGGCATCTAACTTTGTTTTGCAGGGGTGTGCTGTGATGTGATATGGCCATGATTGTGATTATATTTGATGTATGCAATATTCCTTATTGTAAGTTGGCAACCGACATGAGCCATATGGTTGTCTTTAAATTCTGTTAAGACCCGCGTGTCTATTAAAAGTAGTTGTAATAGTTGAAGCTGGTGGACGACAACCATGGAGCAGCGTCATTGACCTTGATGCAATGCCGGTGATGATGGAGATCATGTTCGTGCTTGAAGATGGAGATCGGAAGCACAAGAAGAAAGGCCATATCATATCACATATTATAAATTGCATGTGATGTTAATCCTTTTATGCATCTTGTATTGCTTAGTTCACGACGGTAGCATTACAAGATGATCCCTCAAGCACACAATTTCAAGTTTTAAAGCGTTCATCCTTAGTAAGCACCGTTGCTAAAGCTCGTTTTTTCGAAGCACCATGTGATGATCGGGTGTGTTAGATTCTGCGAGTGTATACAACGTGAGCAAGCCAGATTTGCTCATGCAGAAGCTAAGGTTTGATCTTGACGAGCCTAGCATGTACAGACATGGTCTCGGAACACGGATCACCAAAAGGTAAATCATGAGTCATATAGTAGATATGATGAACATGTTGATTGTTCGCCATTGAAGCTACATCAACTCTCGTGATGATCGGTTTTTATGTGGTGGATTTGGTTCGTGTGATCACTAAAACAATGTGAGGGATATTGTTTTGAGTGGGAGTTCAACGACAATATGATCAAAAGCTGAACACTATTTATCATAAATTAAATCAAAGTGAATTTGCATAGTTGTTGTAGTCATTGGCATCCGTTTACCACCTTGCGCTTAGTTATAATTGAGATGATAGAACTATAGAATTCTGGTTAGTTACTTTACGAACTGGTATCGTATTGTTTTGAAGTGTTAATCTAAAGTTTAAAAGTCCTATTGCAAACTTTCATTAAAGTTCCGGTTACTCCATGAAGTTTAATAATTGGTATTAAAACAAGAGTGACAATTCCAAGTGTTAGTGTATAAGTATCATGTCTGTCTCCATGATTCTTGATATTCAAAGGATTGTCTTAATATCAAGGTTATCTAGGATCTGAAAGAGTTGTTTCAGAAACCATGATGTGTGGAAGATATTGTGATATCTGAAACGATGTTTTGGTTGCAACATGACAGAGTATAATATGGCAAAAGTCATGTTCTCATATTTGATGAGAATTTGCAAAGGGTTGGAGACACTAGTTGTCCTAATCCACCAAAAGGTTTTGGATAGCAACATTATACTCACGATTCATCTTTATAAGCTAAAAGTAGCTTGATCATGGATAATTCCATGATAAGGGTGAATATTTGATGTAGGTAAAATATTTACTACAGCAAGAGAATACTAAAGAAAGGAATTTGAAAGAACACCAAACATTTGATGATGGTGATCTACTTCAAAGTGCAAGTCCAAAGACATTGGTATTTAATTATACACGCTTTGGATTATGTGTCATATGTATGACTCCACTATTGATGTTGATAGATTCTTTCAAATGTAAAAGGAAATCTTGAAAGAGAATCTCATAAATATATGGCAGAAAAGAAAAGACTAGAATTGTTTAGTTTAAGTATATAGATGATATACATGTTATGGCTATATTCTTTGCTTATTAAACAATGCGGTTCTTAAGTATTTGATACTGAATTTGTTGGTGTGAATCGTCATACGAAACAACACAATTCATGAACTACAATGGCCTAAGTAACTAGCAAAAGAATATGTGATGATGTTCATCGAGAACAAATAAAGGGTTATTGTGTTGCTCGTTAAACATCAAAATTTGCCTTCAAGATTTGTTTTATCAGGTATTATGAGAACAAAAAGTGTTGTTGAAAAAATTGCCGTAATCCATAAAAGATGGATGATTCACAAATCTCGTTGGAGAAATCACATCCATAAAACTAGTGCTAAAAATGTCGAAAGACAAATTGATTGATAGATCACTTAGGAAGTGACATCGCCGTTTAAATTATATTTGAAAGAAAACATGAAGAAACTCCATGTGGATGGAATTTTGGAGTCTTTTGATTTTGATCACATGACGCTTGTGAAACTTACCTAGAGATAATTAAAACTTCGTTCATAGGCCAAAAGGGAACGAATGACTAGCCTATTGGAACTTGTACATATTGTTGTACGAAGTCCATTATGTGTAGTCAAGAGCGATGGATTTCAACTTCATATGCTTTCTCCAAAATTTGAGTGAATATATGAATATTTACTTAATAAGGATGAAGTATGAAACATTTGAAAAGTTCAAAGACTTTCAAGATGAAGTGCAAGATCATTGTAACAAGAATATAAATAGTTTATGATAAAATCATAAAGGAAGATATTTGAGTTACAAGTTTAGCATAATACCTAAGATTTAAGGAATCGTTCCGTGGATTTGCATGTCCCGAAACACCATAAGAGTATGGAGCATTCGAGATATGTAATTAAACCTTGTTTGACATGGTAAGATCAAAGGTGTAATTCATAAAATGCCATTATATTTTAAAGATTAAAAGCTTGAGAGACTACCGTTTTTCCACTGAAAAGAGCTTCATCATAATCCGTTGAAATGACACCATATAAAGTTATGGTTTGGGATAAAACCCAAGTAGTCCTTTCTTAAAACATTGGTATGCTATGCATATGAAAGATGTGTGCAACCAAATTCGGATGAACCTGTCTTTGTATAACTGTTAAGTATTCCTCCATAAACACCGGAGACAAAAGTGTTTGTTGTTTAGAACGTCAAGTTTCTTTGAGAAGGAATTTTTCGTGAAAAGTTAAGTGGGAGGGCAATAGAACTTTGATAAGGTTAAAAGAACCTTAGCTATATGTGCAAAGTTGCGCAGTGCCGAAAAGTGTTTCGGAGGCAGCAATAATGCTCATGGCTCACGTGCCTCAAAGGTTGTGGTCATAGAGATCTAAGTTCCTATTGAAACAAGTAGGTCAGGTAAACAATCAAATACCAAGATTTGAGGGTTGAATCATTATTTGAGAATAATGAACCGACTACATGCAAAGAAGCGATGATGGGCCCTGACTCCGTCAAATGGCTTGAAGCCATAAAATCCGTGATAGTTCCATACACGAGAAATCAAGTTTTGAACTTGAAGGACCCTCAAGAAAGGTGTAAGACCTTACAGTTGTGTTTGGATCTATAAAGAAATAGACATGAATATGGTCGACATGTTGGGAAAAAGTTCACAACAATGTTCAAAGGTTGACTATGATAAGATTTGATCTTTCATAGTGATATTTAGTCTAGACGGATTAGTGTAGCAACCACTACATATAATTTTGTTATATGGTAGTTGAATAAACAAAACAAGTTCTTCTAATAGAATTGTTACCTAGGACATGTGAATAACATGGTCCATAGGGGTTTTGTTAATTCAAAGGATGCTAAAAGCATATGCAAACTTCAATGGTTGAAGTAAGCATCGCGGAGTTGGAATCTTCACTATGATGAAAATGTTAAAAGAGTTTAAATTCATTAGATGATGAAGATGCTTGCATTTGCAAGAAATTAAGTGGGAGCGCTAAGACATGTTTCTAATACATTATGTGGAAGACATATTGTTGATTGGAAATAATGTATCTTTTATTAACACATGATAAGAATTTCATCTCGATGAAAGACTTAGGCAAAACCAAAATATTTGGCATGAATAGACGCTAATATGGTTGTGCCAGAAGTACATAGACGAGATATTGAATGAGTTCAATATAGAAACTACAAGAAAGTTTCTTGTCGCACAGAAAGGATTGAATGAGTTCAATATTGATGATATATTCAAATGTATTGACATTTGGTAAGTGAAACAAGATTCAAGTATAGATTGATACTTGATCACAAAGAGTATTTATATCAATCATACTGTGATATGTACAAATCCAGATATGTCCTATGCTCTAAATGTTCTGAGCATATACCATAATGATTCATAAGATGATCATTGGACAATAGTAAGAATATTCTTATGGTCTTTTGGAAGAACTAAGAGTATATTATTTGTAGAAGTGACAAATAGATGGTTAGTTCATTGTAAAAGTACTACATTGATACTAGTTTTGTCAGAAAGTACAAATTAAGTTTATCTCAATCTAAACCAAGGGTGGCACAATATAATGGAAAGTGAGTTCCATAATGGATTTGGATGAGTTCCAAAGTTAAAGACATTGTGACAGATACTACAACAAAAGGCTAAGTGTATGACTGCTATTTTAGCAGCAAAAGAGGGCATTTGTGTCAAGTAGTTTGTTATCAAACTAGGTGTAGTTCACAGAGGGATAATACTATGAAGATATATTGTACGACAATATTATCAACATGTTTTAACCCCAAAGAACTAAAGGTCACACCAAAGGACCAAATTTATACGAAGCCATCTCATTAGAGAAATGAGTGATGCGTAGAGACGCAAAGACATGCAATTACACACGGACCGAAGTGTCGGATCCGAGATCGATTGACCACTAGCAATCGTGTACATACACCACCGGAAAGCCATAGGTGTTGAATACACAAAGGTTTGAAACTAGATTATTGACTCTAGTGCAAGTGGGAGACTGTTGGAGATATGCCCAAGAGGCAATAATAAAGTGGTTATTATCATATATTCATACTTATGATAAATGTTTACATACCATGCTATAATTGTATTAATCAGAAACATTAATACTTGTGTGATTTGTAAACATAAAAGAGTCCCTAGTAAAGCCTCTTGTTAAACTAGCTTGTTGGTTAATATATGATCATGGTTTCCTGATCATGAACATAGAGATGTTATTAACAACAGGGTGATATCATTAGGAGAATGATGTGATGGACATACTCCTATAGTTAAGCGTAGCATAAAGATCAAGTCATTTAATATAGTTCATTTGCTATAAGCTTTCTGATACATAGTAACCTAATTCCTTCGACCATGAGATCATGCTAATCACCATCACCGGAAGGATGCTTTGATGACATCAAACACCACACCGTAACTGGGTGGCTATAAAGGTGGCATTGAGTGTTCGGAAAGTATGTGTTGAGGCACATGGATCAAGAGTGGGATTTGTCCATCCATATGACGGATAGATATACTCTGGGCCCTCTCGGTGGAATGTCATCAAATTAGCTTGCAAGCATGTGACTGGCTCACAAGGGATCACATACCACGGGAACGAGAAAAGAGTACTTATCGGTAACGAGGTTGAACAAGGTATGCAGAGATACCGACGATCAAAACCTCGGATAAGTAAACTATCGTGAGATAAAGGAAAATTGGTATCGTATGTAAGTGGTTCATTCGATCGCAAAGTAATCGTAGAAATATGTGGGAGCCATATGAATTTCCAGATTCCTCTATTGGTTATTGATCAGAGCAGAGTCTCGATCATGTCCACATAATTCACGAACCATAGGGAGACACACTTAAGGATTCGATGTTGTTGAGTAGTTATGGAATGATGAGTAAGAGACCGAATGTTGTTCGGAGTCTCAGATGGGATCCGGGATATCACGAGGAGATCCGGAATGGTCCGGATAATAAGATTCATATAAGGAAAGTCCCGTTTCGGAGTTGGAGAATGGTTCCGGTGTTTTCATCGGGAATGTTCTAGAAGGTTCCGGAATGTCTGGCACTCTGGAGGGGAAAGGGTACATGAATGTGTTATATCAAGTTGATATGATTGCATCATGTACTGGGTGTCATCGCTGTACCAAAATAGAGGGTTTATTCAAATCCTAGTTTGAAAAGTCAAACGGCTAGTTTGAAAGTCAAACGGCTAGTTTTGGGAAAGAGGAGAAGGAGGTTTGAAACCGACTTGGGGGAGGAGTTCCTCCTCCCACCGCCGCCCACCTTGGTCCGAGTTGGGGAGGACTCCTCCCGGCGTGCCTCCCTCCACCTATAAGAGGAGGGGCAGGGCTCCCCTCCTAGACACACAAGTTGCCTCCCTCTAAACCTAAACCCTAGCCACAGCCTAGGGATTTCTCCCAAGCCACCGAGTTAGAGCTTCTAATTCTAGCTGGTTTAGCCCCTTCTAATTGGTGTGTCTAAACCCTAGATCACCAAGGGTCTCTCATAGTCCACCATACTCGCTCGGCTAAGGCGAAGCCTGCGAGATCTCCCTCTACTTCGGTACCACGCCGTCGTCTTCTTGGAATCACAAGGAGAGTGCTACAACCTCCGCCTCTTTGGAACAAGGAGAGGAAGGTCTTCATCGAGTACGAACGTGTGAGATTGTGGGAGCGCTTAGGCATAGCGCCGGAAGGATCGTCTACGCGATCTTGAGATCGGCAAGAGTACGACTACATCACCCACGAGAATCTGCTCTCGTTAACCGTTTTGGAATCTTCGAGGGTGAGTTCCTCTATCGACTCGTTGCTACAATCTAGTAGATAGATCTTGGCTTGTTTGTTTGCATGCGGTAGAAATTTTTTGTTTTCCATGCTACGAACCCCTACATCAACATCATGTACCTGGATACACTGTAGAAGATGAACTTGACGGAGGCAAACCTAAGGCGGACCAACACCGTCTTCCACGACGTAGTTCCTGGTCGGGAAGCTCGGTCCCTTGGGTGCATTACACTTCAGGTAGCCTTTGGCGATGTTAATAATTACCGCCAAGAGCACATGACCTTCGAGGTGGTCCCCTTCAAGAGCGTGTACCACGTCATATTCAGCCGCGACATATTCCACACGTTCATGGCCAGGCCATGCTTCGTCTACAACAAACTCAAGATATCCGGACCAAACGGTATTATCACCATATCCGGAAGCTTTACCAAAGCAAGGTACTACGAGATCAATGAAGCAGCCGTTCCAGAAGCTATCCTTTATAGCAAAGAATTCAAAGAGATCCAGAGCAAGGTCAATGACTCAGAGATGCCCGTGTCGAAGAAGCAGATCTCTGACTCTGCTCCTGCGTTCAAGGCCGCCATCGAGACCAAGCCGGTGGAACTTGTGGTAGGCGATGCCTCCAAGACCGTCGCCATTGGGACGAACCTGGATCCCAAATAGGAAAGCACGCTCATCGAGTTCCTCCGTGAGAATAGGGACATCTTTGCCTGGCAACCTGCCGACATGAAAGGTGTACCTAGGGAACTTGTCGAGCACAGCTTAAACATTGATCAAAAATGCAAACCAGTGAAACAACCTCTACGACACTTTGGAGATGAGAAGAGACGCGCCATTGGCAAAGAGATAGCTAGGTTACTTAAGGCTAGATTTATCCGAGAAGTCCTTCACACCCAATGGGTGGCCAATCCTGTACTTGTCCCCAAAAAGGGAACCACTGAATTAAGAATGTGCGTTGATTACATCGGCTTGAACAAAGCATGTGCCAAAGATCCGTTTGCTTTTCCTCGCATTGACCAAGGCATTGAATCGACGGCTGGCTTGGAGCTTTTGTGTTTTCTATATGCATACTCAGGATACCAGCAGATCAAGATGAGGAAGTCGCACCAATTGGCCACTTCGTTCACTACCCCATACGACACGTTTTGCTATGTCACGATGCCCTTTGGGCTGAAAAACGCAGGTGCTACCTACCAGCGGACAATGCAACGTTGCTTTCACGACCAAATTGGTCGGTACATTCACCCCTATGTGGACGATATCGCGGTGATGTCTAAAAAGTCAAACGACTTAATCTCCGACTTAAAAGAAACCTTTGATAATCTCCGGAAATACAACATGATGCTCAACCCCAAGAAGTGCATCTTCGGGGTTCCAGCTGGCAAATTGTTGGGCTTCATCGTTTCCCAACATGGAATCGAGGTCAATCCAGAGAAAATCAAGGCCATCTTAAACATAAACCGTCCGACATGCCTAAAGGACATTCAACGACTAACAGGTTGTGTTGCAGCAGTTAGTCGGTTTGTCAGCCAACTTGGAGAGAAGGCTCTGCCGCTGTACAAGTTGCTGAAGAAGGCGGACAAATTCACGTGGATGGACGAAGCAGATGCAGCATTGAAGCATCTCAAGGAGATTCTTTCCTCAGCGCCCATCCTTGCAGCACCCAAGCCTGGAGAGCCCCTGTTAATTTACATGGCGGCAACCAACCGGGTAATCAGCATCGTCGTCGTGGTAGAGTGGAAGGAACCAGGCTATAAGCACGGAGTTCAATGACCAGTTTACTACGTGAGCGAGGTCTTGACGGAGTCCAAGCAGCGTTACCCGCACTACCAAAAGATAGCATATGGAGTATTCCTTGATTCTCGGAAGCTGAGGCATTACTTTCAGGAGCACCCAATCACAGTGGTGAGCAAGACTTCACTGTCCGACATTATCAATAACAACGACGCTACAGGAAGGGTAGCGAAGTGGGGCATTGAACTTGCCGCCTACGAGATCACCTACAAGAGACGCGATACTATCAAGTCACAAGCCTTGGCGGATTTTGTTGCAGATTGGATGGAGATGCCAGACGCTACTCCTTTGCCAGAACCAGAGTACTGGGTGATGCACTTTGATGGATCAAAGCTTCTCAACGGCTCAGGGGATGGTGTATTGCTATAGTCATCAACAGGAGACAAGCTACACTACGTTCTGCAGATCATGCATACATGAAATCATTACAACAACCAAGGTTCAATCTTATTTTAAGCAACATTTTGGAAAATAAGGTGATAGGTGGTGGTCCAACTAACGAAGTACGTTTACAATCCTATCTCCTTTGGATCATTGGCTAACACAATGTTCCTAGAAGCAATCAGCCTATCTTGCTCACATGATTCCATCACTAAGTCTATAATGTCTCCTCTTAAGGTTTGGTTGGTGGCTTCCAACTCTTGGGTATGTTCCTTCTCTTTCCTTAGATCATTTTGGAGGTTGAGCATTACGCACTTGACTCTGTCACCAAGTTCTTTGATGGTCTTCCAAGCTGCATCCCTTGCTGATTCAAAGAATGTAGGGTGCACCACTAAGTTGGTGAACATGCAGAATCCTTTTCCTGATGGTTGTCTTCCTTGTTTTTATACAAGTGAAGTTGCACCCACCAAGATTCACTCCTTCACCCATCAACGCAAAACCTTTGTACAGTGCACCTTGTATCTCTAATGCAACCATGAGGTCCTTGAGAGCCTTGGGAATTGTCTCACACTCCAAAGTCATTGTCATGAGTGGTCCTTTCCTCACGTTGATGGAGTTCATCTACAAATAGAGATGAGAGAGAAGATTAGAAAAGTTTAATAATAATAATATACAAGTGTAGAAGTTGAAATTTTTTCCTTAGTGGTTTCCAATCCTAGGGTCATAATCCTGGCAACACAAAGGTTCTCGATACCATCTGTAAGATCCCTCCTTTGTAAAGGAAAAGGATCCTGTGATTGCAATGCTAGTCCTCGGATCATTGCTAGCATCCATGCTTAAGATGAAGTACACAGATACAAAGGTCATTTATTACATCCATTCCAGAGATAAACATAGTCTTTACAACTCAAGGCCACAGGCCTAATACAAGAGTTTGAATAAGTAAATAATTATAAGTCTTCATCTTCATGTGCCACAGGCAAACATGTTGAGTGTAGACTCATGACACCTAATCCTCATCAGAGTAACATGCAACATCACAAGTTACAGCCATAGTGGGTCAATACTTTGGAATAGTATTGGCAAGTGATACCTTAGTAAAATTTAGGTGGACTATATTACTATATGCATTTTGGCTAAGTGTAGCTTGGCTTGCTTTGCTCAAAATAGGTTTTTCCTATTAGTTTAAATCACTAAGTTTTTCTTTGTCAAAACTTTTCCCAAGGAACCATCAATAGACATTGAGGTCCTTCACCCTTGTTCACCCACAAGTTTTACTTAGAAGTTGGAGTGATGAGATTCTTGATAGCTTCCATGTCTTGATGCTCAAGTTGTCCATTGCCATGGACTTGGCTAAGTACTTAGATTTTTCCATCTGCAGAGGTTGTGCACTTTCCCCACCAGACTTGGTTTCCCAAGACAGTACCTTTCAGAAGCCTTTCCTTAGACCAAATGGACACGCTCCAACCTATCATTCCCACTACCACCAACTGTCCAAATGGCTAAGTTCTAGCAACTTATGTGATCCAGGCAGAGCCCATATTGCCAAGTGGCTGCACTATAAGCTTCTCAACACATGGCCTCTAAAATCCCTTTGTTCCTGGGTGGCTTTCCACAAGTGAGATACACAAGGTAAACCATAGCCATGGGCCTTGTGTAACCACTCAACCAAAAACCACCAATCAAGTCCCTTTCCACCCAGGTGATTCATTGACTTAGTTGTTTTATTAAGAAAAACATAAGTCCAAAGACTTAGAAATATTTTCACCATAGCATGTATATTTTACCAACCCTTGTTTTCTACTAGCTAGGCTAAGCATGGCATAGATAGTAACTTAACTTAGAAATTTCCTAGCAATTCTACATCTACTTAGGATTTCCCAACATGGCATTTGGAAAAAAATAGTAATATGCAAGACTTAGCAAAATATTTCTAATGCTTGTATAAAATATAGGGATACAAATATTCATGAAGTACCACTTTCCTTGGTAGTTGGGAGAGTAGCACTCTTCACAATCACAATCATTAGCACCAAAGTCTACACAAAGAATATAGCCACAATCACATACAAGACATATACAAGCAAAAATATATATGCATGCATGCAAGATTCTAAGTGATGATTTTTGAAACTCAACCAAGCAAGTGCATAGTACTAAATCATAAACAAGTCAAACACTTACCAAACCAAGTTTATTTGACACTAAAACAATTTACTAAACAATTCATATACTTAAAATAGTCCTAAACAAGTTTCTGCAATAAAGATCATTTTAACAGAAGCTAAACACTAAACACATTGCATAAACAGAAAGGGCTTGTCCTCCTGATTCCAACGGTATAAAATTTGCCAAAATCTAACGTGGGAATCAAAAGTTATAGCTAAATCAAATTTGGATCAAAATCTATTTTCAAATTCTGTTTTTAAACAAACCCTAGCCACGCGTCTGTTTCCTATTGGCCCGTACCGGTTCGGGAGGATCGATCGACGCAGATCGTTGGATTTAAGTGAACGCGCACGGCTCAGATCTAACGTACCGCTTAGTTTAAGTGATTCTATCGCACACGTTGGATCTAGATCCAACCGCTATTGATCAAACGACCAAGTTCTGGCGGCGCGCGGCGACGGCGAGCGGCGGTGCGCTCTGCAGAATCGCAGTGACGAGGCGAAGCTCAACGTGGCGGTGGCTTGGCAAGGGGCGCGCTGTAGTGGCCGTGGGATCTCGTCGGAGTGGATGACAGGGTCGGGCTCCGGTGGACGGCGACGTTGGCGACGTTTCGCCGCCCTAACGCATAAGCGGAGGGCATCGGTGTGTGCGCATAGGTCGAACAAGTCGCGTCAAAGGGGAGGCACAGGCGGTCTTTAACTTAATCACTCGCCGGAGTTGGAGACGGCGTCGGTTGCTCACGGTGCTCGTTGAAGCGAAGCTGGATCACTGTCGCGAGCAAGAGGATCGGGAGTGCGCAGGAAGTTGTGAAGATGCTCGTATGAACCAGAGAGGAAGGCGCCACGAGGTTTACTGAATGATCGCGAGTAGGCTCTGCGAGGCGGCGTGAGAGCGAATACTGGCAGCCTGGTGGCGAGAAGGGTGTGCAGTGTGGGGGGAAATGACCGCGAGGGGGAGAGGTTCTTATAGCCGGAGCGGGGCTTGGAGTTACTCGCGAAATCAAGGGGATTCAACGCGGTAGTGACTGCTGCGAGTAATGGTGGCGTGGTTGCGCGCTTGCGTGATTGAAAAGACAGCGGGGTCACGGTCCACTTGTCGTGAAATAAGCAGAAGGAGGTGGGGTCCTGGCGTCGGTGACTCAAAAGGCGTCTGTCGTGCGAGAGAGAGAGAGAGAGAGGTGGGCTAAATGGGCTGGTTTCCTTTGGGCCCAAAGTCCAAGCGTCCGGGCCCTTTTCTTTTTCTTTATTCCTTTTCTATTTCTGAATTGATTTTCTGGATTGAGTTTCAAATGAATTCAAACTCTATATGAATTCAAATCTTTTTGGGATTTTTGCAGTGTGCAACAATCACATTTCAGGACATAAAAACAAGTAGTCTCTCTGTTCAAGCTTGGTTCTTTTGAAATAACAAAATAAACAGTGCCATAGCACTAGATTTGCAAATGTTTTGAAAATGGTTTTGAAACCATCTTTATTTTGTAAAATTTTGTTCAAACTCTACACTCAAACCAATCAACAAGGAAGCAAACAAACATGGTTTTTAAAACACTAAGCTCTCAAATGAGGATGGGCATTTGATTTAAGTTTGCTCACATAAAATGATAGCACCATGTGCTTCTGTTTTCTTGAAATGAGTTTGAAATTGATCTCAAATCTATATGCATGCATGAGTGATATGCAATCTTTGAAATCATGATTTTAGGGATGTTACAAATCTAACACCCTTAAGGTGAATCTCACCCTCGAGATTCGGATTGGCTAGCAAATAGGTGAGGGTGGTCTTTCCGAAGATCATCTTCTCTTTCCCATGTTGCTTCCTCTTCGGAATGATGATTCCACTGCACTTTGCAAAACTTGATAGTCTTAGTGCTTGTGACTCTTTCTGCAGTTTCAAGAATCTTAATAGGTTTCTCTTCATAAGTGAGATCACTTTCTAGTTGAACTTCCTCCAAAGGGATAGTATCCTTCAAAGAAGTTTCTTCCATTTCCGGATGACATTTCTTAAGCTGACTCACATGAAACACATTATGGACAGCTGACAGAGATTCTGGCAGTTCAATTTCATAGGCAACTTCTCCTTTGTGACTCAGAATCTTGAATGGCCCAACATATCTTGGTGCCAATTTTCCTTTGACTCCGAATCTTTTTACTCCACGAAGTGGTGATACTCTAAGATAGGCTCTATCACCAACTTCGTAGGTGACTTCTCTACGCTTAGGATCTGCGTAGCTTTTCTGTCGGGACTGTGCTACCTTCAACCTGTCTTTAACCAACTTGACCTTCTCTTCGGCTTCCTTGATAAGATCTGGCCCGAATAAACTTCTTTCTCCCACACCATTCTATAACAATGGGGTGGTACATTTTCTTCTGTAGAGAAACTCAAATGGTGCCATCTCAATGCTGGCTTGATAGCTATTGCTATAGGAGAATTCTGCGTAGGGCAGACTTTCATCCCAACTGGCTCCATAGTCTAGGGCACATGCCCTCAACATGTCTTCATGAATTTGATTAGTCCTTTCTGTTTGTCCATCGGTTTGAGGATGAAAAGCAGTACTGAATTCCAACCTCGTTCCCAATGATTCATGTAGCTGTCTCCAAAAATGGGAAGTGAATTGGGTTCCCCTATCAGACACAATACCCTTGGGCACTCCATGTAGACATACAATTCTACTCATGTAAATTTTTGCTAACTTAGCACTCGTATAGGTTGTCTTCACGGGTATGAAATGAGCCACTTTAGTTAGGCGATCCACTACTACCCTTATGGAATCATACCCTGACCCGGTCCTTGGTAATCCGGTAATGAAATCCATACCAATCTTGTCCCACTTCCAATCAGGAATAGGTAGTGGTTGAAGCAAACCTGCTGGTTTCTGATGCTCCGCTTTCACTCTACTACACACATCACACAATGCAATATGTTCGGCGATGTCCCTCTTGAGATTATTCCACCAAAATCTTTCTTTATGTCCATGTACATTTTGGTGTTACCCGGATGAATGGAAAACGGAGAGTTATGTGCTTCTTGCAAAATCAGTTTCCACAGTTCCGGATCTTGTGGAACACAGATACGTTTCCCATGCCATAAAGTACCCTATTCGTCTTCATGGAACCCTTTGGCTTTTCCTTTGCCAATCTTTTCTTTAATCTCTTCGATTTCTTTATCAATCTTCTGGGCTTCTTTGATCTTGTCCAACAAAGTGGGTTGAACATCCAAAGACATGAGGTGTCCTTCAGGCACAATCTCCAATCTGAGTTTTCTAAATTGGGTACATAGATCATCTGGCAATTCTCCTTTGGTACGGCCATTGACAAAAACCTTACGACTTAGAGCATCTGCTAAAACATTTGCTTTACCGGGGTGGTATTGCAAACTTAAGTCATAGTCTTTGATAAGTTCTAGCCATCTTCTTTGTCTCATATTAATTTCCTTTTGGGTGAAATATACTTCAGACTTTTGTGATCTGTGAACACTTCACAACGCTTTCCCAAAAGATAGTGTCTCCATGTTTTGAGTGCATGGACAACAGAGGCTAACTCTAAATCATGAGTAGGATAGTTTACTTCATGAGTTTTGAGTTGTCTCGAGGCATATGCCACAACTTTACCGTCTTGCATAAGTACTACACCCAAACCCTGATGATATGCATCACAATATACTTGGAAATCTTTTTCCAAATCGCGGAACCTGGTGTGTTGTCACAAGTCTCTTCTTCAATTCCTGAAAGCTGAGTTCACAACCTTCAGACCAAGCAAACTTCTTATCTTTCTTTAACAATTCAGTCATAGGCTTAGCAACCTTTGAGAAATTCTCAATGAACCTTCTGTAGTAACCTGCTAAGCCAAGGAAACTACGAACTTCTTTCACGGACTTGGGAGATTCCCATTTAGTCACAGCTGAAACCTTAGCAGGATCAACTGCTACACCATCCTTCGTCATAACATGACAAAGAAAACCAACTTCCTCTAACCAGAACTCACACTTGCTGAATTTGGCATAAAGTTTATGTTCTCTCAACTTCTCAAGTATCAATCGTAAGTGTCCTTCATGTTCTTCTTTGCTCTTGGAGTAGACTAAGATGTCATCGATGAAAACGACAACAAACTTGTCAAGAAATTCCATGAACACCTTGTTCATCATATTCATGAAGTATGCTGGAGCATTGGTCAACCCAAAGGGCATCACAGTATACTCATACAATCCATACCTTGTGGTGAACGCTGTTTTAGGTATGTCTTGTTCCCTTATCTTGAGTTGAAAATAGCCTGACCTTACATCAATCTTTGAGAACACACATGCTCCTTCTAGCTGATCAAACAAGTCATTGATTCTAGGCAAAGGATATTTGTTCTTGATAGTTACCTCGTTGAGTGAACGGTAATCTATGCATAACCTTTGACTTCTATCTTTCTTCTCCATGAACAAAACTAGGGCTCCCCAAGATGAAGAACTTGGTTGAATAAATCCTTTCTGCAACTGTTCTCCAAGTTGCTTCTTGAGTTCTTTCAGTTCATCAACTGACATTTTATATGGTCTCTTTGCTATTGCTCCAGACCCTGATACCAAATCTATCAGAAATTCCACATCTCTATCTAGTGGCATTCCCGACAATTCTTCCGGAAACACATCCGGATACTCACTTACTACTGGCACACTGTCCATGCTAACCCCCTTAAGAGAATTTAGCTTACTTCCTTTAGATTCAAAGTTGGACTTGAATTTAATCCGTTTTCTTTCCGGGGTTGTGAGTGCAACAGTATGATTGGAACAATCTAGTACTCCTTCATACTTAGCCATCCAATCCATTCCCAATATTACGTCTAGTCCCTGGGAATCTAGGATTATCAGACTCACTGGAAATTTATGCTTTCCAAACTCTATTACTAGATCCCGGCATCCAAGACTTACTATCATATCTCCACCCGGAGAACTAACTTTTATTGGACACCCAATGTTTTCAGTTGGAAACCCATTTCTATCAACAAATGCTTTTGATATGAATGAATGCGATGCTCCAGTATCAAAAAGAACAAATGCTGGAATAGAATTGAGTCTGCACTTACCAGCAACCGCATCAGGCTCCTCATAGACCTCCTCCACACTGATGTGGTTCACCTGTCCTTTCTAGAAAGGATTGGGCTTGATGGGTCCTTCAACTTTCTTTTCAGGGCATTCATTTGCATAATGCCCCATCTTCTTGCATTTGAAGCATTCAACCTGACTGATGTCTCTCTTAACAGGCTGACTTGCACTTCCACTACCATTACCACTATGGTGGCTCTTATGTCCACTCTTGTGGTTCTTGTACTTATCGTTATCATGACTACGGTGATGCTTGTTGTCATGACGGTTGTGGTTATGGTGCTTGTTGAATTTCCCATGCTTGTGGGATCCTGAGCTTCCACTGTCATCATAATGAGATTGTTTGTGAGACGATCCCGAGCTGTGCTTGTCAGAGTGCTTCCTCTTTCTGCTCTCGACTTGCTTCATTTTGTTCTCCAATATTGCAGCCTTGTCACAGAGCGACTGATAAGTGGGAACATAGGCCACAGCCAATTGCAAATTCAGCTCATCATTCAAGCCTTCAAGAAAATTTTCCTTTCTCTTGGCATCAGTGTCAACTTCATCCGGTGCATAACGCGCCAGATTGTTGAACTCCTCAATGTATTCAGCCACGCTGCGGTGGCGCTGCTTCAGATTGTGGAATTCTTTCTTTTTCAGACTCATCACTCCTGATGAGATATGAGCAGTGCGAAAGCCATCCTCAAAGATAGCCCATGTCACTTCATCTATGGGAGTGGTGATCTGGAAGTTGTCCCACCAAGTGGCGGCTGGCCCTTCCAGCAGATGTGCTTAAAATCTGACCTTTTTAGCATCCGTACATCCCACGGTTACCAAGTCCTTGTTTACTGAGCGTAGCCAATCATTGGCCACCATGGGATCAGTCATCCCTGAGAACTTAGCTTGCCTCAATCTCAAGAACCTGGTGAGCATATCAAAACCCGGTGGGTTGTTGTTGTTATTGTTGTTGTTGTTGTTGTTGTTGTTGTTGTTGTTGTTGTTTTGGTTCTGGATGAACGTCGTCATCATCTGCATTATCTGAGTTTGAGCAGTCATCATTTGCTGCATTTCTGGAGTGATGTTGTTGTTGTTGTTGTTGGGGTTGGGGTTTGCACGACGGGGAGGCATCTGTGGTTTGTTCAAATAGAGATAAGAATGAGATACCCATAGATGCTTTCATGCACATTACATCACATAAGCAAACACATAGCATGCAACACAAAGATAAAAGTTCAACAACAAAATAACAAGTTCACAAAGTAGAACACACAAGTAGCAAGCCATCCACATGTCGGATGGTCCAATTACAAGTTCTCAAATAACAAGTATGACAATAAAAGATAAATGAGTAGTCAAGTCTACTCATCGGCATCAATCTCCTCCTCGACAAAGGTAAGACCTGCGTTCTCCATCGCGGTCTTGTTCTCCTCAATGCTAGTGGTCAAGGACTCTATCTTGGCCTTGAGAGCCCTCTTCTGGGAACGAAGCCTCTCTATCACCGACTGCTGCTGCTCTAGCTCGAAGTCCTTGGACTGCAGTTCTTCAGTCATGTCCCGGATCTTCTTGTTCCTATCCTCGACACGCTTCTCCTGACTCTTGAACTTCCTGTCCTGGGTCTCGAACTTCGCCTCCATTTCCTTGACTATCTCGTCTTGCTGCGCGAAGAGCTTGTCCTTCTCGCGAAGCTGCACCTAGAGCTCATCATTGCTGAGCATGACATTGGTCCTGTCCGTGTCTACGTGCCTAATGAGAGACTCTAAGTCCTGGAGGTACAGGCGTATCGGCTCTGTTGCGTCCCTCGAATCGTCCTCGAAGTCGATGGACTCTCCATCCTCATCACATCTTCCGAAGACGTGGAAGTGGGTGCCTCTAACCTGTCGGGAGTGTCGCCCTAGCAGACGTCCTATCAGATCCTGCATCACTACCTCAAGGCCTCTCTCCCTGTCATCGTGCATGAGCTTGAAGACAATGGCCTCCGTGGTAGGCTCCGTCTGGCGTCCGGGCTGGTTCACCTTGAAGCCCCAGAGGTCCTTCCTCTCAAACTTGGTGAGCGGATGCACCATGATGGTGGGAAGAGGGAGATTGAGCAAAGTGGTAAGCTCAACGATACGAGGACCAAAGTGGGTAACCTGGAACTCCTCAACAGTGCTGATGGTAATAGGCATCTATTTATAAGCTAGAAAAGTTAGAACAACACAATTCAAGATAAAGCATAAGACAAAACATCACATACATATCCTTGGAAAGCAAAACACACAAGTTATGCATACATGAAATCATTACAACAACCAAGGTTCAATCTTATTTTAAGCAACATTTTGGAAAATAAGGTGATAGGTGGTGGTCCAACTAACGAAGTACGTTTACAATCCTATCTCACTGGATCTGTTGGCTAACACAATGTTCCTAGAAGCAATCAGCCTATCTTGCTCACATGATTCCAACACTAAGTCTATAATGTCTCCTCTTAAGGTTTGGTTGGTGGCTTCCAACTCTTGGGTATGTTCCTTCTCTTTCCTTAGATCATTTTGGAGGTTGAGCATTCTGCACTTGACTCTGTCACCAAGTTCTTTGATGGTCTTCCAAGCTGCATACCTTGCTGATTCAAAGAATGTAGGGTGCACCACTGAATTGGTGAACATGCAGAATCCTTTTTCCTGATGGTTGTCTTCCTTGTTTTTATACAAGTGAAGTTGCACCCACCAGTATTCCACTCCTTCATCCATCACTGCAAAACCTTTGTACACAGCTGCACCTTTTATCTCTAATGCAACCATGAGGTCCTTGAGAGCCTTGGGGAATTCTGTCTCACACTCCAAAGTCATTGTCATGAGTGGTCCTTTCCTCACGGCTTCGTTGATGGAGTTCATCTACAAATAGAAATGAGAGAGAAGATTAGAAAAGTTTACGAGAATAATAGACAAGTGTAGAAGTTGAAAATTTTTCCTTAGTGGTTTCCAATCCTAGGGTCATAATCCTACAGGAAACACAGTGCTCTGATACCATCTGTAAGATCCCTCCTTTGTAAAGGAAAAAGGATCCCTGTGATTGCAATGCTAGTCCCTGGATCATTGCTAGCATCCACAGTTCAAGATGAAGTACACAGATACAAAGGTCATTTATTACATCCATTCCAGAGATAAACATAGTCTTTACAACTCAAGGTCACAGGCCTAATACAAGAGTTTGAATAAGTAAATAATTATAAGTCTTCATCTTCATGTGCCACAGGCAAACATGTTGAGTGTAGACTCATGACACCTAATCCTCATCAGACTAACCTGCAACATCACAAGTTACAGCCACAGTGGGTCAATACTTTGGAATAGTATTGGCAAGTGATACCTTAGTAAAATTTAGGTGGACTATATTACTATATGCATTTTGCCTAAGTGTAGCTTGGCTTGCTTTGCTCAAAATAGGTTTTTCCTATTAGTTGAAATCACTAAGTTTTCTTTGTCAAAACTTTTCCCAAGGAACCATCAATAGACATTGAGGTCCTTCACCCTTGTTCACCCACAAGTTTTACTTAGAAGTTGGAGTGATGAGATTCTTGATAGCTTCCATGTTTTGATTCTCCAGTTGTCCATTGCCATGGACTTGGCTAAGTACTTAGATTTTTCCATCTGTAGAGGTTGTGCACTTTCCCCACCAGACATGGTTTCCCAAGACGGGACCTTTCAGAAGCCTTTCCTTAGACCAAATGGACGCGCTCCAACCTATCATTCCCACTACCACCAACTGTCCAAATGGCTAAGTTCTAGCAACTTATGTGATCCAGGCAGAGCCCATATTGCCAAGTGGGTGCACTATAAGCTTCTCAACACTTGTCCTCTAAAATCCCTTTGTTCCTGGGTGGCTTTCCACAAGTGAGATACACAAGGTAAGCCATAGCCATGGGCCTTGTGTAACCACTCAACCAAAAACCACCAATCAAGTCCCTTTCCACCCAGGTGATTCATTGACTTAGTTGTTTTATTAAGAAAAACATAAGTCCAAAGACTTAGAAATATTTTCACCATAGCATGTATATTTTACCAACCCTTGTTTGCTACTAGCTAGGCTAAGCATGGCATAGATAGTAACTTAACTTAGAAATTTCCTAGCAACTCTACATCTACTTAGGATTTCCCAACATGGCATTTGGCAAAAAATAGTAATATGCAAGACTTAGAAAAATATTTCTAATGCTTGTATAAAATATAGGGATAGAAATATTCATGAAGTACCACTTGCCTTGGTAGTTGGGAGAGTAGCACTCTTCACAATCACAATCACTAGCACCAAAGTCTACACAAAGAATATAGCCACAATCACATACAAGACATATACAAGCAAAAATATATATGCATGCATGCAAGATGCTAAGTGATGATTTTTGAAACTCAACCAATCAAGTGCATAGTACTGAATCATAAACAAGTCAAACACTTAACAAACCAAGTTTATTTGACACTAAAACAATTTCCTAAACAATTCATATACTTAAAATAGTCCTATACAAGTTTCTGCAATAAAGATCATTTTAACAGAAGCTAAACACTAAACACATTGCATAAACAGAAAGGGCTTGTCCTCCTAATTCCAACGGTATAAAATTTGCCAAAATCTAACGTGGGAATCAAAAGTTATAGCTAAATCAAATTTCGATACAAATCTGTTTTCAAATTCTGTTTTTAAACAAACCCTAGCCACGCGTCTGTTTCCTATTGGCCCGTACCGGTTCGGGAGGATCGATCGACGCAGATCTTTGGATTTAAGTGAACGCGCACGGCTCAGATCTAACGTACCGCTTCATTTAAGTGATTCTATCGCACGCGTTGGATCTAGATCCAACGGCTATTGATCAAACGACCAAGTTCTGGCGGCGGCGGCAATGGCGCTTCTGCCGATGGCGGTGCCGGCGTTCTAGGTCGCCCGGGGAGGGGAGAGTGTGCTCACCAGAATCGCAGTGACGAGGCGAAGCTCAACGTGACGGTGGCTTGGCAAGGGGCGCGCTGTAGTGGCCGTGGGATCTCGTCGGAGTGGATGACAGGGTCGGGATCCGGTGGACGGCGACGTTGGCGACGTTCTGCTTCGCCCTAACGCAAATGGAGGGCATCAGTGTGTGCGCATAGGTCAGGCGAACAAGTCCGCGTCAAAGGGGAGGCACGGGGCGGTCGGATTTTAACTTAATCACTCGCCGGAGTTGGAGACGGTGTCGGTTGCTCACGGTGCTCGTTGAAGACGAAGCTCTGGATCACAATCAGACGAGCAAAGAGGATTAGGAGGTGCTCAAGGAAGTTGCGAAGCTGCTCGTAAGAACCAGAGAGGAAGGGGCTCACGAGGTTTACCAGAATTGATCGCCGGAGTAGGCTCTGTCTGCGGCGAGTGAATCTTGGCGGCTGGTGGCGAAGGGTGTGCGATGTGGGGGGATGACCGCGAGAGAGGTTCTTATAGCGGGCGGGAATGGAGTTACTCGAAATCAAGGGATTCAGCGGCATGGCTGCTGCGAGTAACGGCGTGGCGGCGCGCGGTAGCGTGATTGTGAAGACGACGGGGTCACGGGTCCACTTGTCAGTGAAATAAACAGAAGGGAGGTGGGGTCCTGGCGTCAGTGAATCCGCGGGTGCATCTGCGCGTGCGAGAGAGAGAGAGGTGGCCCGGGTGGGCTAGCTGGGCTGGTTTCACTGTTGGGCCCAAAGTCTGGCGCCGGCCCTTTTCTTTTTCTTTATTCCTTTTCTATTTCTGAAATGATTTTCTGGATTGAGTTTCAAATGAATTCAAACTCTATTTGAATTCAAATCTTTTTGGGATTTTTGCAGTGTGCAACAATCACATTTTAGGACATAAAAACAAGTAGTCTCTCTGTTCAAGCTTGGTTCTTTTGAAATAACAAAATAAACAGTGCCATAGCACTAGATTTGCAAATGTTTTGAAAATGGTTTTGAAACCATCTTTATTTTGTAAAATTTTGTTCAACCTCTACACTCAAACCAATCAACAAGGAAGCAAACAAACATGGTTTTTAAAACACTAAGCTCTCAAATGAGGATGGGAATTTGATTTAAGTTTGCTCGCATAAAATGATAGCACCATGTGCTTCTGTTTTTTTGAAATGAGTTTGAAATTGATCTCAAATCTATATGCATGCATGAGTGATATGCAATCTTTGAAATCATGATTTTAGGGATGTTATAGCAGCTACCATAGTTGCCGCGTTCGGCATCGCTCGTTTAAAGAGGGGGATTTGGTGCTCCGACTTAAGCAGAAGAAGTCACACAAATTATCCCCTCCATGGGAAGGACCGTTCATGTAAGGTTGCCAACCTTTAATAAGGTAGAGATCCCTGTGTTTACAATGCTAGTCCCTAGATCAATAGCTAGCATCCATAGTTAAGATGTAATATCAAGAAACAAAGGTCATAATGCAACTTTATAACCATGAATAAAATAATTTATTACATCTTACATAGCTCATTTGGCTATCTCAATACATTGCAGCAGAATATAACAATAGCATGGGGTCCTTCATCTTCAAAGTGCCACAGGCAATCATTTTGGTTGTAGACTTGTAATCCTATTCAACAAAATTCACTAACATCAAACAAACCTGCAACATAATAAGTTGCAGCCACAAGGGTCAATACATTTGAATTGTATTGGCAAGTTTCACTACTATGTAAAATTAAGTGGATCCTATCATTACATGCATATTTGGCTAAGTAGGGTTTAGGCTCATTTGCAGAAAGCAATATAGATTTATCCTATCTTTTCAAAATAGTGTTTGATCTTTTGTCAAATCTTTCTGAACTTATTGGAAAACTCCAAGTGCTTCAAATCACTTGTTGTCACCATTAAGTTTTACTTTGAGAAATTGGAATGTCGAGATCTTTCATAGCTTCAGGCCTTAGTTGCTCAGTATTGTCCATAACCGGGACACGGCTAAGTACTTAGAATTTGTTCTTCTGCAGAAGTTGTACACTTTACCCACATGACACAATCTCGTCTTGTTGCCACCAGTGGCCGCTGGATAAGTACTCACCAAAATGGAGTACTGGCAGATCGAGAATGTGACAAAGTCTTTCCATAGAAGTCCTCCCAATACACAATGCTAGCTTGTCAACCAGGCACCAATGTAGGGATAAATTTACCTTACACAATTCTAGTTAACCTGAAGATGCCAATGCATGGGTTTTCCACTGTGTAGTTGACTAAGCCAGAGCCCATTTAGCATGTGGCTGTACACGGAATCCACTGTACGAGAAACATGTTCAATCTCTAGGTCCCTGGGTGGTTTTCTTCTAGTGCACACACAAAAAGATAGCCATATAAACATGGTTCCCTTTGTTGCCACCTTGTCCAAAACTTGAGTATCCTTGTCCACCCAGGTGGTTCATTGAGTACTTGTTTTATTATATAAAACATATATCTTTCCAACACTTCATATAATCATATCATATATCCCATCCCAAATATATAGCAGGGCTAAGCTTGCTACAACTACAATGTTTTCACTAAGGAAGATATAAGGGTATCCTATTAGGATTTAGCATAGCATAAAATATAGTAATCCTCATCATGCATGTTACAAAAATCCACTAAGTGTAATGAAAATAGTAGGACTTGGATGATAGTGCCACTTGCCTTTTTAGTAGAGAATGATGGTTCACTTCTTGATCTTGCAAATATCACACTCTTCTAACTTCACTACAATTCAATCAAGCAAACACATTTTCAAACCAACATTCAAACCATTTCTCACACATAAAATAACAAAAACAAGGCCATGCATGTAAGCATGCAAAAGATAGTTTTATTTGCAAAAGTGGTTTCTACTAGGCTCTAAACATTATAAAGTTCAAAGTGGTCATTTACTAAAATGTAAAACCATTTGCAAGAGGTTTTATCTCATAAACCAAATATAATGATAAGGTGATATTTTATGTAGTTGAAAATATCTTTTAGCAAAGTAATAAATTTATATGGTTCATCAAATATGTTCTTAATCTCAAAACTTCGTGTTTAGGGTCAGAAGGTTTGAATCAAATCATTTCCCAAAGGTTTCACTAAAAAATCATTTCTAAACCATAAATAATATTTTTATTTGACTAGAAATGTGCCAATTCAAATATTTACTCCTTAACCTCACAAAAATACATTTTTTAATTCATAAGTTGACTCCTATGGTCAGTAGGTTCACAAAAATCCATTTTGCAAAGATTTCATATTAAAAATATATCTAGAACAATTTTTATATTCAAATTATGCCTACACAAGTTTCTGCAAAATTCAACCAATTTCCTAGAAGAAAATCATTAAACAAAGTGCATGGTTGGGTAGGATTTGTCTTGCGGATTCCATTCATATAAAATTTGCAAACTTTGGACGTGTAGAACTAAAGTTATGAATTTTACAAATTTGCAATTCTATTAGAAAATTTTCTGGTTTTTATTCAAACAGACTGGCCACATGGCGCAATCTAACTGGACGGTACCGCTTCGTGCGGATCAGCCTCTCTGGACCACAGGATTTCACTTAAATCACACGGCGCAGATCGAGTGGTACCCCTTCGTCCAGTTTCTATCGTATCCACAGGATGACGATCCAACGGCTCTCAGGCGTTGACCATCCACTGGCGGCGGCGACAGGCGGCAGTGCGCTCTGGTGGCGGCATCACGGCGACTACAGGAATCAAGGGAAGGAGGGAAGTAGCTCACCATGCTTGCTGAGGTTCTCTGATGGTCAAGGTGCGGTCTGATTGTCGAGGGGCGCGCTGGAACTGCGTGGATTGCTCGCCGGAGCTTGCAGCGGCGTCGGGCTCGTCTGGATGTCGACGGGGACGGGGCTGCAGGTCGCCCTTAGGCAAACGGAGTACATGGTTAGACGCGTACTGTCATGGGGATCTTAGGAGCATCAACAGGAAGGCTCGAGGCGGTCGGTGCTTACCAGGGGAGTTCACCGGAGAAAAGGCAGATGCGGCGGTGCTCAGATGTTCGAGGTTGCCGACGTTCTGGAACAAGCGCGGCCAAGTTGGGGGTACTAGTGGATGCGCCTGGTGCTGGCGAATAAGGTTGCGTGCAATGGGAGGCGAGGGGTGGCTGGTCAGCGCCGGAATTGGTCGGAGAGCTCGTCGGAAGCTGCGGCTGTGCAAACGAAAGTGACGACGGCCTGGGGGCGCTCTTGAAGTGGTTTCTGAGGGGAAAGGGAGGGAAAAGGGAGGTGTTTATGGGTGCGTGGTCGCTGGAGGATTTAAGCCTGTCATCAACGCGAATTTACTCGAATTCATTCGCGGCAGAGCGACATTGAGAAAGGGGGAAACGGCCGGCGCGGTGGAGAAGATGATGACGGGGCAGTGGGGTCCAACGATCAGCGAGAGAGGGAGTGGGGAGATGGGGCCACTTCTCTGCGACTCAGCGGGTGCGTTACTCAGTGAAAAATGGTTCACTGCGGGGTGAGTTAGTTGGGCTGGACTGGGCTTAGTTGGGCCAGATGGGTTGGGTCTGTTTTGTTTCATTTTTGTTATTTTACTAAAGCTTTTTCTTTTTCTATTTGGAATTTCTGTATAGATTTTCAAACAAATAATTCAAACTCCAATTCAAATCAAACCACCACCAAACTTTGTGTTGATTTTAATACTGTTTAACAACATAATCCAAAGTCCAAAATAAAATAATTTTTTATTCTTTTAGGATCTATTAATAATTAAATAAATAGACCTTTCTTTAATTCAAATAGGATTTATTTTATTTAAAAAAAACTCTATTTGAGATCTAAATAATACCAAAACCTTTTCAGTAGGTTTTACTTGAAAAAGAAAACACTTGGAAATCTTATTTAAAATACCTTAACAAGTTTCAATGTTTATTTAAAATGGAAAAGCCTTTACTTAAACAAAATTGGATATTAATAAATCCTTATTATTTTATTCAAATAATCCTTTACTCTTTGTATCAAATATAAATATCTTATTTTAA
Source organism: Avena longiglumis (assembly GCA_030063025.1). Classification (NCBI taxonomy): domain Eukaryota; kingdom Viridiplantae; phylum Streptophyta; class Magnoliopsida; order Poales; family Poaceae; genus Avena; species Avena longiglumis. The sequence continues at coordinate 107,171,600 of CP125974.1, forward strand.
ATGCTTGGCCAAGATTAATTTGGCTCTTTAAAAATAGTCCTTATTTATAATTCTACCTTTTCTTATAAAAACCATATCTTTTTATTTAAAGATCCAAAAATAGTGATTCCAACTATTATAACTTTATTTATTATTTTTTTACCTTTTTAAATCCATTTCGGATTTTATTTGATCAAAATAGGTTTGGATGTTTCCAATTGGAATCAAAAGTTTCTTCTCACCCTAAATTTAAACAATTGTTTAATTTGGTTATTTATTTTTCACATTTCAAAATTTGGAAAATTTTGGGATGTGACAGGCTACCACCCTTAAAAGAAATCTCGACCCGAGATTTGGGAAGGCTAGGGTTAAAAGTTGGCTTGAAGACAACTAGGGTACTACCACCCTTAAAAGAAAGTCTCATAGGATTACATTGATGGTTCACTTGACAATGGGTTCAACACTTGATATCCTGACAAGGAATCTTTATTTGACTCTTCTGAGTTAACTAGTTCCTGACATCCACTTCTTCTATCTCTTCAAAGTTCCCATCCATGTCAATGTGGTTCACATGTCCTTTCTGGGTCACATTGGAGTCATTTCCATTGGCTCTTCTAGCATCCTTTTTCTTTTTCTTCTCAGGACAGTCTGATGCATAGTGTCCAAGTTCCTTACAATTATAGCACTACAACTGGCTAATGTCTTTCTTCCTGAAAGTGTCATGTTGGTTATGACCAAGATCATCTCCATTGTCAGTATCATTTCCATTATTATCACTTCCATTGTTGTTGTGGTGATACTGATGTGGTTCAGAATCTTCATTGCTCTTTTTGAATGAACGCTTCTTTTGTGATGATCCTGAGTGATGCTTGAGTTTATGCTTCCTCTTTCTATTCTCAACTTGACTCATCTTGTTTTCCAAAATGGTGGCTTTGTCACGGAGTGATTGATAAGGTGGGACATAGGCAACAACTAGCTGCAGGTTCAACTCATCATTAAGTCCTTCAAGAAATTTCTCCTTTCTCTTAGCATCTGTATCAACTTCATCCGGTGCATAGCGTGCCAGATTGTTGAATTCTTCAATATACTCAGCCACACTGAGGTGACGCTGTTTCAGATTGTGAAACTCCTTTTTCTTCAAGTGCATCACTCCAGGTGAGATGTGAGCTGTACGGAAGCCATCCTCAAAAATAGCCCAAGTCACATCCTCAAGAGGAGTGGTGATCTGAAAGTTGTCTCACCATGTTGCTGCTGGTCCTTCAAGCAGAAATACTGCAAACCTAACTTTTTCTTCGTCGGTGCAGCCAACAGTCACGAAGTCCTTATTCACTGAAGTAACCAGTCATTGGCTTCCATTAGATCAGTTGTTCCAGAGAACCTTGCAGGTCTAAGTTTCAGAAACCTGGTGAGCATATCATGTGCTGGAGGATTATTCTGATTGTTGTTGTTGTTGTTGTTGTTGTTGTTGTTGTTGTTGTTCTGATTCTGTATGAATGTGGTCATCTCCTGCATCAGTTGTGTCTGAGCTGTCATCATCTGCTGCATCTCAGGAGTGCTGTTGTTGTTTTGGTTGGGGTTGGCACGACGGGGAGGCATCTATTGGTTTGATAGGGATGAGTAATGATGGATATGTTTTAAGAAGTTCTAACACACAACTCAAAACAACCAAGTTCAATCAAACAATCAAACAATCAACAAGCAACTATCCACTTAACAACTTATGAGCTTAACTCATGAGTTGAAGGAGACAACAAGTTTTCTTGAAATAAATACTTAGTATAATCATACCTCATAGGTCAAAATGATCCATACACTAACATGATATCAATGTTTTGGTAGGCAATCTAATGTCTCTTGGTTCTCACTTGTAGTCCTTAGTGATGTCTAAGTTGAAATCCTTGGTTAAATTAAAGTTGAAGTCATTGGTCATGGTGAAGGCTTTGTCCATCAAGTTGACAAGGAAGAGATGTAGAATAAAAACCAAAAGGTTGAGGAAAGAATTTACAAGATTGTTTGTAAATAAGTTTTTGGAACAAAAACAACTCCTATTTTTCTAAGGGGTTTTGTCCAATCCTAGGGTTACAATCCTACAGGCAACACAGTGCTCTGATACCATCTATAAGGTTCCCAACCTTTCATAAGGTAGAGATCCCTGTGTTTACAATGCTAGTCCCTAGATCAATAGCTAGCATCCACAGTTAAGATGTAATATCAAGAAACAAAGGTCATAATGTAACTTTATAACCAGCAATAAAATAATTTATTACAACTTACATAGCTCATTTGGCTATCTCATTACATTGCAGCAGAATATAACAATAGCATGGGGTCCTTCATCTTCAAAGTGCCACAGGCAATCATGTTGGTTGTAGACTTGTAGTCCTATTCAACAAAATTCACTAACATCAAACAAACCTGCAACATAATAAGTTGCAGCCACAAGGGTCAATACATTTGAATTCTATTGGCAAGTTTCACTACTATGTAAAATTAAGTGGATCCTATCATTACATGCATATTTGGCTAAGTAGGGTTTAGGATCATTTGCAGAAAGAAATATAGTTTTATCCTATCTTTTCAATATAGTTTTTGATCTTTTGTCAAATCTTTCTGAACTTCTTGGAAAACTCCAAGTGCTTCAAATCCCTTGTTGTCACCATCAAGTTTTACTTTGAGAAATTGGAATGTCGAGATCTTTCATAGCTTCAGGCCTTAGTTGCTCAGCATTGTCCATAACCGGGGACACGGCTAAGTACTTAGAATTTGTTCTTCTGCAGAAGATTTATACTTTACCCACATGACACAATCTCGTCTTGTTGCCAGCAGTGGCCGATGGATAAGTACTCACCAAAATGGAGTACTGGCAGATCGAGAATGTGACAAAGTCTTTCCATAGAAGTCCTCCCAGTACACAATGCTAGCTTGTCAACCAGGCACCAATGTAGGGATAAATTTACCTTACACAATTCTAGTTAACCTGAAGATGCCAATGAATGGGTCTTTCACTGTGTAGTTGACTAAGCCAGATCACATTTAGCATGTGGCTGTACACGGAAGCCACTGTACGAGAAACATGTTCAATCTCTAGGTCCCTGGGTGGTTTTCTTCTAGTGTACACACAAAAAGATAGCCATATAAACATGGTTCCCTTTGTTGCCACCTTGTCCAAAACTTGAGTATCCTTGTCCACCCAGGTGGTTCATTGAGTACTTGTTTTATTATATAAAACATATATCTTTCCAACACTTCATATAATCATATCATGTATCCCATCCCAAATATATAGCAGGGCTAAGCTTGCTGCAACTACAATGTTTTCACTGAGGAAGATATAAGGGTATCCTATTAGGATTTAGCATAGCATAAAATATAGTAATCCTCATCATGCATGTTACAAAAATCCACTAAGTGTAATGAAAATAGTAGGACTTGGATGATAGTGTCACTTGCCTTTTTAGTAGAGAATGATGGTTCACTTCTTGATCTTGCAAATATCACACTCTTCTAACTTCACTACAATTCAATCAAGCAAACACATTTTCAAACCAACATTCAAACCATTTCTCACACATAAAATAACAAAAACAAGGCCATGCATGTAAGCATGCAAAAGATAGTTTTATTTGAAAAAGTGGTTTCTACTAGGCTTTAAACATTACAAAGTTCAAAGTGGTCATTTACTAAAGTAGTAAAACCATTTGCAAGAGGTTTTATCTCATAAACCAAATATTATGATAAGGTGATATTTTATGTAGTTGAAAATATCTTTTAGCAAAGTAATAAATTTATATGGTTCATCAAATATGTTCTTAATCTCAAAACTTGGTGTTTAGGGTCAGAAGGTTTGAATCAAATCATTTCCCAAAGTTTTCACTCAAAAATCATTTCTAAACCATAAACAATATTTTTATTTGACTAGAAATGTGCCAATTCAAATATTTACTCCTTAACCTCACAAAAATACATTTTTAAATTCATAAGTTGACTCCTATGGTCAATAGGTTCACAACAATCCATTTTGCAAAGATTTCATATTAAAAATATATCTAGAACAATTTTTATATTCAAATTATTCCTACACAAGTTTCTGCAAATTCAACCATTTTCGCAGAAGCAAATCATTAAAAAAAGTGCATGGTTGGGTAGGATTTGTCTTGCTCATTCCATTGGTATAAAATTTCCAAACTTTGGACGTGTAGCACTAAAGTTATGAATTTTACAAGTTTGCAATTCTATTAGAACATTTTCTGGTTTTTATTCAAACAGACTGGCCACGTGGCGCAATCTAACTGGACGGTACCGCTTCGTGCGGATCAGCCTCTTTGGACCACAGGATTTCACTTAAATCGCACGGCGCAGATCGAGTGATACCCCTTCGTCCAGTTTCTATCGTATCCACAGGATGACGATCCAACGGCTCTCAGGCGTTGACCATCCACTGGCGGCGGCGACAGGCGGCGGTGCGCTCTGGTGGCGGCATCGCGGAGACTACAGGAATCAAGGGAAGGAGGAAAGTATATCACCGTGCTCGCAGAGGTGCTCTGATGCTCAAGGTGCGGTCTGATAGTAGAGGGGCGCGCTGGAACTGCGTGGATTGCTCGCCGGAGCTTGCAGCGGCTTCGGGCTCGTCTGGATGTCGACGGGGACGGAGCTGCAGGTCGCCCTAAGGCAAACTGAGCACATGGTTAGACGCGTACTATCCTGGGGATCTTAGGAGCATCAACAGGAAGGCTCGGGCCGGGCTTCTGGGAGTTCGCGAGCAAAGGCATCTGGCGGTGCTCGATGTTCGAGGTTGCCGATGTTCGAGCGCGGCCGAGAGTTGGGTCTTGGTGGATCTTTGGCGGCGAATAAGCTTGCGTGCAATGGGAGGCAAGGGGTGGCTGGTCGGCGCCGGAATTGCTCGGAGAGCTCGCCGGAAGCTGCGGTGGTGCAAACGAAAATGACGAAGGCATGGGGGCGCTCTTGCAGTGGTTCCTGAGGGGAAAGGGAGGGAAAAGGGAGGTGTTTATGGGTGCGTGGTCGCTGGTGGATTTAAGCCTGTCATCAACGCGAATTTACTCGAATTCATTCACGGCAAAGCGACGTTGAGAAAGGGGGAAACGGCCGGCGCGATGGAGACGATGGGTTGGACTCAGCGAGAGAGGGAGTGGGGAGATGGGGCCACTTGTCTGCGACTCAGCGGGTGTGTTACTCAGTGAAAACGGTTCACTGCGGGGTCAGTTAGTTGGGCTGGACTGGGCTTAGTTGGGCCAGATGGGTTGGGTCTGTTTTGTTTCATTTTTGTTTTTTTTACTGAAGCTTTTTATTTTTCTATTTGGAATTTCTGTTTTGATTTTCAAACAAATAATTCAAACTCCAATTCAAATCAAACCAGCACCAAAATTTGTGTTGATTTTAATACTGTTTAACAACATAATCCAAAGTCCAAAATAAAATAAATTTTTATTCTTTTAGGATCTATTAATAATTAAATAAATAGACCTTAGTCTTTAATTCAAATAGGATTTAATTTATTTAAAAAAACTCTATTTGAAATCTAAATAATACCAAAACCTTTTTAGTAGGTTTAACTTGAAAAACAAAATACTTGGAAATCTTATTTAAAATACCTTAACAAGTTTCAATGTTTATTTAAAATGGAAAAGCCTTTACTTAAACAAAATTGGATATTAATAAATCCTTATTATTTTATTTAAATAATCCTTTACTCTTTTTATCAAATAGAAATATCTTATTTTAAATGCTTGGCCAAGATTAATTTGGCTCTTTAAAAATAGTCCTTATTTATAATTCTACCTTTTCTTATAGAAACCATATATTTTTATTTAAAGATCCAAACATAGTGATTCCAACTATTATAACTTGATTTATTATTTGTTTACCTTTTTAAATCCCTTTAGGATTTTATTTGATCCAAATTGGTTTGGATGTTTCCAATTGGAATCAATAGTTTCTTCTCACCCTAAATTTCAACAATTGTTTAATTTGGTTATTTATTTTTCACATTTCAAAATTTGGAAAATTTTGGGATGTGACAGTTCATCATAAGCAAGGCGCTGCTCAATGGGTCTTACTACCTTGTTGACAATCGTGAACTAAAGGATAGACACAACGAGGATCATAAGCGTAAGCGACGTGACCCGAATGATGACTACCCGGAGCTTGATCGGCCACGGAACATAGCACAGCTACGTCCTTTTTACACTTAGCATTTTTTATCTAATCGTGTACCTCTTATATGATCAATGAAATAAAGCTCTTTGGTTCACTCATATTTCTGAGTATTTTACCTCCTTTAGTGTTCATTTTTGGATCATGTAAAACCTTTATGCATAAGTCTTGCGTTTGCACTTGTGAAAATTCCGCCTACGGGCGTTAGCTTAAATTTTCTGGTCTACACGTTCTTTGTTGTTTTTATGTGGATTCTGGAGTAGTGACTTTTGGCACTTGTTGTCGGCGATTTTGTGCTCGGGTTATTGACGGTGCCATTGGGCATCATCACCTAAGCGCATGGTTCCGACAACGAGTCCTCCGACTCACGAAAAGTCAAACATAAGAACCAAAGTAATGGATAATCTAGTACTTGCTTAAAAAATATATACATGCTGGAAATTAGTTCTTAAGTAGCAGGACATAACAACCATTGTTTTCCTCCTTAAGTTACAACACCAAGTTTTTTCGCGCATACACCAAAGATGAAACAAAAATTACATAGTGTTCTTCATTATTTGGGCGCAGGAGACTTGGAAGCAGCATCGTCCCTGGCCGGAGAATCACCCTCAACGTCGGAGTTATGATGAGACTCGGAGGAATCTTGGTTGACGCTATCGATGGTGTTCATGGGCACGAAGACGTCGATGTCCACCAACTCGGCAACTCTGGTGTCATAGCCCGCGAGTGATGACAAGCTGGCTTCATGATCAATCTCTTTGCCGTCATCGTTAACGTCGGGGATACCAGAGGTCACCGTGTCGATGTCGGCACCTTCGTAGTGTGCCTTCACCATCGACAGCGCCATCCTTGCGCCAGCCCGTGCACATGAATCTTTCCAGCTCGTGACACGCTCGGGGGCTCGGCGCAGAATCTCCGAGTACTTCGTCACGGAGTCCGAGGCCTTGATGTATATCTGGAGGGACTTGGCAATCTCTTTGGCTTGGGTGATGGCGGTGTTGATAAAGTTGCCGGCAAGAACCATGCATTCCTTGTCCGAAGGAGGCGAGCGGGTTAAACCCATAGGAGCTGCAAATTCCGACAAGGAGCGCATGAGTTCAATAAATTCAAAGTATCCAGACTACAGAAATACAAGGCGGAGGAAACTTACTGAAGATGCTGGCCTTAGCCTGCCAGAGGGTGTCCGCCAAGGATTCTTTCTCTTGTTGGAGGAGCTTAAACGCCTCGTTGTGGCATTGGTTTTGCTCATCAGCAGCTTGCTTCTGATATTTTAAGATCGCAAGCTCCTCCTTCAAGCGATTGATTTCCGCGGAGGTGGAGTCCTACAGGGCCTTCATGGAATCTTCATGCATTTTCAGCATTTCCTTCCTCTCCTCCTTAAGGATCTTGTTCTCGCTGTCCAGCTGCTGGATGTGCTTGGACTGCTCGACAATGTCCTTGGCCTTGGCGACATGTTCTGCAAGTTGGAGAAAACAAAGTACACTATGAGTACTCGGAGAATGAAGGCACAGAAACAAGACGGAAATGCGCAAAAAGAAAACAGACTCTCGTTTTTGATGATATGTTCCTTCAAGATGGCAGTTTTACCCTTTTCGGCTTCAAGATCTGCGCGCATCTTCTGGTACTTGTCGTTGGCCATGCCCCTCCGAGCATTCTCGTTCTGTGGAAAATAGGAAAAAGTTAAAACCGTTGTTTATTCTACTTGGAAGCATCTAGTCGGAAATTTTCCAGCTAGACGCTCGGGGGCTACAGCGAGAGTTTTTTACTTAGCAATATGCTTAGCTTTTCTTTAAGCATCTAGTCGGAGCTAATTCAGTTCTCGATTAGAAGCCTGGGGGCCATAGTATAAAGTTTTTAACTCGGAAAATGCTTAGCTTTTCTTTAAGCATCTAGTCGGAACTAATTCAGTTACCACTAGAGGCTTGGGTCTACAATATTGAAAATTATAAACACTGCGTATGCTACTCTTAAAGCATCTAGTCGGAATAGTTTGTTCCATCTAAATACTTGGGGGCTACAGTGAGAGTTTTTTCTAACTTAGTCACTCTTAGAGCATATAGATGCAAAACCTATGGTTTTCCGTCTACACCCTCGGGGGCTACAGTGGGATACTCATATGAAATGCAAAAGGCAAAGTAAAACTTACAAGTGCAATGATCTTGAGGTTTGTAGCGCTCTCGGCTAGCTGATTGCCAAGGGAGATGCTATTTCCTTACAAGATGTCCGCTTGTCGGAGGAGCTCCTCAAGACCACACGTCGGAGATGACGGTACTCCTCCAGAAACCAGAGTTGTGTTACTCGGCGTGAGCACCGGTAACAGCGAGTTCGGTAGAGGTGCCAGAATCCACTTCCATGACGGAAGGGCCTGGTGCCTCCTTAGCTTGTGAGCTTGTTGGGGCGGATGAGGGCTTGACGGCAGGGGTAGCAGGGGCGATGGCGGGAGAGGCGTCACGATGTAGCATGTCTTTGATATTTCTAGAAGCCCCCAATGTTTTGGAGTTATTCTTGAGGCTGGTCGTGGCTTTCTTCCTGAGAGGTGCAAAATGCATAAGTACAGGAACAAGATAGATAAATAGACAATGTCGGAGAATGAGAAGATTACACTAGGGGGGGCGCTTTGGAAAAAATCCTGGTGGCTTTTCTCTTTTCCGCCTCCAGGGCGGCGGTAGTCTTTTTGGAGGCTCCACCCTCCGTCTTCTTCTTGCCTCCGTCGGCAGCGTTAGAGGTGGAGCTCTTCCGCTTTCGCGCCAACGGGACATCGTCGTCGGACACGACCGTGACTTCCTTCATCTTTGGGTCGTAGATTTGGGCAGCCAGGTTGCCCTCATCTAGATCGCTAAGCTGCTAAGTGAGAAATCACCATGTTAGATAAGATGGTATTGGCAAGACGGAAAAACTGGAGCATATGTCGTACATGGAAAATAAATACCTACCTTTGGGCACTTGCCTTCAACGAACATGTCGTAGGTGATGGTGAAGCCACGCTTCTTATCCTTCACCTTGACGATGTCCTTTAGGCGGAGCTTGACGGAGTCGCTCGAGAAGTTATCCACGGAGATCCGGAGGGTATCCCTTCGATCACTGGTATACTCGTGCATGAACTTCGCGCGGTGCTGCAGAGGTTGGATTCGCCTGATGAACCAGCACATGGCTAGGTCCAAGCCTGTCAAACCCATCTCTACGAACCATTCGATCCGCCTTATTGCGCGAGAAGCGTCGAGGTCGGAGGGAAGGGAGGCATGGGATCTCCATGTAGAAACTTCAGCGGCGGCTCCATCCACGAAGTCCGGGTACGTCACTTCTTGGCCCAACAAAGGAATGTCGGGGCCGTAAAGTACGTCCGCTGCCAGTTCTTGCAGGACTCGTGGCCGACGATGTTGGGGAACCGCCGGCCAGGTCGAATCTTGAAGCTTATGGTGCCGCAATTCCTAAGCTCCTCCTTAGTATGTCCGGCTTCACGTTTGACGGTGAAGAAGTACACGAACAAGTCTAACCTAGTCCTTATCCCTAGGTAACCCTCGCAAAGTGCAGCGAAGTTGCTAAGCACTAATATGCTATTGGGGGAGAGGTTATGGGGTTGGACCTTGTAGTGGTTCAAGACGGAGAGGAATAAGTGGGAGATGGGCAGGAAACGTGCATCACCGAGCCTTGAGGTACACCTTTTCTCCGGCTTGGGGAGAAGGTGTCACCTCGCCGGCCGACGCTGCCCACCAGGCAAGCCCCTCCGTCGTAGGGAGGTAACCCTCGGCGACCATCTCCTGGATGTCACGGTCGGTGATGTCCGAGCCGCGCCAGTCACCCTTATGCGAGTCTGGCTCTTCTTCCAGTGGCTCTAGTGCCGCTAGATTGTGGTCGCCGCCGATGCAGGGATGACCAAGCCCTCTGGGGGCACGATGACGGAGCTCGCCGGCTTCGCCGCGGCTTCGCTCGACGTCGCCATCAATGGGGAGGAGCTACCGCTGGCGATGGAGTGATGGACGGATGTGACTGACGCAGATGGAAGTTAGGGTTTTCGAGGTTTCTCGTGGAGAGCTCGAGGAGATGTGCGGCTGGAGGAAGAAGACGACGCGAGAAGAATGGGGCAAAAAGTGGAAAATTCCCCACGGTTACTATTTATCATCCTTGGCGTCAAGATTCGTGCAGCTAATCGGAGGGTTGCCGCATAGACGACGTGTTCGCGAACGTCCACGGAAATTTTGCCACGTCTCCAACCGCCGCCGCCAATGGTTCGTATCGCCCACGCGGGAAAATTGGATATGATTGTGTTCTCTGCATGTGTGAGTTACGAGGCGTCGCTGACCTAAGTCTACGTCGTCCTAGCTGACATGGGTAGATGAGCCGTCACATCGAATATTCCGGCATGGAAGGATTTAATCCGACTACGGAAGAGTACGATGGAAGATTCAGAATTTCTCTGGCTTACAAATCGAAGACGGAGAAAACCTAGCAGGGTTCTTTGGGAGGACTACAAGATGTTTCTTGACGATCTGCCGACATCCATCTAGACGGAGCATTCCACGTGAAGAGGCAAGACGGCGCAAGATCTCGGAGTTCTCTAGGGGCTACTGTTGGGGATATGCTATATGGGTATCCTTATAGCATGTCTCTTATCCGGCTAACCCGAGTGGCCCATAGTCGGTAGCATGGCCTATGGCCTGCTGGGCGGCCCAGTTAGGTGGATCCAGAAGGGAGGCCCATGCCGGATAAAGGAAGACTAGTGAGAGACGGTGTAGGACTCTCTAACCTGTCCGCCTAGGACTTTTCCCTGTAACCCTAGGACCTGGCGACTATATAAGTCGGGCCTATGGGAGCCTTTAGGTCACAATCTCATACGATCACAGATCGACACACACAACCTCGCACAGCGAACCTATCTCTGTAACTCGGCGTATTTCCCTTATAGTGATTTATAGCAGGAGTAGGATTCCGCCACCGTTGTGGGATCTGAACCTGGGTAAGCTGTGTTAACTCGTACCCGTCAACCGTCCGCCTTACCCCGCGTCTCTAAACACGCACTATGAGGACCCCTCCATGGCGTACTCGTCGGCAATACCACGACAATTACATGAACCAAATCCACTACACCAAGTCCGATCATCACGTGAGTCGGTGTAGCTTCAAAGGCGAGCATCAAATGGCCATCATATCAACTATATGACTCATGCTTAACCTTTTGGTCCGTGTTCCGAGGCCTTGTCTGTACATGCTAGGCTCGCCAAGTAAGAACCTTAGTATTCGCGTGTGTAACTGACTTACACCTGAAATATGGTCGTGGATCCAGGAACACCCGATCATCACGTGATTTCTTGGAGCAACGAGAACATAATCAGTGCATACTAAAGGAAGAACACATTCTTATCTTGATATTTAAATGAGGGATCATCTTATTATGCTAACAAAGCGCTAAACAAGCAATATAAGATGCTATCAAACATCACATGTTTATTAGTGGAATGATATGGTTCCCGCATATGATCTCTATCATGTGCACCGTGGTATGATCACAATCATACCTATATGTGTAAGTCCAAGGTCTATGGAACTTACACGTTATATGTGTTGTAAGAGTATCATCTCATACTTCTACTTACAACATCACCATATCATAACACTATCCCAGCAACAATCTAAACTAGACGCCTCTAATTTATCCATTGCAAATTTTACGTGGCTTAGGGCTTTCGAGATAGAACCGTTCATACCTACAAACATGAACCACAACGAGGCTAACCAAATTGTTGACAACTCGTTGCAAAATAGATATTGACTATAGTAGGAGAGACAAACACCCGCTAGCCACTTATGCAAACTAGTTGCATGTCAAGTGTGGAACAGGTCTCATGTGCGAGGACATGTAAAGTTTGTCCAGGCCGCTTCATCCCACTATGCCACCAATATCCCAAATTACAACTAAGGAGCAACAACATGATCATCATCGCCCACATACTCATATGTGTACTACCCGTGTAAAGTATCTACGCATAGGTCCGGCTCTGACACCACTATAGGGTTTGCAGCATAGAAAACAAAAAATTTCCTATGATGTGAACTATCTACCAAGATCTATATACTAGATATAAACAATGGGCGGATGTATATCCGTAGAGAACATACCCTTGAAGACCGACAAAGCTTAACGAGTTCGACTCGTGGTTGATGTAGACGATCTCTTGCCAATCTCAAGATCGAGAGGAAGTCCTAGCGCCGCAAAACAGCAGCGCATCTGTGCTCGCACACACGTTCGAGGCACCGAGCAACCTCCGCCTCCTCGCTCCAGCGATGCAGCGGAAGCACAACTCTTTCTTGCCGAATAGCCACCAGGAACATGTATCTCGCTAGTCTGAGACCATGGGGGATAAATTCTAGAGGGGGAGAGAGATCCTTCGCGAGGAGGTATAAGTGAGAGAGAGGAGAGGGGGTGCCTTTTATAGGAGGAGGGGGTGCACCCAAGGGGGTGGCCGCCGGCCATGGGGGCTGCCCCCTCCCCTTCTTCATTCATGTGGATGGACACTCCACTCACAAAAAACAATTCAAATCACTCCACTCAAAATCCCACTCAAACTTGCCATTAAATTTCCACCAAATTTAATACAAACTCTCATTAAATAAAACTATTTTTTTATTCAGAATTTTGTCAATTAATTTAATGAAAAACATTCACAAATAACCCCTTGCTAGAATTCTATTTCACATGCATAACCACTTTATGCAATTTCACCCGAAAACCTGTTTCGGTATCTAGTGAAACAAATTCCTGCGCTTGTTTATTCTTTCGGCATGAAACTTTTGCTCCAATTAGATGTTGGTGTATCTTAAGTGTGTCACCCTATGGTTCGTGAATAATGCGGACATGATCGAGACCCCTCTCGGATCAATAATCAGAAGAGGGATCTGGAGACCCATACTGACTCCCACACATTCAACGATGACTTTCTTGTGATCGTCGGAACCTTTTATGCTAGTATCTTAATCCCTTTGTTTCGCGATATATTACACGTCCGAGATTCGATCATCGGTATCTCCATACCTAGTTTTTTCTCCTTACTGACATGCACTCTTTTATCATTCCCGTGATATAACATTCTAGTGATCAAATCACTTGCTTGCAAGCTAACCAATGTGATATCACCGAGAGGGCCCATAGTATATCTATCCGTCATCGGGATGAACAAATTCCACTGTCGATCCATGGGCCTCAACATAACACTTTATTAGTCCTGAACCCATCTTTATAATCACCTTGTTACTGTGTGACGTTTGATGTTATCAAGGAACTCTTCCGGTGTTAGTGATTGACATGATCTCATGGTCTAAGGATTAGGATTACTTGGTAAGTTGTTATAGCAATATAAACTCAATGACTTTGATCGTAATGCTATACTTCAGATGAATGTTCATAACACCATTACACTAATGTTGTGATCCCGTTATTAACAACATCCAATGTCTATGATCACGAAACCTTGATCATCTTGTTAATCAACGAGCTAGTTTATGAGAGAGGCATAACTAGGAACTTTCTGTTTGTTTATTAAACACACTTGTATTAACGTTTCCGTATTAACACAATTATAGCATGCAAAATAAACATCTATCATATAGTTGGAATACACATAATAAACACTTTATTATTGCCTCTCAGGGCATATTCCCTTCACTAATACATGTAGAAATACTAGTTAATTAGGTACTGCAACTACATTGTCTGGTACTGCAACTACATTGTTTGTCTAGCATGTTTATTAGGTAATGCAACTACATTGTTTGGTGGCACAAAGTATGAAGATTCCATATAGCTGATTGTCCAGCCTGTTAATTAGGTACTGCAACCGTGTAGGGTATAGTAGCTTGTGACCAGATTGTTCAGAGCAGTAGCTTGTTGCTAGTGTTAGTGACAGAGCAGTAGCTTGTTGCTAGTGTTAGTGTTCAGAGCAGTAGCTTGTTGCTAGTGTTAGTGACAGAGTAGAAGCTTGTTCAGAGCAGTAGCTTATGACCAGATTGTTGCTAGTGTTAGTGACAGGATGCAGGAGTGTTTTGTAGGTTTTGTAGAACAAACCAGATTGTTCAGCTTTCTTAGTCCATGAGCCCCTCATATGCCAATGTTAACAAAGTACATTTGAAATAATTTTATAAGCTACATTTGAAATAGGAGCTTCTGCAATAGGTTTTTTTGCATACTGCCATGGTTGCAACAGGTTTTTATAGTTGTCTGAATGTGATGTATCTAGGTGATATAGCTTATGACCATCTAGGTGATATATTTTGATCCAATAAGCAATCAAGTATAAATTCGTTTCAGCTAAATTAGAGCAGTTAAATGATAAGTTCAGAGAAGTAGGTTATCTTGTACAACCTTTGCTATAATTTTTGTATTTGCATCTGGTTCAGAGTTATAGAATGATGATCCATTGTAGTCTTGTTAGCTTGTACAACCTTTGCTATAATTTTTGTGCAGTGAATATATATGTGTATATACCGATCTTGGTATTGATCTTGGTCCTGATCTTGGTCCTGGTACTGGTAGTGAATATATGTGTGTATATATTGATCCTGGTCCTGGTACTAATAGTGAATATATATGTGTATATAGGTTAGCTTGTACAACATTTGCTATAATTTTTTTGCAGTGAATATACTGATCCTGGTACTAATCCTGGTCCTGATCCTGGTCCTAGTACTGGTAGTGAATATATATGTGTATATAATGATGCTCCTGGTGATGAAATGATCCTGCTTATTTCCAATTGTTCTTGTGCTTGTATGAAGCACTTTCTTATGTCGTGTATGCAGGTTCTTGTATGAAATGAGTCCTGATGTTTGCCGGAATGTTGATTAACTTCCATTTCGGTAGAAATAGGGCACTCCTAGTTTAAGAAAATTAGCAAAGGTCATGCCGGATTTTTCCGTGCATTTAGCCAATTATTTGTTTTCTATTAGTTGCTAGATGTGTGACAACGACGAGGCTAGATGTTCTAAGCGCATCAGCGCTGAAGGACAACTCAGACCTCCGAATAAACAATTGACATTCTAGGAGACGGCCCAACGGCTAGAAGACGATGAAGAATACCATCCTTCGAAGAGCGAGGATGATGAGATGGAAGACGCGAAGGAAGAATTCAAAGGAACGGCAGGTGATGAAACCACTGATGGCGGTGAGGGCATAGGGAGTGGTAGCAATCCTCCTAAGAAGAAGAAGCCGAAGGAACGTGTAAGATCCCTCCTTTGTAAAGGAAAAGGATCCCTATGATTGCAATGCTAGTCCCTGGATCAATGCTAGCATCCACAGTTTAAGATGAAGTACACAGATACAAAGGTCATTTATTACATCCATTCCAGAGATAAAATATAGTCTTTTACAACTCAAGGCCACAGGCCTAATACAGGAGTTTTGGAATATGTAAATAAACACAAGTCTTCATCTTCATGTGCCACATGCAAGCATGTTGAGTGTAGACTCATGACTCCTAATCATCATCGGAGTAACCTGCAACATCACAAGTTACAGCCACAGTGGGTCAATACTTTGGAATAGTATTGGCAAGTGATACCTTAGTAACTTTTTAGGTGGACTATAATACTATATGCATTTTGGCTAAGTGTAGCTTGGCTTGCTTTGCTCAAAATAGGTTTTTCCTATTAGTTGAATTCACTAAGTTTTTCTTTGTCAAAACTTTCCCAAGAAACCACCAATAGACATTGGGGTCCTTTACCCTTGTTCACCCACAAGTTTTACTTAGAAGTTGGAGTGATGAGATTCTTGTAGCTTCCATGTCTTGATGCTCAAGTTGTCCATTGCCATGGACTTGGCTAAGTACTTAGATTTTCCATCTGCAGAGTTTGTGCACTTTTCCCACCAGACTTGGTTTCCCAAGACAGGACCTTTCAGAAGCCTTCCCTTAGCCAAATGGACGCGTTCCAACCTATCATCCCACTACCACCAACTGTCCAAATGACTAAGTTCTAGCAACCTATATGATCAAGGCAGAGCCCATATTGCCAAGTGGTTGCACTATAAGCTTCTCAACACTTGGCCTCCAAATCCCTTTGTGCCTGGGTGGCATACCACAAGTGAGATACACAAGCCATATCCATGGCCTTGTGTAACCACTCAACCAAAAACCACCATTCAAGTCCCATTCCACCCAGGAAGTTCATTGACTTAGTTGTTTTATTAAGAAAAACATAAGTCCAAAAGACTTAGAATTATTTTCATCATAGCATGTACATACTTTACCAACCCTTGTTTTCTACTAGCTAGGCTAAGCATGGCATAGTAATTTAACTTAGGAAAATCCCTAGCAATTCTACAATTCTACAACTACATAGGATTTCCCAACATAGCATTTGACAAAAGTAGCATGCAAGACTTAGCAAAAATAATTCTAATGCTTATTCAAAATAAAAGGGTGGAAATATCATGAAGTATCACTTGCCTTGGTAATGGGGAGAGTAGCACTCTTCACAATCACAGTCACTATCAAAATCTATACCAAATTTTGTAGCACACAATTACATACAATTCATATACATAGAAAAATATGAATGCATGCATGCAAGAAAATGCTAAGTGATGATTTTGAAAGCTCCACCAAAAAAGTGTATGATACAGAAACATAACCAAGTCAAAAAGTTTGCTAACCAAACTTATTTAGCCCTAAAACAATTTGCTAAACAAAATCTATACTCAAAATGGACCTAAATATGTTTCTGCATACAAAGTCATCTTAACAGAAACTTTTTGTTAAACACATTGCAGATTCAGAAAGGGCTTGACTCACTGATTCCAATGGTATAAAATTTGCAAAAATCTAACGTGGAAATCTCAAGTTATAGCCATTTGAAAATTGGATCTAAATCTGATTTAAATTCTAATTTTGAATCCAATCCTAGACACGCGTCACGATTTTACTGGTGCGTACCAGTTCACACCGGATCACCCTTCCACGCCGTTGGATCTAACTATCGCTGCCACGGCTCAGATCTATCCATACCCCTTCGGCTAGGATCTATCGTGTCCACTGGATCTAAATCGAACGATCCTAAGCAAAGGACCAACAAGTGGCGCTAGCGGGTGTGACGGCGTCGGCCGGTGCGGCTGGCGCTCTAGGTCGCGCGGGGGTGAGGGAAGTAGCTTACCAGATCCGCGGTGGCGTGCTGAAGCTCGAGGTGGCGTTGGCTCGGGAAGGGGCGCACTAGCACGGTCTCAGGAGCTCGTCGGAGTAGCGGGCGGCGTCGGTCGCTTGCAGACGTGGTGCTTGCCGAGGTTTGGCATCGCCCTAGCACGAACCAGAGGCATCAGGAGTTGCCCAAGACGCAGGCGAACAAACTCGCGTGAAGGAGGGGGCAAGGGGCGCTCGGGTTTTACCTGAATTAGTCGCCGGAGGCTATCAGCGGCGCAGGTGGTTTTGTTCGAGGACAGAGACGGCAACCTGGGTCACGAGCAGGCAAAAGAAAGGCATCAGCGTATGCGCAAGATGAAGTTGGGCATCCTCGTTTGAACCAGAGGGAGGGGGCGGTCGAGGCTCGCCGGAATTGGACGCCGGAGTTGTCGGTACCGCGGGGCTTCGAGAGCAAATGCGCGCAGCCTGGTGGCGGAGTGAGCGAGGAGAGTGGGGGGAAAAACTTGCGGTGCAGAGGGGTTTAAATAGGTCCAGGCGTGACAGGAAACGCCTGCGGAATAATGGCTAATTACGCCGTGCCATTACCAGCCTTGACAGCAGCGGTGACGTGGTCGCGGGCGCAGTTTGGGGAAGACGAGGGCAACGTGGACGGGGCCCGCTTGTCAGCGAAATAAGTAGAGGGGGTGTGGGGTCTGGCTGTCAGTGGCTGAGTGGGTGTGCTCGCGCGTGCGGAAGGAAAAGAAATGACCCGGGTGGGCTAGTTGGGCCTATTCAGATGCTGGGCTAGATTGGTGGCGCTAGGCCCTTTTCATTTGTTTGCTCTTTTTCTTTTTCTGATTCGATTTTCAGAATAGGTTTTCAAAAGAATTCAAGTTACATTTGAATTCAAACTTTCTTGGGATTTTTGCAATGTGTAGTAGTCTCAAATTAGGCACAAAGTCAGGTGGTTTGCTAAGTAAAGGCTTGGTCAAGCTTGGAGATCAAAATAACAGAGACTAGGCTCTTGGTTTGCAAAATTTGAAAAATGGTTTTTGAAACCATTTCTAATTTGAAAAACTTGGTTTAAATTCTACACTCAAACCTATCTTCATAGAAGGCAACAAACTTGGTTCATAAACAATCAACTTACAAATGGGGATAGCCATTTGATTTAATTCTGCTCACATAAAATCATAGCACTATGTGCTTCTGTTTTTCTGAAATGAGTTTGAAATTGATCTCAAATCTATATGCATGCATGAATGATATGCAAACTTTGAAATCATGATTTTAGGGATGTTACAAATCTAACCCCCTTAAGGTGAATCTCGCCCTCGAGATTCGGATTGGCTAGCAAATAGGTGAGGGTGGTCTTTCCGAAGATCATCTTCTCTTTCCCATGTTGCTTCCTCTTCGGTATGATGGTTCCATTGCACTTTGCAAAACTTGATAGTCTTTGTTCTCGTGACTCTTTCTGCAGTCTCAAGAATCTTGATAGGATTTTCTTCATAAGTGAGATCACTTTCTAGTTGAACTTCTTCGAAAGGTATGGTATCCTTCAAAGAAGATTCTTCCATTTCTGGGTGACATTTCTTAAGCTGACTCACATGAAATACATTATGGACTGCTGATAGAGATGCTGGCAGTTCAATTTCATAAGCAACTTCTCCTTTGCCACCCAGAATCTTGAATGGCCCAACATATCTTGGTGCCAACTTTCCTTTGACTCCGAATCTTTTCACTCCACGGAGTGGTGATACTCTAAGATAGGCTCTATCACCAACTTCGTAGGTGACTTCTCTACGCTTAGGATCTGCGTAGCTTTTCTGTCAGGACTATGCTATCTTCAACCTGTCCTTAACCAATTTGACTTTCTCTTCGGCTTCTTTGATAAGATCTGGCCCAAATAAACTTCTTTCTCCCACACCATTCCATAATAATGGGGTGGTACATTTTCTTCCATAGAGAAACTCAAATGGTGCCATCTCAATGCTGGCTTGATAGCTGTTGTTATAAGAAAATTCTGCGTAAGGCAGACTTTCGTCCCAACTTGCTCCATAGTCTAGGGCACATGCCCTCAACATGTCTTCAAGGATTTGGTTAGTCCTTTCTGTTTGTCCATCGGTTTGAGGATGAAAAGCAGTACTGAATTCCAACCTCGTTCCCAATGACTCGTGTAACTGTCTCCAAAAATGGGAAGTGAATTGGGTTCCCCTATCGGACACAATACTCTTAGGCACACCGTGAAGGCATACGATTCTACTCATGTAGATTTTGGCTAACTTGGCACTTGTATAAGTTGTCTTCACGGGTATAAAATGAGCCACTTTAGTTAGGCGATCCACTACTACCCATATGGAGTCATATCCTGATCTGGTCCTTGGTAATCCGGTAATGAAATCCATACCAATTTTGTCCCATTCCAATCAGGAATAGGTAGTGGTTGAAGCAAACCTGCTGGTGTCTGATGCTGCTCTTATACTCTGCTACACACATCACACAAAGCAATATGTTCGGCGATGTCTCTTTTGAGATTGTTCCACCAAAATCTTTCTTTCATGTCCATGTACATTTTGGTGTTACCCGGGTGAATAGAATACGGAGAGTTGTGCGCTTCTTGCAAAATCAGTTTCCGTAAATCCGGATCTTGTGGAACACAGATACGTTTCCCATGCCATAATGTACCCTGTTCGTCTTCATGGAAATTCTTAGCTTTCCCTAGACCAATATTTTTCTTAATCTCTTCAATTTCCTTATCGGTCTTCTGAGCTTCTCGAATCTTGTCCAACAAAGTGGGTTGGACATCTAAAGACATGAGATGTCCTTCAGGCACAATCTCCATTCTGAGTTCTTTGAATTTGGTACACAAATCATCTGGCAATTCTCCTTTGGTAAGGCCATTCACAAATACTTTACGACTTAGAGCATCTGCTACAACATTTGCTTTACCGGGGTGGTATTGCAAACTTAAGTCATAATCCTTGATAAGCTCTAACCATCTTCTTTGTCTCATATTGATTTGCTTCTGGGTGAAGATATACTTCAAACTCTTGTGGTCCGTGAACACTTCACAACGTTTTCCCAAAAGGTAATGCCTCCATGTTTTGAGTGCATGGACGACAGAGGCTAACTCTAAATCATGAGTAGGATAGTTTACCTCATGAGTTTTGAGTTTTCTCGAGGCATAGGCCACAACTTTACCGTCTTGCATAAGTACGGCACCCAAACCTTGATGAGACGCATCACAATATACTTGGAAATCCTTTTCCAAATCTGGCAGACATAGAACTGGTGCTGTCACAAGTCTCTTCTTTAATTCTTGAAAGCTGACTTCACAACCTTCAGACCAAGCAAACTTCTTGTCTTTCTTTAGCAATACATTCATTGGCTTAGCAACCTTTGAGAAATTCTCAATAAACCTTCTGTAGTAACCTGCTAATCCAAGGAAACTACGAACTTCTTTCACATTCTTGGGAGATTCCCATTCTGTCACAGCTGAAACTTTAGCAGGATCAACTGCCACACCATCCTTTGTCATAACATGACCAAGAAAACCCACTTCTTCCAACCAGAACTCACACTTGCTGAATTTGGCATAAAGTTTATGCTCTCTCAACTTCTCGAGTATCAAACGCAAGTGTCCCTCATGCTCTTCTTTGCTCTTGGAGTAGACTAAGATGTCATCGATGAAAACAACAACAAATTTGTCGAGAAATTCCATGAACACCCTGTTCATCATATTCATGAAGTATGCTGGAGCATTGGTTAAGCCAAAAGGCATTACGGTATACTCATATAATCCATACCTTGTGGTGAATACTGTTTTAGGTATGTCTTGCTCTCTTATCTTGAGTTGGAAATAGCCTGACCGGAGATCAATCTTTGAGAACACACATGCTCCTTCTAGCTGATCAAACAAGTCATTGATTCTAGGCAAAGGATATTTGTTCTTGATAGTTACCTCGTTGAGTGAACGGTAATCTATGCA
Organism: Avena longiglumis; assembly: GCA_030063025.1. Taxonomy (NCBI): domain Eukaryota; kingdom Viridiplantae; phylum Streptophyta; class Magnoliopsida; order Poales; family Poaceae; genus Avena; species Avena longiglumis. The sequence goes on from CP125974.1 coordinate 107,192,837, forward strand.
TAACCTTTGGCTTCTATCTTTCTTCTCCACGAACAAAACTGGGGCTCCCCAAGGTGAAGAACTTGGTTGAATAAATCCTTTCTTCAACTTTTCTCCTAGTTGCTTCTTGAGCTCCTTCAGTTCATCAACTGACATTTTGTATGGTCTTTTTGCTATTGGTCCAGATCCTGGTACCAAATCTATCAGAAATTCCACGTCTCTATCTGGTGGCATTCCTGGCAATTCTTCCGGAAACACATCCGGATACTCACATACAATTGGCACACTGTCCATGCTAACCCCCTTAAGAGAATTTAGCATACTCTTCTTTGCTCCAAAGCTGGTCTTGAATCTGATCCTTTTATTATCTAGAGTTGTGAGTGAGACAGTATGGCTGGCACAATCTATCACTCCTTTGTACTTAGTCATCTAGTCCATTCCCAGAATGACATCCAAACCTTGGGAGTTTAATATTATTAGGTTAACGGGAAACTTATACTTCCCAAATTCTATGTCTAGGTCATGGCATCCTGAATTCACTATCATTTCTCCACCAGGAGAACTTACTTTTATAGGACACCCAATAGTTTCTACCGGTAGTTCATTTCTTTCAACAAATGCTCTTGATATGAATGAATGAGATGCACCAGTATCAAAGAGTACAAATACTAGAATGGAATTGAGTCTGAACTTACCAGCAACAGCGTCAGGTTCCTCATAGACCTCCTCCACATTAATGTGGTTCACCTGACCTTTCTGGAAAGGATTGGGCTTGACAGGTCCTTCAACTTTCTTTTCGGGGCACTCGTTTGCATAGTGTCCCATCTTCATGCATTTGAAGCACTTCTCCTGACTGATGTCCCTCTTAGCAGGCTGACTTCCACTTCCACTACCATTTCCACCGTGGTGGCTCTTATGTCCACTCTTGTGGTTTTTGTACTTGTCATTGTCATGACTGTGGTGATGCTTGTTGTCATGACGGTTGTGGTTGTGGTGCTTGTTGAATTTCCCATGCTTATGGGATCCTGAGCTTCCACTGTCATCATAGTGAGATCGTTTGTGAGACGATCCCGAGCTGTCCTTGTCGGAGTGTTTCCTCTTCCTACTCTCGACTTGCTTCATTTTGTTCTCCAATATAGCAGCCTTGTCACAGAGCGACTGATAAGTGGGAACATATGCCACAGCCAGCTGCAGATTCAGCTCATCATTCAAGCCTTCCAGAAATTTTTCCTTTCTTTTGGCATCAGTGTCAACCTCATCCGGTGCATAACGCGCCAGATTGTTGAACTCTTCAATGTATTCACCACTGTGGTATTGCTTCGAGTTGTGGAACTCTTTCTTTTCGGGCTCATTATTCCGATGAGATATGAGCCGTAAAGCCATCTTCAAAGATAGCCCAAGTCACCTCATTTATAGGAGTGGTGATTTGGAAGTTGTCCCACCATGTGGCATTTGGTCCTTCCAGCAGATGTCTTGCAAACCTGACCTTTTCAGCATCATGCAGCCCATTACGGTCACTAAGTCCTTGTTTACAGAACGTAGCCAATCATTGGCCACCATGGGATCAGTCGTCCCCGAGAACTTAGCTGGCCTCAAACGCAGAAATCTGGTGAGCATATCAAAGCCCGGAGGGTTGTTGTTGTTGTTGTTATTGTTGTTGTTATTGGGGTTGTTGTTGTTGTTGTTGTTATTATTCTGGTTTTGGATGAATGTTGTCATCATCTACATAAGCTGTGTTTGAGCATTCATCATTTGCTGCATTTCCGGGGTGATGTTGTTGGGGTTGGGGTTTGCGCGACGGGGAGGCATCTGTGGTTTGTTCAAATAGAGATAAGAATGAGATACCCATAGATGTTTTATGCACATTACATCACAAGCAAACACATAGCATGAAACACAAGATAAAAGTTCAACAACCAGATAACAAGTTCTCGAAATAAAACACACAAGTGGCAAGCCATCCACATGTTGGATGGTCCAATAACAAGTTCACAAATAACAAGTATGATAATAAAGATAAGCGAGTAGTCAACTCTACTCATCAGCATCTATCTCCTCCTCGACGAAGGTAAGACCTGCGTTCTCCATCGCGGTCTTGTTCTCCTCAATAGTAGTGGTCAAGGACTCAATCTTGGTCTTGAGAGCCCTCTTCTGGGAGCGAAGCCTCTCGATCACCATCTCCTGCTGCTCTAGCTCGAAATCCTTGGACTTCAGTTCTTCAGTCATGTCCCGGATCTTCTTGTTCCTATCCTGGACACGTTTCTCCTAACTCTTGAACTTCCGGTCCTGGGTCTCAAACTTCGCCTCCATTTCCTTGACTATCTCGTCCTGCTGTGCAAAAAGCTTGTCCTTCTCGTGAAGCTGCACCTGGAGCTCGTCATTGTTGTGCATGACATTGGTCCTGTCCGTGTCCACGTGCCTGATGAGAGACTCTAAGTCCTGGAGATAGAGACGTATCGGCTCTGCTGCGTCCCTCGAGTCGTCCTCGAAGTCAATGGACTCTCCATCATCATCCTGTCTTCCGAATACGTGGAAGTGGGTGCCCCTAACCTGTCGGGAGTGACGGCCTAGCAGACGTCCTATCAGGTCCTGCATGACTACCTCCATGCCTCTCTCCCTGTCGTCGTGCATCAGATTGAAGACGATGGCCTCCATAGTAGGCTCTGTCTAGCGTCCGGGCTGGTTCACCTTGAAGCCCCAGAGGTCCTTCCTCTCGAACTTGGTGAGTGGGTGCACCATGATGGTGGGAAGAGGGAGATCGAACAAAGTGGTAAGCTCAACGATATGAGGACCAAAGCGGGTAACCTGGAACTCCTCAACAGTGATGATGGTAATAGGCAGCTATTTATAAGATAGAAAAGTTAGAACAACACTATTTAAGATAAAACAAAGACAAACATCACATATACATCCTTGGAACACAAAATCACACAAGTCATGCATACATGAGTCCATTACATCAAGCAAGGTCCAAACTTATTTAAGGTAACATTTTGGAAAATAAGGTGATAGGTGGTCGTCCAACTAGCGAAGTACGTTTACAATCCTATTGTAACACCCTCAGAATCGGCCCTATGCAAGTTTTAGCGCTTCTCGCCAAACCCACATAGAAACGATTCAAAGGTGCCCACCAGGCACTTGTGTGCGGGTGGAAAACGAAGTAATATCATTACGCAATAGTCCTCGATGGAACCCACAAAACAAATATATACAACAATGACTCCATGAGTCAAGAATACAGTATATAGTACAAAGATCCAAATCACCTTGAAAATGATACAGTGTCTGAGTACGGACAAGATGCAAATTGAGCTAAGAGCCCTGAAGAATAACCAATGGCGTCCATAACCCTGCCCAGGCCAAGCTGGAAGGGTAACCCTGCTAACGACGTCGATCTTAAAACCTGTTTAAACAAAAGGGGTGCCGACAAAGGGCAAAGGAAAAAGAGAGAGCGGTCAGTACTGAGGCCAGTACACGGCAAGACTAGAATTCGGCGGTCCTCGCCTACATAGGTATGGTGGACTGAAGCTGCAGCGCATCATGCACTAAACAACCTATAGAGACTCGATATAACTGACGGCTATCAGATAGGGATGAGAAAGACCTATTCGGATCCAACCTGGAACTACCACCAAACATACCCATCCTGGTATTTCCCCCTCGAGACCAAACGAGGAAGTCAACCGAGGAACTCACACAGTTGGCAGTTTTATTTATTCAGTTATCGTTGCAGCAATTACTAGTCAGGTATAGATAGTCATCCTGATATAATAAGCAGTGGGCACTTTTAGTTAACCATTCCGTTGTTGTTGCAACACTTACTAGTCAGATATAATTAGCATGAGATATCCCAAAACCCAGCAGTTGTTGGCACTTTTATTTAGCCATTCCGTTGTAGTGGAACTGATTACTAGTCATATCGGATACAAGTCAAATTATAGCAGTAAACTTTAGTTATAGTTGTCTATGATCGAGAACTGTGCTCCAAGTCGTCCATAACAGCGGACACGGCTTCTCGAAAAGATTTAACCCTGCAGGGGTGCACCAAAGTTTCCACACGCACCTACACCCTTGTTGTCAGATCAGGTAGGTACAAGATCACAAAACATACACCCAACGGTATGTCGACGGGGTTTCGGACACGACGTTTCCCAGATCCAAAGCAAGCACATGGGGGCCACCCCACTAAGCTACCCGCAACGAAGTCGGCCGGCTCCGAGACGGACCCAGAGGTTTGTGACAATGGCTGTAAACGAATGGGAACCCGAAAGTGTGACTGGGCTTGTCGATACCGCGAAAACATTCCACGTTGGTTCCAAAACAGTACAGGCGCTCCACGCGCGATTGTAAATAAGCAGTAAAGCATGGCATAAGTACAGTATAGTAATAAAGCCCCAAACTACTTTGTGGCCCCCGGTACAGTACTTTGAAATCAGGTACTAATCGATGGGGGTGCCCACACACCCCACCTGTGGTTAGCGCGCTCGATCTCGGAATAGGTGTCAAGAACTCGGGGTCCTACGGGGCACCAGTGAGCGGTTAAAATCCAAATATTGTCTATTACCCACCGGTGCCTCTGCATTTACCTACTTTCAATTTTAGTTATTAAACAATAATTAAATCCATGATCATATCCACCATTACGCATGTGTCAACCACCCAACAACGGTGGAACATCGACGACACGAAGCAGCACCTGAGCAAGCAACTACGACTCGCAAGGCCGAGTGTCTATCAATCAACAGGCAATAGGAGGTGTCCAAGGCAATATAGAGGCTGCAAGTGTTATAACAGGGGTACGGAAACTAGAGCATCGCAACACAGATAGCAATAGATAGATAGGAGGGAATAAAGACTAGAAATGTAAAATAGGTAGAAAGGGGGAGAATGCTCGCCTGAAAACATTGCTGAAGGTTCATCCGAAGATCGGGTCGACTCTCGCATCAACTCATCGGCCTAATCCGTGAAGAAGCAAAGCACTAGAAAAACACCGGATGCACTATTTAATACTACAGCAAAAGATCGAGCGTGATGCATGTATGATGTATGGCATGGCAAAGATGCAATGAAATTAGGCCGTATTAAGCGAAACCGGGGTCCCGACAATTAATTAGAGTATTCAAGTTATTTAGATACCCCGCAATTTAAATGTTGTCTTAACAAGGCAAAATATGTAATCGGTTCGCTACACAAATTTAAAGGGGACCAATATAAGACTAGAAAAGCCCGCGTATGGTCTCCATGTTTAATTATAAAGTGAATCGGCATAATGCCCCCAATCCATAATATGTATGCGAGCATGACAATTGATTCAACAATTATATGTCTTTATAAAATAGGAGACTCGAAAAAGGGGGGGTCACACATGGGGGCTTTCGGAGATCTTGGGGTTCGTCGAGGGTTCGGGTTCGGTCTTCAAACTTTGGACTTCGGGAAGGAGCACTTGGTGTTCTGATGGATCGGTCTCCGGGCTCCGATGGTTTGGGTTCAACAGGTGCCTTGGCGTCCTTGAGGAAGATCATATCGTGCCAAAGGTTCGGTTCCGATTGTCAAGGTCAGGCTCGAAGGCGATCTTGAGCAGGCGCTGACAAACATCAGAGACCTTGGCAGCTAAAACTAGACGACGGGGCACTTGGGGTGAGAAACTTGGTCTTGGTTGGGTCATCGAGCGGCGGCCGTGCTCCAGATCAACAGCCACACGATTCCATATGTCTGCATAGAGCAAAGTGGCTGCATCAAAACAAGAACAAGAACACGAACACCACCACATCAAACAGATGGTCATGGTCACCAACCGAACAACAAACCGAGGCCTTCAAACGCTCTGCGTGCACAACAACGACATGGAGGTGATGGCGGGGTTCGGCGAGCTCGCGAGCGAGGTCAACGCTCAGGAAGCGACAGGATCGGCGGCTTCCGTACTGGAGAAAATCCAGGCGAGGAGACCACGCAGGAGAGGTTCCTCGCGGGGGTCGGAGGACGAAGAGGCGACGCTCTGCAGGGCAGGGGGCCGCGGCCAGTCGCAGACGGAAACCAGGGCGACGCGGCGGTGGTCACGCGGGCGGGGCGGGCCTCTGCAGAGGGGGTAGAAGCAACGACGACGGGCGGCCACGACGGGGAGGCGAGGCCGGCCATGGCGACAGTGGCCCTCGAGGGCGACGACAAGAACGAGGAGGGGGTAAGGAAGGCGGCCGGCGACGCTAGAAGGCAGGGGTGCGCTGAGGTTGAGGGAGAACGACGGGGCAATGGAGCTCCCGGCGGCGGCGCTCTGCGGACGCGGGTCAAGGCAGGTGGTCGGCTCCTGCAGGCGATGAAGAGGGGGGTCCGCAACGAGGAGGTGGCTCACGCGTCTGGGGCGGGGAGATCAGCGGCAGACGAGGGGGCAGCCAGGGGAGAGCCGGGCGATGGCGCGCTGGTTGGGGAAGGACGGAGTCGGGGGGGTTGGAGGCTGCGGGACGGAAGTGAGGCGTGGGGGGAAACACGAGGCGGGGGTGGGAGCGTGCGTGGGAAGTGGGGTCGGGGTGGGGCCGACAGGGCGTGTCGAGCGTGTGTGTTGTTGACCGGGGTGGGTGGGTTCTGGCGGCGGGGAGGGGTGGTTTGGGGTGTAGCCGGTAGGTTAGGGTTTGGGTGGGGATTAGGGTTTCTGGATAGATCTAGGTTTAATCAAGGGCCAGGATTCGATGGGGTAGTAGGCTGCTGCCAGTTGGGCCTTGGGCCTGGCCGACAACGGCCTCCTCCGAGTTTTAAAATTAGTTTTATTTTATTTATAAAGTTGTTTGATATAAAGGCTTTTGTAAATTGTTTTTAGACAAAACAATATATCCAGAAAAAGGCCGGGTTTGGCATTTGAAATAAGGACGGGGATATTTAGAAAACAAAACTAGGCTTTTAGAGAAATAGTTTTAGGCATTTAGATGCATGATGATGCACACAGGTAAATGCAGGCGATTTATAGTAGTGGTTTTACCCGGGGTGCTACACCTATCTCACTGGATCTATTGGCTAACACAATGTTCCTAGAGGCAACCAGCCTATCTTGTTCACATGATTCCATCACCAAGTCTATAATATCTCCCCTTAAGGTTTGGTTGGTGGCTTCCAACTCTTGGGTAAGCTCCTTCTCTTTCTCTAAGTCTTTTTGGAGGTTGAGCATTCTGCACTTGACACTAAGTTCTTTGATAGTCCTCCAAGCTGCTTCTCTTGCTGACTCAAAGAATGTGGTGTGCATCATGTTGGTGTACATCGAGCGTAATCCTCTTTCTTTGTGGTTGTCTTCCTTGTTTTTGTACAAGTGAAGTTGCACCCACCAGTACTCCACTCCTTCATCCATCACTGGAAATCCTTTGTACACAGCTGCACCATATGCTTCCATTGCCACCATGAGGTCCTTGAGAATTTTGGGAAACTCAGTTTCACACTCCAAGGTCATGGTCATGAGTGGTCCTTTCTTCACGGCTTCGTTGATGGAGTTCATCTACAAGTAGAGATGAGAATGAGAAGATTAGAAAATTTTACGAGAAGAATAGACAAGTGTAGAAGTAGTTGAAATTTTTTCCTTAGTGGTTTTCCAATCCTAGGGTCATAATCCTACATGCAACACAGTGCTCTGATACCATCTGTAAGATCCCTCCTTTGTAAAGGAAAAGGATCCCTGTGATTGCAATGCTAGTCCCTGGATCAATGCTAGCATCCACAGTTTAAGATGAAGTACACAGATACAAAGGTCATTTATTACATCCATTCCAGAGATAAAATATAGTCTTTTACAACTCAAGTCCATAGGCCTAATACAAGAGTTTTGGAATAAGTAAATAAACACAAGTCTTCATCTTCATGTGCCACAGGCAAGCATGTTGAGTGTAGACTCATGACTCCTAATCATCATCGGAGTAACCTGCAACATCACAAGTTACAGCCACCGTGGGTCAATACTTTGGAATAGTATTGGCAAGTGATACCTTAGTAAATTTTTAGGTGGACTATAATACTATATGCATTTTGGCTAAGTGTAGCTTGGCTTGCTTTGCTCAAAATAGGTTTTTCCTATTAGTTGAAATCACTAAGTTTTTCTTTGTCAAAACTTTCCCAAGAAACCACCAATAGACATTGGGGTCCTTTACCCTTGTTCACCCACAAGTTTTACTTAGAAGTTGGAGTGATGAGATTCTTGTAGCTTCCATGTCTTGATGCTCAAGTTGTCCATTGCCATGGACTTGGCTAAGTACTTAGATTTTCCATCTGCAGAGGTTGTGCACTTTTCCCACCAGACTTGGTTTCCGATGACAGGACCTTTCAGAAGCCTTCCCTTAGCCAAATGGACGCGTTCCAACCTATCATCCCACTACCACCAACTGTCCAAATGACTAAGTTCTAGCAACCTATATGATCAAGGCAGAGCCCATATTGCCAAGTGGTTGCACTATAAGCTTCTCAACACTTGGCCTCCAAATCCCTTTGTGCCTGGGTGGCATACCACAAGTGAGATACACAAGCTATATCCATGGCCTTGTGTAACCACTCAACCAAAAACCACCATTCAAGTCCCATTCCACCCAGGAAGTTCATTGACTTAGTTGTTTTATTAAGAAAAACATAAGTCCAAAAGACTTAGAATTATTTTCATCATAGCATGTACATACTTTACCAACCCTTGTTTTCTACTAGCTAGGCTAAGCATGGCATAGTAATTTAACTTAGGAAAATCCCTAGCAATTCTACAATTCTACAACTACATAGGATTTCCCAACATAGCATTTGACAAAAGTAGCATGCAAGACTTAGCAAAAATAATTCTAATGCTTATTCAAAATAAAAGGGTGGAAATATCATGAAGTATCACTTGCCATGGTAATGGGGAGAGTAGCACTCTTCACAATCACAGTCACTATCAAAATCTACACCAAAATTTGTAGCACACAATTACATACAATTCATATACAAACAAAAATATGAATGCATGCATGCAAGAAAATGCTAAGTGATGATTTTGAAAGCTCCACCAAGCAAGTGTATGATACAGAAACATAACCAAGTCAAAAAGTTTGCTAACCAAACTTATTTAGCCCTAAAACAATTTGCTAAACAAAATCTATACTCAAAATGGACCTAAATATGTTTCTGCATACAAAGTCATTTTAACAGAAACTTTTTGTTAAACACATTGCAGATTCAGAAAGGGCTTGACTCACTGATTCCAACGGTATAAAATTTGCAAAAAGCTAACGTGGAAATCTCAAGTTATAGCCATTTGAAAATTGGATCTAAATCTGATTTGAATTCTAATTTTGAATCCAATCCTAGACACGCGTCACGATTTTACTGGTGCGTACCGGTTCACACCGGATCACCCTTCCGCGCCGTTGGATCTAACTATCGCTGCATGGCTCAGATCTATCCATACCCCTTCGGCTAGGATCTATCGTGTCCATTGGATCTAAATCGAACGATCCTAAGCAAAGGACCAACAAGTGGCGGCACTAGCGGCGGTGACAGGCGGCGGCGCGTCTGACAGCGGCGGTGCTGGCGCTCTAGGTCGCGCGGGGGTGAGGGAAGTAACTTACCAGATCCGCGGTGGCGTGCTGAAGCTCGAGGTGGTGTTGGCTCGGGAAGGGGCGCACTGGCACGGTCTCAGGAGCTCGTCGGAGTAGCGGGCGGCGTCGGTCGCTTGCAGACGTGGTGCTTGCCGAGGTTTGGCATCGCCCTAGCACGAACCAGAGGCATCAGGAGTTGCGCAAGACGCAGGCGAACAAACTCGCGTGAAGGAGGGGCAAGGCGCTGGGTTTTACCTGAATTGGTCGCGGAGTCTATCGGGCAGGTGGTTTCGGCGAGGAGCGGCAACTGGGTCACGAAAGGAAGCGAAAGGAATCAGCGTATCGCAAGATCAAGCCGGGAATCCTCGTTTGAACAAGAGGGAGGCGGGCGGTCGAGGCTCACCGGAATTGACCGGAGTTGTCGGTGCTGGGCCGAGAGCAAATGCGCGCAGCCTGGTGGCGGAGTGAGCGAGGAGAGTGGGGGGAAAGCTTGCGGTGCAGAGGGGTTTAAATAGGTCTAGGCGCGACAGGAAACGCCTGCGGAATAATGGCTAATTACGCCGCGCCATTGCCGGCCTTGACAGCAGCGGCGACGTGGTCATGGCGCATTTGGGAAGACGAGGGCAACGCGTGGGCCAGGGCCCGCTTGTCGAAATAAGTAGAGGGTGTGGGTCCGGTCGTTGCTGAGTGGGTGTGCTATGGCGTCTGAAGGAAAAATGACCCGGGTGGGCTAGTTGGGCCTATTCAGATGCTGGGCTAGATTGGTGGCGCTAGGCCCTTTTCATTTGTTTGCTCTTTTTCTTTTTTTGATTTGATTTTCAGAATAGGTTTTCAAAAGAATTCAAGTTCCATTTGAATTCAAACTTTCTTGGGATTTTTGCAGTGTGTAGTAGTCTCAAATTAGGCACAAAGTCAGGTGGTTTGCTAAGTAAAGGCTTGGTCAAGCTTGGAGATCAGAATAACAGAGACTAGGCTCTTGGTTTGCAAAATTTGAAAAATGGTTTTTGAAACCATTTCTAATTTGAAAAACTTGGTTTAAATTCTACACTCAAACTTATCTTCATAGAAGGCAACAAACTTGGTTCATAAACAATCAACTTTCAAATGGGGATAGCCATTTGATTTAATTCTGCTCACATAAAATCATAGCACTATGTGCTTCTGTTTTTCTGAAATGAGTTTGAAATTGATCTCAAATCTATATGCATGCATGAATGATATGCAAACTTTGAAATCATGATTTTAGGGATGTTACAGAACGGCACCGGAACAGGGTCGGCACCGTCAGGGAGGAAATTACCGAAGTGAGCCCAACAGGGGTTTCTTTGGAGCCCGACCTTGTCGTCAAAGGATATGGTGGGCAAGTGGCGGCGATCACGGGGACAACCATCTATATCAACACCGAGAATCTCCGGCATAAAGATAATGGCCACTTGCGCACACTCCTCTTCGAGAAGCTGCACGCAAGATACAAGTTCCCCGCTAAGTATCAGAACACAAATTATCATGGGAACGAAGTAAACAAATCCGCCCTCACAAAGATGAGCACAGCCCTGGCCAGCTAGAGAACCCGGATAAAGAAGAATATCTATAGAGAAGGCAAATAGTAATCAGGGAAAGGTGCTGTAGGTGATGAATATAGGTCATCACCATCTCGGATCTGGTGGATACAGAACCGCGGAGGCCAAATGGAATAAGGAGGACGAAGAGTATAGATATAAGGGGAAAGAAAACCCCTTTGCAAAATTCGAACCCGGGCAGGTTCGAAACTTCATCAGGGCCCGTTACCATGTGGACCCAAAAACCAAAGAACTCACCGCGGATCCTGCGGTGAAGGAATTCGAGGAAATTCTGGTAAGTAATCTAATTACCATGGATCAACTCGATTGTATTCTAATCGATGATCTAAACGATTCACTGTTACTTCTTCTGCAGGAGGAGGAAATTGTTGCCAGTCATGGATCCCAGGGTTCCTCATCCCAGGGGTCGACGGCGGCCACCCGGTGGGATAACCCTTTTAATAGTGCGATGAACCGGTCCAAGAAAATAGAGACGGTTACGAAGAAGCCGTCGGCGGCTGGCCGTCTGGCCGTCCTCGGGGGTAAGAATTGGGTGGATCATTTTGATCCACCGCCGAGGACGCATGTGGCGCCGTCGGGAAGGAGCGAGGAGAAAAACCGCGAGGTTGAAGAACTTGAGGAACAAGTGGCGCGGATCCCGCAGATCGTCCAAGACAACCTAGAAAGCACCCTCACATCCATCCTGCCTACCTTGGTGGATTCAATAGCGAACTGGAGTGCGAGTGGTCGACTAGGGTCGTGCTCGATTCCAAGCATGGTTAGCAGCCACTCGAACAACGTGGTGCCAACGAATCAGGCGAACTACATGTTCGTGACTCCGCCCACTAGCACCATGGCGCCGCAAGTGTTGGTGACTCCCCCTTCCATCACCGCAGCACCGGACATGTTGGTGGCCCCCCTACCATCGTCGTAGCGGCAGCGGAGCTCCAAGCACCCGGTAGGGAGAATACACCGGCGGCCAGCACCGCGCCATCAAGAAGCCCTTCCGTCTCTTGCACGACCGTCGCCGTATGCGGTGCCTCGACATTAGCCGATCTCGATGCCATCACGGTAAACAAATTGCTTTACCGCCTTTCACGCCATATATTACTCTTATGGCATCTCTGACAACGTCATACGTGTTTTCCGCAGACGGATGTTCCTTGCACTCTCTTATGCTACATGAACAACGAGATGAGGGATGTTGCCAAGGTTACCATCGTTGAACCCTTGCAGCGCACGTTCCACTCAAGGCCGATGCCAGATAGCGTGCACAGGGTTAAAATTAGTAGGATGCTAAGGGGCTGCGATGACCTGGAACCTCCCATTCAACCCCAGAGCGGATGAAGAAGATCTGGCTATCCTCAGAAGTTGCTTCGGCTTATTCTTGCAATGTCCAAAGAGCATGATCCATTTGGGGATGGTGGGGGCCATCACGCCACAAACAACAACACCGCCTATCGTGCCAGCGACAAGCGGTGGCAAGGCCCCCTTACCGCCCACGCCGTCACCTCCACGCGGTGGGTCGGATGATCATGTTGATGATATGCACATGGCGCAGGATCCGGCCGAGGATGACGAAGACTGGAATGATCACTTCTTCAACACTCAGTTTAGCAACGAAGACCTAGCTGGTGGCCCCTCAGAGAAAGCCACTATCACCAAGCGTCTGTTTGGTTCTCAGGAGACGCCTCCAGCTTGCGCCTTTACAGAGCCAGCTGATACAACCAACCGGCCCTTTATTCTAAGCCTTGACACACTACATAGGGCGACCGGTGCTCAGATTGTGGTGCCTGACCGCTCTCCAAAAGGAAAAAAGGGCAGGAAAAGAAAATATAGCAGCTCGAGCCAGCTGGTGGCGTCAACTGTGAATCCGATCAGGTTTCGGGATAGGCCACCAAGACCCGAGGGTATTATGTGGAGGATTCATATGGCGGGTGTGCCCATGCTACCTAAGAATTTGTGGAGGCTCGCCAGTTCGGAACTGCACAGTGTGCATGACGGCATGCTGACGATAGAGAGACGCCTTCTGGTGGAGAAAGATCCCTCGCACCCGGTATTCGTGGTTAAGGTGCCACCAGGCTTGGGCTTCGTCGACAATGCCCCTGCGGATCTGTTCTTCCTGCGGTTCGACCACATCTTCAATATGTTCCACCTATACCCGCTGCACTATACCATGGTCTGCCTGTTTTCTCTTAGCCTGGCCATGCAGATCATTAGACAGAACACACCGGGCATCGCTATAGTGGACCCCTACTACATGCGTGATGGCTTCTTGGGTTCCCCCGCTAAACGACGTATTATGGCCTCGTACCTAAAAAGAATCCTCGTGGCGAACAAGACAAAGGAATACATTCTCTTGCCTTACTTTCCCGAGTAAGTCGTTATTCACTCGCCACCGTCGATTGGCTTTATTAGATTATCATCATTCTTTTTCCAACACATTCCATTTGAATTTTTTTGCACAGAGATGAACAACACACACTCATCTCCTTATCGCCGAAGCATGCCCACGCTACATATTTTGACTCGGGGAGTCTATAAAATAAGAAAAACTACGACAAGATCAAGGAAGTTCAGGATGATGCTCTCACTTGCTATGCCTCGACAGAAGGCACCACCTTTGTGCGTACAAAGGTCAAGTTCGGCAGGCACATCTTCAACCACGTAACTGAGTTCCCCTGTGTGAAGAACCCAGAAAACAGTAAGAAGGAAGCCTACTACGCATTCCATCACATGAGGGCGTTCCTACTAGACCAGCAGAATTCTATGCTGCCAGATCATCTCAAATAGTGGGCCGAAGCAAAGGCCAAGATCACTGATTCAGATATTAGACAAGAGATGTATCGCATCCAGTAGTAGTTTGGGGCAATCATCTTTCGTGATGTCATGACTTTTGGGGGGGGGATCTTCTACGGAGGAAATATCCCGAATAACCGTGACATAGAAGATCGCCTAGAGATGCAGGGTGACTATAGGAAGTTCATGACGAGACAAGGCGTCCTCCCATGCCCTAAGCCGAGCCAGAAGGCTTGATGTTGTCCTAGTTGTAGTTACAAACTATAGATGACCTTTGTGTGTGTGTGGACAAGTGTACATGCTACTACTTATCTTATTAGGTTTATGAATCATCACTTACTTCTTTTGCTTATTATTATATATCAATGAATGCTTGGTTTTTTTGCTTACTCTTTGGTCCTTTCCTTACTTTATTAGTATTTTTTCGAGAATAATGCCGATGATTGAAATGTCATGGCACACTATATATGCGAATGTGCTACGACGGGATTGTTAGCCTTGTGATATGCACAAGTCCAGGTGTTGTGCATCCTACTTGGCTCACAGTTCCATCGTAGCATATTCCTGTGTCCAACGACCTATGTATATATATATGAGGCATTCTTTTCGAGTTACTTTGGTCTTTTTGAAGAATAATGCCAATGATTGAAATGTTGTGGCACACTATATATGTGAATGTGCTACGACGAGATAGTTAGCCTTGTGATATGCACAGGTCTAGGTGTTGTGCATCCTACTTGGCTAACTGTTCCGTCGTAGCATATTCCTGTGTCCAACAACCTAGCTAGTTATATATGAGGCATTCTTTTCGAGTTACTTTGGTCTTTTTCGAGAATAATGCCGATGATTGAAATGTTGTGGCACACTATATATGTGAATGTGTTGTGATGGGATTGTAAGCCTTGTGTTATGCACAAGTCCATATGTTGTGCGTCCTACTTGGCTTACGGTTCCATCATAGCATATTCCTTTGTCCAACGACCTAGCTAGTTATATATGAGGCATTCTTTTCAAGTTAATTTGGTCTTTTTCGAGAATAATGCCGATGATTGAAATATCGTGGCACACTATATATGTGAATGTGCTGCGATGGGATTGGTCGCCTTGTGCTATGCACAGGTCCAGGTGTTGTGCATCCTACTTGGCGAACACTTCCATCGTAGCATATTCCTGTGTCGAACAACCTAGTTATATATGAGGCATGCTTTTTGAGTTTGGTCTTTCTGATTTAGGAGTACTTTCTATAAGTGTATCTTCATATGCGACTTTAATTATACATGTTTTTTTCAATCACCGGTTAATTATTATTGTCAACTTGTAGATGACGTGGTACGTCGTGTATAAGGGACGGGTTCCCGGAGTCTACGATGATTGGGAAGACTGCCGGAGACAGGTGCACTGTTTCAGCGGCAATAGCTACAAAGGGTACAACACTATAGCCGAGGCGGAAGCTAGATACACGCGCTATCTAGCGGGAGTTAGGGCGAGGAACCGGATGAATACCTACACCTTCGTCGCGGTGATCATGCTTATCTTCTTTGGTTGTTTATCCCGCATTTGTGTCTAGCTAGTTTAGATGTCTAGGCGAGCTTCCGAGCTCTAACTTGTTCGAGGCACATGTATTCGCATGTCACCAACTACTTTGTAAGTTTATCGAAACAATGTATAACTTATGTATTCATGTATGAGACTTATCTATATGTATTTGTTTCCATCTTATTTTGCGAATTGTGTATATATATAATTGTATATCTTATATCTGTGTGTATATCTGCCTATAATATTGTATATAATCTGTATTGTATATCATCTGGCACTAAAATTAAAAAAAACACCCGTGGCGCACATGGCACAGCTTCTCTGGCGCACAGTGTCTAAAGCGCACCTGCGCAGGCTAGTGGCGCACTACCACATGCGCCACATAAGATAAGTTTTGTAGCACACCTAGACAGCTATCCGTGGCGCACTGGCATGTGCGCCACGCCTATCTCCGCACAACCGTGGCGCACCATGCAGTGCGCCATGGCTAGGAGATAGCCGCAGCGAAAGCCTAGTGGCGCACGGGCAGTGCACCGCGAATGGCTTTTCCACGTGCCCCACTAACGATCGTTTTCCTAGTAGTGTTATCCTGGACGGTGAGTTGGAGGCGGCCCAGTCGTCGTTGTCCACCGCACAGAAGCGGGTTACCAAATTGGAGAAGGAGCTTTAGGCTGCCAAGGCGGAAGCGAGCTTGTCGGAGCATAGGGCCAAGGCTGTTGTCGCTGCAGCTGCGGACAAGCGGAAGGTTTCCGACGCTCTTGTCACAGGGTTGTAGGAAGATTTGTCTGGTCTTCAGGATTTCATCACCGGACGCTGCCGTCCACTCATTGTTGAGTTTCTTGAACTTGTAGTTGTTTGTCAGCGAGTTTCCCGAGCATGCGGGTCGCTTATACCGGCAAGTCCCCGAGTGGGTGAGCCCGGAGTTGTGCATCTTCGTAATACTGGATTTTTGTTGATTGCAGGGAGAATACTCGATGACGAGCCCGAGGGACGGTCGTATGACGCTAGGCAGTGCGTCACTGCACTGGTGGATTCTGCCGCCCTCTCGGCGACCTTCATTCGCGCGTACCTCCAGGAGATCTTGCCCACGGAAGTGATTCCCAGCGAGCTCACAAAGGAGTGGCGCTACCTGGAGAGGGCGCCGGCGGTGGTCGATACATGTCACGGTCGGCCTTTCACCACGGGATTGCGACTATCCTAAGCCTTGGGCTTGCGCATTTCCCCAACGATTTCGACCTCGACGACATGACCAGTGGGTACCCATCAGCGACCAGCTCGTTTGAAATTGCCGAAGTGCTGAAGTTGACCGACAGGGCGGCTGTGTACTCCGAGCGCGTGATGGCGATGGGCGACCTTCTGCCGTACCAGGAGACGATCGTTGCTCCAAACGACACCAAGCTGACGCACCTCTACTTGAAGACGGAGCAGCCGTTCTGGTTAGTGATGGCGGGTAGCCTGACGGCGTACCCTTCGAACCCGTCGGTGCCGTTCATCCGTGTTCGTGGTGGTGGCGGCGCGTCGTCTTTGAAGCCTGCGGTGTTAAAATCTTGCCGAATGGCGTTTATGTTAGTAGAAACAAGTGTATCTCTGCCCTTGTAAGCGAACAATATTTTGTTGCCATAAGGAATGGAACTGTGCTTGAGTTAGTTCTGATTTGAGTTTGCGTTGTTTTGTTGTGCGAGTCCCCAAGCGCGTCCGCCCTTTAATGGGGTTTACCTCATGTTTGTGTAGGTGTGTTTGTTTGTGTACTGTTAGTTAGTTGAGGTCGACTCGCCGTGGCTTGGGAAGCCAGTCGCTTGGCGACCCCAAGGGGTGCTCTGTACTTAGCCATTTTCCTGGACGCGAGCGACATCGTTTGGACGAGTCCCCGAATGTGGTACTTAGCCATTCTGGTTGCACGCCAAAGGTAGGGGAGGACGGAGAGCGTTGTACTTGGTGCGTCACTCCACCTGACTCAAGGAGCCAGTCGCGTGGCGAGTCCACGGCGCGCTCTCATACTTGGTGTGTTCTTGAGCCGCATAGGTTTAGACTGGCGCGAGTCCCGAAGCGTGGTACTTGACCGTTCGAGTCGCTGCGCCGAGGATGCGGAGGACCATGTCGCTGTGAGAAGAGAGTGTGGTTGTCTTGGCCCGACAGGCAAGTCAAGCAGGGCGACTCCGATGGGGGCTCTGGCTTGGCGTTTTTTGTGGACGACGCAAGGACCGAATTTTGTCGATGCCCTTGCGTCGCACTACTTAGCCATGCCGGTCGCGTAGCCAAGAGTTTACTTCCGTGAGTAGCGAAATGTTGTATTTACAAGTGCAAGTGGCACAAGGGTTGGACAATAGACACAATTTGTGCGAGTCGAATATTTTTATTGCATGGTGGGGGAAATACAGGTCGGAGTTCTAGGTGTAGAAATTCCTTAGGAGGTTTACATTCCACGGCCGCTTGACGTCAACTTGTTTGTCGCCTCAGACATCGATGAAGTCGTAGGCGTTGTTTCCAAGGACTCACCCTATAGCAATTGTCCCTCCCATGGGGGAGAGAGCTTGTACATGCCCTTCTTATCCTGGATCAGTCGCAGGACCAGGTCGCCTTCCTAGAAGGTGCTAGTCCGGACTCGACGGCTGTGTTAGCAGTGGAGTCCCTATTGGTAGATGGCGGTGCAGGAGCGAGCCAGTTCGCGTGCTTGGTCAAGCTGGTCGACTCCGTCTTGGCGTGCGAGTTTATTGTTGGCATCCGCATAGTTGACGACGCGAGGAGAGTCATGCTCGAGGTCAGTCAGAATGACGGCTTTGGCGTCGTACACCATGCAGAAGGCCGTGAAGCCAGTCGATCGTTTGATGGAGGTGCGGATGCCCCAGATGACGGAGGGGAGCTCTTCGACCCAGCATCCTGGAGTTTGCTCTAGGGGAACTTGCAGTCGCGGCTTGAGGCCATGGAGGATGCTCTAGTTAGCGTGTTCCGCCTGGCCATTGGACTCCGGGTGGGCGACTGAGGCGAGGTCGAGCCGTATGTTATGCTCCTCGCAAAATTATGCCATCGCGCCCTTGGCGAAGCTGGTACCGTTGTCCGTGATGATGCTATGCGGGAACCCGTAGCGGTAGATGAGGTCGCAGAGGAACTTGGTCACAGTCTTCCAGTCGCACATGCGGACTGGTGGCTTGGACTCCACCCACTTTGTGAATTTGTCGACTATGACTAGGAGGTGGGTGTAGCCAGAGGGGGCCTTCTTGAAGGGGCCCAACATGTCCATTCCCCATATGGCGAATGGCTAGGTGATGGGGATGGTCTTGAACGCTGTAGCACCCCCCGGGGTTAGGGTTAAACTAACCTCAGATCACCATCTAAGATAAGTTAAACTCCCAAACACGGAAGATCACAATATGATTCGGTACCATTACAGAACACGGGGATTCAACAACATAAGTTGAAACTCTTAATAGAGTAAGATATTAGAGTTATTACAAACCAGAGGTCATAGACCCAACATTACATCACACAGCGAAAGAAAATTATGTTGTTCTTCACAACAACTTAGCAAAAGGCCTAAGAGGCCATAAACAAAAGCGACGTCCATCCCATAGTCCTCAGGCTGCTACCTTCAGTAGCAACCAGATCCTCTGTAGAAACACAACAATGGTGCAAGGCTGAGTACGAGAATGTACCCCACAAGACTTAAATAACTTAGTATCTACATGCTCTAGCTAGAAAGGCTTTCTCTGGATTTTCTTTTGCGGAAAGCAATCTTTATTTGTAAACAAGAGAGAGAAGAGGCTCATCTACACAGAATCTTTTAAAAGGGATATGATAGCGACTTCTTCATCTTGTTCATCACATCTTGGTAACCACCAGCTTCATCACAACCTCCTATCTAGGATCACCCCCTCGACCCAGAGGAAGCATCCTTAAGCACACGTAGATCAGCAAGTTTTATAGTGGTTAGTGTTATCTATGATCTTAAGTCCGGTGGCCAAGTCGTTCATAACCGTGAACATGGCTTTTCGAAAAGATTTAACCCTGTAGGGGTGTACAAATTTACCCACACGCACCAACCGACTCTTAATGCCAAATTATTAGCGCTCTTCCTTGGAAGGCCGGCAGAGGGTGGTTGACCACAACCTTTACCTTGCATTCGCTGAGATCATGAGTCGCGCAATAAGTATGATTCCGCCGTAACGGGTCAAATACCGAAGCCGGTACTTAAATATGTGAGGCGAGGTTGGTTTACTAGGGGCGCTATCTACCCCAAGCAACCCGGTCCACGCTTCCCTACCTGTTATGAATGCACCAACTTCACCCGGCAAATCTTTCAAAAGATTTTCTATGCATATGTCGAATGGAACGCCCGTGTGGTTGCACGCTCGTCTTGGTTCCAAAGGTAAGAACTCAGTTCCTAGTGGTGGCGAGCATGGGACTACAAAAACCACACCCAATGTGGCCTCCCACACCAACCTTAGAATATTTAGTTAACTCCTTCGAGAATGTCACCAACTCCTACCTTTCTAGATTCTCCGGCACCTCTGATTCATCGTTGGGATATATCAGACATTGATATTATGCATGGCTAATCTATCGATCTCAGAAGCTCTAGCAACGTTCAGATGCCAAACCTAGGTATGCTAGGAGCAGTGGATCGGGAGTATAAGGCTACAACAGGGAAATTATGCAGCAGATAGGTAACCCTAACTACTGACAAAAGACCACATTGAAATCGTGTGCATCATAGCGAGAAAGTAATATGCTTTATAAAAGTAGGTTCAGAATGAGAGGTACGCTTCCCTTGTCCGTCAGAAGACAGGTATGGATCGTCGGTGTTTTTTATTACAACTTCGGGTTTGGATCCTATCGCGAAGAACCAAATACCGGAAAGGAGGAAGCAACATTCAATACATCGCATGTGCAATGCTCAATCAATATGGATGATATGCCTAGTTAATAGTGTTGAAATGAAACCCTAAGGCATGATTGGCAATTGAAACGGAGTTTCGGGGGTTACTACGGTGTTCTAAATAAACTTGACATTTAAGTTGTTGAACAATGCATCATGATAGCTTAATTAGATAGTTCTCATTTTTCTGAACATTTTGATATATTATTTGTATTTTTCTGAATTACAGATTAAAAGTTATTGAATTTACAATATTCAAAACAATTTCTACAATTATTAAACCTTTTATTAATTTAAATAAAACTAGGAATACTTTTTCACAAGGGGCTAGGCTAGCCACAGACACCGACAGGTAGGCCAGTGGCCACCTGAGCAGCCACACACGTGGAAAGGCTCAGGGGCAAATTTCACTGGGGAAGAGGCTACCCACACCGACTGACGGGTGGGGCCAAAGCCACGCAGGCAAGCCACGCGAGCCTCGCCGGGGAGCGGCCAGACGGCGGCGCTAGGGGTCGTTCTGGGAGGCGTAGTTGGGCGGGTTCGAAGCGGAACGACACGGCGAGTCTAGCTACAGTGGTGCCACCAATTTTTGGTCGCCAGAGCTAGGTCCCGACGCTGACTGGCGGCGGCAGCGGAGCGATGCGGAGCACTAGGGAGGAGAGGGAGGGTGCCTTGAGCACCGTATGCTCACCCTGAGCGCGTAGATGGCGACGGGAAGGCCGGATGAGCTTTGGAGGGACGACGATTTGATGACGACGGCGGCGACAGAACCTCGGGGAGACGAGCGCGTCTGTGCAAAATGGGAATGCACGGCACGATTCCTCTAGCTAGAAGACGTAGGGCTTCGTGACGGAGCTCCTAAGCTACTCGGCCGGGCTCGGGGTGCATGGGAACGAGCTCTAGCTCGTCGCGATGGCGGCTAGGGTTCGGTCGGGAGGAGCCATGCCGAGAGAGAGCGAGAGGGAAAGAGATAAGGGGACGTGGAGAGAGAGCCGTGCAGCGGCGTTCTTATCCTGGGCTCCAGGGGTGGCGGCGCAGTGGCGAGCATCGCAGGGCGCTGCTGGAATCAATGACGGCGGCGCTACCACCCAGCTGCTTAGCATCGTCGTCGAAGACGACGAGGATCAGAGAGTGAAAGGGTACGGGGCCGCATGGGCCTTATCTCGGCCGCGGGGGAGGGAGAGAGCGAGGAAAAGAGTTGGGATCAGCCTAGAGGCGCTCGGTTGCTTTTTTTGTCAGATCCTTTTTCTATTTCCTAAATCACTTTTCTCTCTTTTGTATAATTATTTGGCTACTATTTTTAGATAATTCAAAATACCAGGATTTTGTAAATATGTTGAAAACAATGTGGGGCCCTTGACACTATTTGGGCTCCACTATTTTGGGTAACTTTCAAATTCAAAACATTTTGAATGGATTCCAAAAAGAGGGGGAAAGACTAGGGTTTAGGGTTTTGCACTTGCACTTTGGTTCACACACTTGATCACATGAGAATATTGTATTGATTAAACAGATGCATGCCATGCTTTAACATTATATACATATATCATATACTTGGGTTGTTATAGCTCTACCCCCCTTACAAGAATCTCGACCAGAGATTCCTAAGTTTTAGAAAAGAAGGCCGGGTAGTTATATCGAAGATGATCTTCTCGTTCCCAGGTTGCTTCATCCTCAGAGTGATGAGACCACTGAACTTTCAGGAACTTGATGTTTTGACGACGAGTTTTGGGCTCGGTTTCATCAAGGATACGAACAGGATACTCACGATAAGTCAGATCCTTCTGGAGATCAAGAGTTTGGTGATCAACACCATGGACAGGATCCTTGAAGCAACGCTTGAGTTGAGACACATGAAAGACGTCATGCACCTCAGGGAAGTTTGCAGGCAACTCCAGTTTGTATGCAAGGTTACCTTGCCTGGATAGAACACGGAAAGGACCAACATAGCGAGGAGCTAGTTTGCCTTTGATACCGAAACAATGGAGACCCTTCAAAGGAGTAACCCGGAGATAAGCTTGATCACCGACTTCATATTTAATATGTTGATGGTGACGATCATGATAGCTTTTCTGGCGAGACTGAGCAGTTTTCAAATGATCTCGAATGATAAGAACTTGTTCTTCTGCTTACTGGATCATATCCGGACAAAAGAACTTTCTTTCGCCGGTTTCTGACCAGTTCAAAGGAGTACGACAGGTTCTTCCATATAAGAATTGGAAAGGTGCCATACCAATACTAGACTGATAACTGTTGTTGTAGGAGAATTCAGCGAAAGGGAGGCATTTCTCCCAGTTCTTGCCAAAAGATATGACACACGCTCTAAGCATGTCTTCAAGGATTTGGTTCACTCTTTCGGTTTGACCACCGGTGCTAGGATGATAGGCTGTGTTGAAGAAGAGGCGAGTTCCCATAGCAGCTTGGAAGGTTGTCCAGAACCTTGAGGTGAACAAACTTCCTCGATCAGAGACAATTTTCTTTGGAATCCCATGAAGAACAACTATTCGAGAGATGTATAGATCTGCTAACTGACTAGCATTGATACTCTCACGAACAGGTAGAAAGTGAGCAACCTTGGACAGATAGTCAACGATTACCCAGATGGCATCATTTCCTTTCTGAGTCTTAGGAAGACCAGTGATGAAATCTATACGAACTTCATCCCATTTCCACTCAGGTATTTTATGTGGTTGCAGGAGACCAGCGGGTCTTTGGTGCTCAGCTTTGACACGATGGCAAACGTCACATTCAGCAACAAAACGAGCAATATCCTTCTTCATACCAGACCACCAGAATCTTTGATGAAGATCCCTATACATCTTGGTACCTCCAGGGTGGATAGAAAGAGGTGATTCATGAGCCTCTTGGAGAATTAAATCCCTCAATTTTGTTCTCTTCAGCACTACCAGGCGGTCACCAAAGTAAACAGTACCTTGTTTATCAATAGAGAAACACTTAGCAACTCCGCTAGCAATGTTCCCTTTGATCTCAACAATTTCAGAATCATGTTTCTGAGCAAGCTTGATGTCATCCTCTACAGAAGACTTCACTTCGAGTGTAGAAAGGAATCCACGAGGAGCTACTTCAAGATTCAATCGAGTGAATTCCTCCTGAAGAGAAGGTTGAGATTTTATGATCATCAAATTGTTGCAATAATCCTTACAACTTAACGCATCAGCAACGACATTGGCTTTCCCAGGTTGATAGTTGAGACCCAAATCATAGTCCTTGATGAGTTCCAACAATCTTATTTGCCTGAGATTCAGATCAGGTTGTCTGAAAAGATACTTCACTCGATGATCCAGTATAACTACATAGCGACTCTAGAAGGTAATGTCGCCATTGTTTAAGAGCATGAACAACAACTGCAAGCTCAACATCATGAGTTGGGTAGTTGTTCTCATGTGGTTTTAGTTGACGGGAGGCATAATCCACCACATGCCCATCTTGCATCAACACACATCCGAGACCTTGGTGGGAAGCATCATAGAAGACGACAAAGTCTTTGCTAGTGTCTAGGAGAACCAGCACCGGAGTATTGTTAATTTAGTTTTCAGCATGTGGAAGCTTTCTTTAGGCTTATCAGACCATTAAAACTTCGTATCCTTCTTAAGAAGATCAGTCATTGGCTTTGCAATCCTGGAGAAGTTCTCGATGAACCGACGGTAATAACCAGCCATCCCGAGAAAACTTCGGACATCCTTCACGGATTTAGTAGACTCCTAGTCGAGGATAGCTTGAACCTTATCGGGGATAACAACAACCCCTTTGGCGGAACCAACATGAACAAGGAATACGAGCTCTTGTAACCAGAACTCACATTTGGAAAACTTGGCATAGAGACGATGTTCTCGGAGTTTGGTTAACACCAAACGAAGATGTTCAGCGTGCTCTTCTTTAGTCTTGGAATAGACCAGAATATCATCGATATAGACCACGACGAACTTGTCAAGATACTCCATGAAGACAGAGTTCATAAGGCGCATAAAAGTGGCTGGAGCGTTGGTAAGACCAAAGGACATGACTGTATACTCGTAAAGACCATAACGAGTGGTAAAAGCAGTCTTTGGAATATCTTCCTTACGGATCTTTATCTGGTGATACCCTGACCTCAAATTCATTTTGGAAAAGACAGTGGCACCACTTAACTGATCAAATAGATCGTTGATCCTAGGGAGAGGATACTTGTTCTTGATAGTCATAGCATTGAGTGGGCGATAATCCACAACCAGACGCGGTATATTGGTATCCCGCTTCTTAACAAAGATGGTAGGACATCCCCAAGAAGATGTGCTGGGCTAAATGTATCATTTTCCTTCTAACTCCTCTAATTTCTTCTTCAACTCCACAATCTCATGAGGAGGCATACGATAGGGTATTTTAGAAGTAGGAGCAGTTCTAGGAACTAACTCTATGAAAAACTCCACACTTCGATCAGGTGGCATGCCAGGCAACTCCTCGGGAAAGACATCTGGAAACTCACAGACCACGGAAACATCTTGGATCTCTAGCGAAGGTAAAACTTCAAGAGAATACAACTCTGCTTGGGGAATAGAAACAGCTGAAGGAGATAGTGACCCTACGGTCCAATACTTGACTGTTATGCCAGCAGGACTAATCATAGTCACAGACTTGGTTGTACAATCGAGAATGGCTTGATAACGGGTTAACCAGTCCATGCCCAAAATGATGTCAATATCAGTTGACTTAAGGGCGATCAAAGAAGTGGGAAAAAGTTGAAATGCAACTTCGATTAGGTTCCCATGACTAACCATGGTGGAACACCACCTAGAACCAGGAGACTGAACTAGCAGAGGAACAGATAACCCCTCAAAGTTTATCCCATGAACTTGAGCAAAAGCTTGTGACAGTAATGAATGCGATGCTCCAGAATCAAAAAAAACTTTAGCTGGAATTTGATTGACACGAAGCGTACCCATGATAACGCTTGGATCTTCCTGAACCTCCTCAGCAGAGATGTGGTTCAGGCGTCCTTTTCCAGCACCTGGATACTTATCGTTCTTCTTTGGGGGTTGTGCCTTCTCAACAGCACTCTTTTTAGGACAGTCTCTTGCGTAGTGGCCAGGCTGGCGACAATTGAAACATATAAGGCCTAATCTAGTACCAGAAGCAGGATAATTTGATCCACCAGCATTGCTTGGAGTAGCATTCGAACGAGGAGCATATCCAGAAGTCCTTGAAGTATAAGGAGCACGTGGCACAGCACTGTAAGGCACGAAGACACGACGCTTCTTTTCACCAGAACCAGCCTTGTTGTACCCCTCCTGAGGACGCTTACGAGTTTCTTCATACTCCACCTTTCCACTCTCGGCTTTCATAGCCTTGTTAACAAGACCTTGGAGGTTAACAAAGTCCATGAGATGGAGATCACGACGAATCTCAGGATCCAGTCCCTTGCGGAATAGAGCTTGCTTCTTAACATCAGTGGAGACCTTTTCAGTAGCATAGCAGGCAAGACGATTAAAGTTGCGCTGGTAATCACACACGGAACCAGTGCCCTGCTTAATCTTGAGGAACTCCTCCCTCTTTTGATCCACCAGACCCTTCGGAATATGATAAGCTCGAAAGGCTTTAGTGAACTCTTGCCATGCAACAACATGTTGAGCTTCTTGCATAGCCTAGAAATTTTCCCACCAGGAGTTGGCTGCTCCCTCCAGATGATAGGTATCAAAAGTCACCCAATCAGCTTGAGCAACATGACCAACCTGGAGTTTGCGCTCCATGGTGCGAAGCCAGTAGTCCACATCAAGTGGCTCAGTGGAGTAGCTGAAAACTGGCGGAGTGAGACGTGTGAAGTCCTTGATTCCAACTTGATTGTTCTGGCGTTGAGCAGTGTTGCACTCAATCCTTTCAAGGAGCCTCATATTGTCAGCACGGTTGGTTTCGTACATGGACATGAGAGGAACCATGGACGGTGGTGGAGGAATGTTGGAAGATTCACCCTCATTTAGGGCACCTCGTGCATGAGCACGGGTACGGGCACGAGAAGTGTCACCCATCCTGAAAGAACAAGAGGAAGGTTAGACAAGGGATCCAAAGGGACAAGACGGAAAGATGAACGAAGAGTACTTGATATACAGGTATCATCTTATCAGGCATGGTAGTACCAAAGCATACTTAAGTATACACTAACCAGCTGACTTACAAACCATGACAATGGAATGCTAAGATGTTACATACCAAGAAAAACTGAGATATCTTGCAACTCTGAGAATAGCAACCAAGTACGGAGTACTTTTTAGAAAAATAACCCCAAAACCACGATCCTAAAAGTTTTGAGATATGAGGTAAGAAATGAAAACCTTTTCAAACCAAATAAGGTAAGAAAACTCCAGCATCAGAAACACACCAGAGAAGGAGTGAAAAGAATCCTAGTCAGAGTTTCTGCAAATAGTTTTTATCTTTCAAATAGTTTTGTCAACTTCTAGACTCAACATCCACCAATAAGAGGGTTTCCTATAGGCAGTCCTGCTCTGATACCAAAACCTGTAGCACCCCTCAGGGTTAGGGTTAAACTAACCTCAGATCACCATCTAAGATAAGTTAAACTCCCAAACACGGAAGATCACAGTATGATTCGGTACCATTACAGAACACGGGGATTCAACAACATAAGTTTAAACTCTTAACAGAGTAATATATTAGAGTTATTACAAACCAGAGGTCATAGACCCAACATTACATCACACAGCGAAAGCAAATTATGTTGTTCTACACAACAACTTAGCAAAAGGCCTAAGAGTCCATAAACAAAAGAGACATCCATCCCATAGTCCTCAGGCTGCTACCTAGGACCCCCAACTACTCGTCGATGTCAACGTAGAAGCAACCTTCAGTTGCAACCAGATCCTCTGTAGAAAAACAACAATGGCGCAAGGCTGAGTACGAGAATGTACTCCGCAAGACTTAAATAACCTAGTATCTACATGCTCTGGCTAGAAAGGCTTTCTCTGGATTTTCTTTTTCGGAAAGCAATCTTTATTTGTAAACAAGAGAGAGAAGAGGATCGTCTACATAGAATCTTTTAAAAGGGATAAGATAGCAACTTGTTCATCTTATTCATCACATCTTGGTAACCACCAGCTTCATCAGAACCTCCTATCTAGGATCACCCCCTCGACCCAGAGGAAGCATCCTTAAGCACACGTAGATCAGCAAGTTTTATAGTGGTTATTGTTATCTATGATCTTAAGTCCGGTCGCCAAGTCGTTCATAACCATGAACACGGCTTTTCGAAAATACTTAACCCTGCAGGGATGTACAACTTTACCCACACGCTATAACCGACTCTTAATGCCAAATTATTAGCCCTCTTCCTTGGAAGGCCGGCAGAGGGTGGTTGACGAGGTATGATTAATGCCAAGTCGTTCATCACCATGAGTCACGCAATAAGTATGATTCCGCCATAACGGGTCAAATCCCGAAGACGGTACTTAAAGCTGTGAGGCGAGGTTGGTTTACCAGGGGAGCTATCTATCCCAAGAAACCCGATCCACGCTTCCCTACCTGTTATGAATGCACCAACTTCACCGGGCAAATCTTTCAAAAGATTTTCTGTGCATATGTCGAATAGAACGCCCGAACTATGTGACTCATGGAATCTACTAGGCAAGTTAGTCAGTCATGAGGTTGTCCAGGCCCCGTGAGGTTCATGCTCGTCTTGGTTCCAAAGGTAAGAACTCAGTTCCTAGTGGTGGCGAGCATGGGACTACAAAAACCACACCCAACGTGACCTCCCATACCAGCCTTAGCATATTTAGGTAACTCTTTCGAGAATGTCACCAACTCCTACCTTTCTAGATTCTCCAGCACCTCTGATTCATCGTTCGGATAGATCAGACGTTGATACTATGCATGGCTAAAGATGTGAATCTCAGAAGCTCTAGCAATGCTCAGATGCCAAACCTAGGTATGCTAGGAGCAGTGGATCGGGAGTATAAGGCTACAACAGGGAAATTATGCAGCAGATAGGTAACCCTAACTACTGACAAAAGACCACACTGGAATCATGTGCATCATAGCGAGAACGTAATATACTTTATAAAAGTAGGTTCAGAATGAGACGCTACGCTTGCCTGTCCGTCAAAAGACAGGTATGGATCATCGGTGTTGTTGACTTCAACTTCGGGTTCGGTTCCTATCGCGAAGAACCAAATACCGGCAAGGAGGAAGCATCATTCAATACATGACATGTGCAATGCTCAATCAATATGGATGATATGACAAGTTAATAGTGTTGAAATGAAACCCTAAGGCATGATTGGCAATTTAAACGGGGTTACGAGGGTTGAAAACCCTAACTCGAAGAACTTCGGAAACACATGAGAAGGGTTACTACGGTGTTCTAATTAAACTTGACATTTAAGTTGTTGAACAATGCATGATGATAGCTTAATTAGATAGTTCTCATTTTTCTCAACATTTTGATATATTATTTGTATTTTTTTGAATTACAGATTAAAAGTTATTGAATTTACAATATTCAAAACAATTTCTGAAATTATTAAACCTTTTATTAATTTAAATAAAACTAGGAATACTTTTTACACAGGGGGCAAGTCTAGCCACAGACACCGACAGGTGGGCCCGTGGCCACCTCAGCAGCCACACACGTGGAAAGGCTCAGGGCAAATTTCACCGGGGCAGAGGCTACCCACACCGACTGACGGGTGGAGCCAAGGCCACGCAGGCAAGCCACACGAGCCTCGCCGGGGAGCGGTCAGATGGCGGCGACTGGCGGCGCTAGGGGGCGTTCTGGGAGGCATAGTTGGGCGGGTTCGAAGCGGAACGACACGGCGAGTCTAGCTACAGTGGCGCCACCAATTTTTGGTCGCCGGAGCTAGGTCCCCGACGCTGACTGGCGGCGGCAGCGGAGGTTACACGACGGCGGAGCGATGCGGAGCACTAGGGAGGAGAGGGAGGGTGCCTTGAGCACCATATGCTCACCCTGAGCGCGTAGATGGCGACGGGGAGGCCGGAGGAGCTTCGGAGGGTCGGCGATTTGATGACGACGGCGGCGATAGAACCTTGGGGAGACGAGCTCGTCCGTGCTAGATGGGGATGCGCGGCTCGATTCCTCTGGCTAGAAGATGGAGGACTTCATGGCGGAGCGCCTAAGCTACTCGGCCGGGCTCGGGGTGCACGGGAACGAGCTCTAGCTCGTCACCATGGCGGCTAGGGTTCGGTGGGAAGGAGCTCTGCCGAGAGAGAGCGAGAGGGAAAGGGATAAGGGGACGAGGAGAGAGAGCCAAGCAGCGGCGTTCTTATCCTAGGCTCCGGGGGTGGCTGCGCGGTGGCGAGCATCGCAGGGCGCTACTAGAATCGATGACGGCGGCGTTGGCACCCAACTGCTTAGTTTCATCGTCGAAGACGACGAGGATTAGAGAGTGAAAGGGTACGGGTCCGCGTGGGCCTTAGCTGGGCCGCGGGGGAGGGAGAGAGGGAGGAAAAGAGTTGGGCTCAGCCCAAAGGCGATGGGTTGCTTTTTTTTTGTCAGATCCTTTTTCTATTTTCTAAATCACTTTTCTCTCTTTTGTATAATTATTTGGCTACTCTTTTCAGATAATTCAAAATAACAGGATTTTGTAAATATGTTGAAAACAATGTGGGGCCCTTGACCCTATTTAGGCTCCACTACTTTGGGTAACTTTCAAATTCAAAACACTTTGAATAGATTCCAAAAAGAGGGGGAAAGACTAGGGTTTAGGGTTTTTCACTTGCACTTTGGTTCACACACTTGATCACATGAGAATATTGTATTGATTAAATAGATGCATGCCATGCTTTAACATTATATACATATATCATAGACTTGGGATCTTACAAGCGCCGATCTGGGTACATGCGTCTGGTTGGCGTACTTCTGGCACCCGATGCAGCGTTGGACGATGTCGACCGCGTCGTCATGAGCGGTGAGCCGGTATAAGTTGTGTCGCAGAATATAACAATAGCATGGGGTCCTTCATCTTCAAAGTGCCACAGGCAATCATGTTGGTTGTAGACTTGTAGTCCTATTCAACAAAATTCACTAACATCAAACAAACCTGCAACATAATAAGTTGCAGCCACAAGGGTCAATACATTTGAATTGTATTGGCAAGTTTCACTACTATGTAAAATTAAGTGGATCCTATCATTACATGCATATTTGGCTAAGTAGGGTTTAGGCTCATTTGCAGAAAGAAATATAGTTTTATCCTATCTTTTCAATATAGTTTTTGATCTTTTGTCAAATCTTTCTGAACTTCTTGGAAAACTCCAAGTGCTTCAAATCCCTTGTTGTCATCATCAAGTTTTACATTGAGAAATTGGAATGTCGAGATCTTTCATGGCTTCAGGCCTTAGTTGCTCAGCATTGTCGTCTTGTTGCCACTAGTGGCCGCTAGATAAGTACTCACCAAAATGGAGTACTGGCAGATCGATAATGTGACAAAGTCTTTCCATAGAAGTCCTCCCAGTACACAATGCTAGCTTGTCAACCAGGCACCAATGTAGGGATAAATTTACCTTACACAATTCTAGTTAACCTGAAGATGCCAATGAAAGGGTCTTTCACTGTGTTGACTAAGCCAGAGCCCATTTAGCATGTGGCTGTACACGGAAGCCACTGTACGAGAAACATGTTCAATCTCTAGGTCCCTGGGTGGTTTTCTTCTAGTGCACACACAAAAAGATAGCCATATAAACATGGTTCCCTTTGTTGCCACCTTGTCCAAAACTTGAGTATCCTTGTCCACCCAGGTGGTTCATTGAGTACTTGTTTTATTATATAAAACATATATCTTTCCAACATTTCATATAATCATATCATGTATCCCATCCCAAATATATAGCAGGGCTAAGCTTGCTGGAACTACAATGTTTTCACTCAGGAAGATATAAGGGTATCCTATTAGGATTTAGCATAGCATAAAATATAGTAATCCTCATCATGCATGTTACAAAAATCCACTAAGTGTAATGAAAATAGTAGGACTTGGATGATAGTGTCACTTGCCTTTTTAGTTGAGAATGATGGTTCACTTCTTGATCTTGCAAATATCACACTCTTCTAACTTCACTACAATTCAATCAAGCAAACACATTTTCAAACCAACATTCAAACCATTTCTCACACATAAAATAACAAAAACAAGGCCATGCATGTAAGCATGCAAAAGATAGTTTTATTTGAAAAAGTGGTTTCTACTAGGCTCTAAACATTATAAAGTTCAAAGTGGTCATTTACTAAAGTAGTAAAACCATTTGCAAGTGGTTTTATCTCATAAACCAAATATTATGATAAGGTGATATTTTATGTAGTTGAAAATATCTTTTAGCAAAGTAATAAATTTATATGGTTCATCAAATATGTTCTTAATCTCAAAACTTGGTGTTTAGGGTCAGAAGGTTTGAATCAAATCATTTCCCAAAGGTTTCACTCAAAAATCATTTCTAAACCATAAACAATATTTTTATTTGACTAGAAATGTGTCAATTCAAATATTTACTCCTTAACCTCACAAAAATACATTTTTAAATTCATAGGTTCACAACAATCCATTTTGCAAAGATTTCATATTAAAAATATATCTAGAACAATTTTTATATTCAAATTATTCCTACACAAGTTTCTGCAAAATTCAACCATTTTCCCATAAGCAAATCATTAAACAAAGTGCATGGTTGGGTAGGATTTGTCTTGCTGATTCCATTGATATAAAATTTCCAAACTTTGGACGTGTAGCACTAAAGTTATGAATTTTACAAGTTTGCAATTCTATTAGAACATTTTTTGGTTTTTATTCAAACAGACTGGCCACGTGGCGCAATCTAACTGGACGTTACCGCTTCGTGCGGATCAGCCTCTCTGGACCGCAGGATTTCACTTATATCGCACGGCGCAGATCGAGTGATACCCCTTCGTCCAGTTTCTATCGTATCCACAGGATGACGATCCAACGGCTCTCAGGCGTTGACCATCCACTAGCGGCGCTGGCGGCGGCGACAGGCGGCGGTGCGCTCTGGTGGCGGCATCGCGGCGACTACAGGAATCAAGGGAAGGAGGGAAGTATCTCACCGTGCTCGCAGAGGTGCTCTGATGCTCAAGGTGCGGTCTGATAGTCGAGGGGCGCGCTAGAACTGCGTGGATTGCTCGCCGGAGCTTGCAGCGGCTTCGGGCTCGTCTGGATGTCGACGGGGACGGAGCTGCAGGTCGCCCTAAAGCAAACGGAGCACATGGTTAGACGCGTACTATCCTGGGGATCTTAGGAGCATCAACAGGAAGGCTCGGGGCGGTCGGGGCTTACCGGGGGAGTTCGCCGGAGCAAAGGCATACGCGGCGATGCTCAGATGTTCGAGGTTGCCGATGTTCTGGAACGAGCGCGGCCGAGTTGGGGGTACTGGTGGATGCTAGCGAATAAGCTTGCGTGCAATGGGAGGCGAGGGGTGGCTGGTCGGCGCTGGAATTGCTCGGAGAGCTCGTCGGAACCTGCGGTGGTGCAAACGAAAATGACGACGGCATGGGGGCGCTCTTGCAGTGGTTCCTGAGGGGAAAGGGAGGGAAAAGGGAGGTGTTTATGGGTGCGTGGTCGCTGGAGGATTTAAGCCTGTCATCAACGCGAATTTACTCGAATTCATTCACGGCAAAGCGACGTTGAGAAAGGGGGAAACGGCCGGCGCGATGGAGACGATGATGACGGGGCAGTGGGGTCCAACGATCAGCGAGAGAGGGAGTGGGGAGATGGGGCCACTTGTCTGCGACTCAGCGGGTGTGTTACTCAGTGAAAACGGTTCACTGCGGGGTGAGCTAGTTGGGCTGGACTGGGCTTAGTTGGGCCAGATGGGTTGGGTCTGTTTTGTTTCATTTTTGTTTTTTTACTGAAGCTTTTTATTTTTCTATTTCGAATTTCTGTTTTGATTTTCAAACAAATAATTCAAACTCCAATTCAAATCAAACCACCACCAAAATTTGTGTTTATTTTAATACTGTTTAACAACATAATCCAAAGTCCAAAATAAAATAAATTTTATTCTTTTAGGATTTATTAATAATTAAATAAATAGACCTTAGTCTTTAATTCAAATAGGATTTAATTTATTTAAAAAAACTCTATTTGATATCTAAATAATACCAAAACCTTTTCAGTAGGTTTTACTTGAAAAACAAAACACTTGGAAATCTTATTTAAAATACCTTAACAAGTTTCAATGTTTATTTAAAATGGAAAAGCCTTTACTTAAACAAAATTGGATATTAATAAATCCTCATTATTTTATTTAAATAATCCTTTACTCTTTTTATCAAATAGAAATATCTTATTTTAAATGCTTGGCCAAGATTAATTTGGCTCTTTAAAAATAGTCCTTATTTATAATTCTACCTTTTCTTATAAAAGCCATATATTTTTATTTAAAGATCCAAAAATAGTGATTCCAACTATTATAACTTTATTTATTATTTGTTTACCTTTTTAAATCCCTTTAGGATTTTATTTGATCCAAATTGGTTTGGATGTTTTCAATTGGAATCAAAAGTTTCTTCTCACCCTAAATTTCAACAATTGTTGAATTTGGTTATTTATTTTTCACATTTCAAAATTTGGAAAATTTTGGGATGTGACAGTTCATCATAAGCAAGGCGCTGCTCAATGGGTCTTACTACCTTGTTGACAATCGTGAACTAAAGGATAGACACAACGAGGATCATAAGCGTAAGCGACGTGACCCGAATGATGACTACCCGGAGCTTGATCGTATTAACATAGCATACTCGTCCTTTTTACACTTAGCATTTTTTATCTAATCGTGTACCTCTTATATGATCAATGAAATAAAGCTCTTTGGTTCACTCATATTTCTGAGTCTTTTACCTCCTTTAGTGTTCATTTTTGGATCATGTAAAACCTTTATGCATAAGTCTTGCGTTTGCACTTGTGAAAATTCCGCCTACGGGCGTTAGCTTAAGTTTTCTGGTCTACACGTTCTTTGTTGTTTTTATGTGGATTCTGGAGTAGTGACTTTCTGCACTTGTTGTCGGCGATTTTGTGCTCGGGTTATTGACGGTGCCATTGGGCATCATCACCTAAGCGCATGGTTCCGACAACGAGTCCTCCGACTCACGAAAAGTCAAACATAAGAACCAAAGTAAAGGATAATCTAGTACTTGCTTAAAAAATATATACATGCTGGAAATTAGTTCTTAAGTAGCAGGACATAACAACCATTGTTTTCCTCCTTAAGTTACAACACCAAGTTTTTTCGCGCATACACCAAACATGAAACAAAAATTACATAGTGTTCTTCATTATTTGGGCGCAGGAGACTTGGAAGCAGCATCGTCCCTAGCCGGAGAATCACCCTCAACGTCGGAGCTATGATGAGACTCGGAGGAATCTTGGTTGACGCTATCGATGGTGTTCATGGGAACGAAGACGTCGATGTCCACCAACTGGGCAACTCTGGTGTCATAGCCCGCGAGTGATGACAAGCTGGCTTCATGACCAATCTCTTTGCCGTCATCGTCAATGTCGGCACCTTCGTAGTGTGCCTTCACCATTGACAGCGCCATCCTTGCGCCAGCTCGTGCACATGAAGCTTTCCAGCTTGTGACACGCTCGGGGGCTTGGCGCAGAATCTCCGAGTACTTCGTCACGGAGTCCGAGGCCTTGATGTATATCTGGAGGGACTTGGCAATCTCTTTGGCTTGGGTGATGGCGGTGTTGATAAAGTTGCCGGCAAGAACCATGCATTCCTTGTCCGAAGGAGGCGAGCGGGTGAAACCCATAGGAGCTGCAAATCCCGAAAAGGAGCGCATGAGTTCAATAAATTCAAAGTATCCAGACTACAGAAATACAAGGCGGAGGAAACTTACTGAAGATGCTAGCCTTAGCCTACCAGAGGGTGTCCGCCAAGGATTCTTTCTCTTGTTGGATGAGCTTAAACGCCTCGTTGTGGCATTGGTTTTTCTCATCAGCAGCTTGCTTCTGATCTTTTAAGATCGCAAGCTCCTCCTTCAAGCGATTGATTTCCGTGGAGGTGGATTCCTACATGGCCTTCATGGAATCCTCATGCATTTTCAGCATCTCCTTCCTCTCCTCCTTAAGGATCTTGTTCTCGCTGTCCAGCTGCTAGATGTGCTTGGACTGCTCGACAATGTCCTTGGCCTTGGCGACATGTTATGCAAGTCGGAGAAAACAAAGTACACTATGAGTACTCGGAGAATGAAGGCACAGAAACAAGACGGAAATGCGCAAAAAGAAAACAGACTCTCGTTTTTGATGATCTGTTCCTTCAAGATGGCAGTTTTACCCTTTTCGGCTTCAAGATCTGCGCGCATCTTCTAGTACTTGTCGTTGGCCATGCCCCTCCGAGCATTCTCGTTCTGTGGAAAATAGGAAAAAGTTAAAACCGTTGTTTATTATACTTGGAAGCATCTAGTCGAAAATTTTCCACCTAGACGCTCGGGGGCTACAGCGAGAGTTTTTTACTTAGCAATATGCTTAGCTTTTCTTTAAGCATCTAGTCGGAGCTAATTCAGTTCTCGATTAGAAGCTTGGGGGCCACAGTATAAAGTTTTTAACTCGGAAAATTCTTAGCTTTTCTTTAAGCATCTAGTCGGAACTAATTCAGTTACCACTAGAGGCTTGGGGGCTACAGTATTGAAAATTATAAACACTGCGTATGCTACTCTTAAAGCATCTAGTCGGAATAGTTTCTTCCATCTAAATACTTGGGGGCTACAGTGAGAGTTTTTTCTAACTTAGTAACTCTTAGAGCATATAGATGCAAAACCTATGGTTTTCCGCTCACACCCTCGGGGCTCTGTGGGATACTCATATGAAATGCAAAAGGCAAAGTAAAACTTACAAGTGCAATGATCTTGAGGTTTGTAGCGCTCTCGGCTAGCTGCTTGCCAAGGGAGATGCTATTTCCTTGCAAGATGTCCGCTTGTCGGAGGAGCTCCTCAAGACCACACGTCGAAGATGACGGTACTCCTCCAGAAACCAGAGTTGTGTTACTCAGCGTGAGCACCGGTAACAGCGAGTTCGGTAGAGGTGCCAGAATCCACTTCCATGACGGAAGGGCCTGGTGCCTCCTTATCTTGTGAGCTTGTTGGGGCGGATGAGGGCTTGACGGCAGGGGTAGCAGGGGCGATGGCGGGAGAGGCGTCACGATGCAGTATGTCTTTGATATTTCTAGAAGCCCCCAATGTTTTGGAGTTCTTCTTGAGGCTGGTCGTGGCTTTCTTCCTGAGAGGTGCAAAATGCATAAGTACAGGAACAAGACAGATAAATAGACAATGTCGGAGAATGAGAAGATTACACTAGGGGGGCGCTTTGGAAAAAATCCGGGTGGATTTTCTCTTTTCTGCCTCCAGGGCGGCGGTAGTCTTTTTGGAGGCTCCACCCTCCGTCTTCTTCTTGCCTCCGTCGGCAGCATTAGAGGTGGAGCTCTTCCGCTTTCGCGCCAAGGGGACATCGTCGTCGGACACGACCGTGACTTCCTTCATCTTTGGATCGTAGATTTGGGCAGCCAGGTTGCCCTCATCTAGATCGCTAAGCTGTTAAGTGAGAAATCACCGTGTTAGATAAGATGGTATTGGCAAGACGGAAAAACTGGAGCATATGTCGTACATGGAAAATAAATACCTACCTTTGGGCACTTGCCTTCAACGAACATGTCGTAGGTGATGGTGAAGCCACGCTTCTAATCCTTCACCTTGACGATGTCCTTTAGGCGGAGCTTGACGGAGTCGCTCGAGAAGTTATCCACGGAGATCCGGAGGGTATCCCTTCGATCACTGGTATACTCGTGCATGAACTTCGCGCGGTGCTGCAGAGGTTCGATTCGCCTGATGAACCAACACATGGCTAGGTCCAAGCCGGTAAAACCTGTTTCTACGAACCATTCGATCCGCCTTATTGCGCGAGAAGCGTCGATGTCGGAGGGAAGGGAGGCATGGGATCTCCATGTAGAAACTTCAGCGGCGGCTCCATCCATGAAGTTCGGGTACGTCACTTCTCGGCCCGCCAAAGGAATGTCGGGGCCATAAAGTACGTCCGCTGCCAGTTCTTGCAGGACTTGTGGCCGACGATGTTGGGGAACCGCCGGCCAGGTCGAATCTTGAAGCTTATGGTGCCACAATACCTAAGCTCCTCCTTAGTATGTCCGGCTTCACGTTTGACGGTGAAGAAGTACACGAACAAGTATAACCTAGTCCTTATCCCTAGGTAACCCTCGCAAAGTGCAGCGAAGTTGCTAAGCACTAATATGCTATTGGGGGAGAGGTTATGGGGTTGGACCTTGTAGTGGTTCAAGACGGAGAGGAAGAAGTGGGAGATGGGCAGGGAAACACCGCGTACCAGCTGAGCCTTGAGGTACACCTTTTCTCTGGCTTGGGGAGAAGGTGTCACCTCGCCGGCCGACGCCGCCCACCAGGCAAGCCCCTCCGTCGCAGGGAGGTAACCCTCGGCGACCATCTCCTGGATGTCACGATCGGTGATGTCCGAGCCGTGCCAGTCACCCTTATGCGAGTCTTGCTCTTCTTCCAGTGGCTCTAGTGCCGCCAGATTATGGTCGCCGCCGGTGGACTCGATCACCGCCGATGCAGGGATGACCAAGCCCTCTGGGGGCACGACGACGGAGCTCGCCGGCTTCGCCGCGGCTTCGCTCGACGTCGCCATCGATGGGGAGGAGCTGCCGCTGGCGATGGAGTGATGGACGGATGTGACTGACGTAGATGGAAGCTAGGGTTTTCGAGGTTTCTCGCAGAGAGCTCGAGGAGATGTGCGGCTGGAGGAAGAAGACGACGCGATAAGAATGGGGTAAAAAGTGGAAAATTCCCCACGGTTACTATTTATCATCCTTGGCGTCAAGATTCGTGCAGCTAATCGGAGGGTTGCCGCATAGACGACGTGTTCGCGAACGTGCACGGAAATTTTGCCACGTCTCCAACAGCCGCCGCCAATGGTTCGTATCGCCCACGCGGGAAAATCGGATATGATTGTGTTCTCTGCATGTGTGAGTTACGAGGCGTCGCTGACCTAAGTCTACGTCGTCCTAGCTGACATGGGTAGATGAGCCGTCACATCGAATATTCCGGCATGGACGGATTTAATCTGACTACGGAAGAGTACGATGGAAGATTCAGCATTTCTCTGGCTTACAAATCAAAGACGGAGAAAACCTTGCAGGGTTCTTTGGGAGGACTACAAGATGTTGCTTGACGATCTGCCGACATCCATCTAGACGGAGCATTCCACGTGAAGAGGCAAGACGGCGCAAGATCTCGGAGTTCTCTAGGGGCTACTGTTGGGGATATGCTATATGGGTATCCTTATAGCATGTCTCTTATCCGGCTAACCCGGGTGGCCCATAGTCGGTTGCATAGCCTATGGCCTGCTGGGCGGCCCAGTTAGGTAGATCCAGAAGGGAGGCCCATGCCGGATAAAGGAAGACTAGTGAGAGACGGTGTAGGACTCTGTAACCTGTCTGCCTAGGACTTTTCCCTGTAACCCTAGGACCTGGCGACTATATAAGTCGAGCCTATGGGAGCCTTTAGGGCACAATCTCATACGATCACAGATCGACACACACAACCTCGCATAGCGAACCTATCTCTGTAACTCGGCGTATTTCCCTTATAGTGATTTATAGCAGGAGTAGGATTCCGCCACTGTTGTGGGATCTGAACCTGGGTAAGCTGTGTTAACTCGTACCCGTCAACCGTCCGCCTTACCCCGCGTCTCTAAACACGCACTGTGAGGACCCCTCCATGGCGTACTCGTCGGCAATACCACGACAATTACATGAACCAAATCCACTACACCAAGTCCGATCATCACGTGAGTCGGTGTAGCTTCAAAGGCGAGCATCAAATGGCCATCATATCAACTATATGACTCATGCTTAACCTTTCGGTCCGTGTTTCGAGGCCATGTCTGTACATGCTAGGCTCGCCAAGTAAGAACCTTAGTATTCGCGTGTGTTACTGTCTTACACCCGAAATATGGTCGTGGATCCAGGAACACCCGATCATCACGTGATTTCTTGGAGCAACGAGAACATAATTGGTGCATACTAAAGGAAGAACACATTCTTATCTTGATATTTAAATGAGGGATCATCTTATTATGCTAACAAAGTGCTAAACAAGCAATATAAGATGCTATCAAACATCACATGTTTATTAGTGGAATGATATGGTTCCCGCATATGATCTCTATCATGTGCACCGTGGTATGATCACAATCATACCTATATGTGTAAGTCCAAGGTCTATGGAACTTACACGTTATATGTGTTGTAAGAGTATCATCTCATACTTCTACTTACAACATCACCATATCATAACACTAGCCCACAACAATCTAAACTGGACGCCTCTAATTTATCCATTGCAAATTTTACGTGGCTTAGGGCTTTCGAGATAGAACCGTTCATACCTACGAACATGAACCACAACGAGGCTAACCAAATTGTTGACAACTCGTTGCAAAATAGATATTGACTATAGTAGGAGAGACAAACACCCGCTAGCCACTTATGCAAACTAGTTGCATGTCAAGTGTGGAACAGGTCTCATGTGCGAGGACATGTAAAGTTTGTCCAGGCCGCTTCATCCCACTATGCCACCAATATCCCAAATTACAACTAAGGAGCAACAACATGATCATCATCGCCCACATACTCATATGTGTACTACCCGTGTAAAGTATCTACGCATAGGTCCGGCTCTGACACCACTATAGGGTTTGCAGCATAGAAAACAAAAAATTTCCTACCATGTGAACTATGTACCAAGATCTATATACTAGATACAAACAACGGGCGGATGTATATCCGTAGAGAACATACCCTTGAAGACCAACAAAGCTTAACGAGTTCGACTCGTGGTTGATGTAGACGATCTCTTGCCAATCTCAGGATCGAGAGGAAGTCCTAGCGCCGCAAAACAACAGCGCATCCGTGCTCGCACACACATTCGAGGCACCGAGCAACCTCCGCCTCCTCGCTCCAGCAATGCAGTGGAAGCACAACTCTTTCTTGCCGAATAGCCACCAGGAACATGTATCTCGCTAGTCTGAGACCATGGGGGATAAATTCTAGAGGGGGGGACAGATCCTTCACGAGGAGGTATAAGTGAGAGAGAGGAGAGGGGTGCCTTTTATAGGAGGAGGGGGTGCACCCAAGGGGGTGGCCAACGGCCATGGGGGCTGCCCCCTCCCCTTCTTCATTCATGTGGGTGGACATTCCACTCACAAAAAACCATTCAAATCACTCCACTCAAAATCCGACTCAAACTTGCCATTAAATTTCCACCAAATTTAATGCAAACTCTCATTAAATAAAACTATTTTATTTTATTCAGAATTTTGTCAATTAATTTAATGACAAACATTCACAAATAACCCCTTGCTAGAATTCTATTTCACATGCATAACCACTTTATGCAATTCCACCCGAAAACCTGTTTCGGTATCTAGTGAAATAAATTCCTGCGCTTGTTTATTCTTTCGGCATGAAACTTTTGCTCCATTTGGATGTCGGTGTATCTTAAGTGTGTCACCCTATGGTTCGTGAATAATGCGGACATGATCGAGACCCCTCTCGGATCAATAATCAGAAGAGGGATCTGGAGACCCATACTGACTCCCACACATTCAACGATGACTTTCTTGTGATCGTCGGAACCTTTTATGCTAGTATCTTAATCCCTTTGTTTCGCGATATATTACACGTCCGAGATTCGATCATCGGTATCTCCATACCTAGTTTTTTCTCCTTACAGACATGCACTCTTTTATCATTCCTGTGATATAACATTCTAGTGATCAAATCACTTGCTTGCAAGCTAACCAATGTGATATCACCGAGAGGGCCCATAGTATATCTATCCGTCATCAGGATGAACAAATTCCACTCTCGATCCATGGGCCTCAACATAACACTTTATTAGTCCTGAACCCATCTTTATAATCACCTTGTTATGGTGTGACGTTTGATGTTATCAAGGAACTCTTCCGGTGTTAGTGATTGACATGATCTCATGGTCTAAGGATTAGGATTACTTGGTAAGTTGTTATAGCAATATAAACTCAATGACTTTGATCGTAATGCTATACTTCAGATGAATGTTCATAACACCATTACACTAATGGTGTGATCCCGTTATTAACAACATCCAATGTCTATGATCACGAAATCTTGATCATCTTGTTAATCAACGAGCTAGTTTATGAGAGAGGCATAACTAGGAACTTTCTGTTTGTTTATTAAACACACTTGTATTAACGTTTCCGTATTAACACAATTATAGCATGCAAAATAAACATCTATCATATACTTGGAATACACATAATAAACACTTTATTATTGCCTCTCAGGGCATATTCCCTTCACTAATACATGTAGAAATACTAGTTAATTAGGTACTGCAACTACATTGTTTGGTACTGCAACTACATTGTTTGTCTAGCCTGTTTATTAGGTAATGCAACTACATTGTTTGGTGGCACAAAGTATGAAGATTCCATATAGATAATTGTCCAGCCTGTTAATTAGGTACTGCAACCGTGTAGGGTGTAGTAGCTTGTTGCTAGTGTTAGTGTTCAGAGCAGTAGCTTGTTGCTAGTGTTAGTGACAGAGTAGTAGCTTGTTCAGAGCAGTAGTTTATGACCAGATTGTTGCTAGTGTTAGTGACAGGCTGTAGGAGTGTTTTGTAGGTTTTGTAGATCAAACCAGATTGTTCTGCTTTCTTAGTCCATGAGCCCCTCATATGCCAATGTTAACAAAGTACATTTGAAATAATTTTATAAGCTACATTTGAAATAGGAGCTTCTGCAATAGGTTTTTTTGCATACTGCCATGGTCGCAACAGGTTTTTATAGTTGTCTGAATGTGATGTATCTAGGTGATATAGCTTATGACCATCTAGGTGATATATTTTGATCCAATAAGCAATCAAGTATAACTTCATTTCAGCTAAATTAGAGCAGTTAAATGACAAGTTCAGAGCAGTAGGTTAGCTTGTACAACCTTTGCTATAATTTTTGTATTTGCATCTGGTTCAGAGTTATAGAATGATGATCCATTGTAGTCTTGTTAGCTTGTACAACCTTTGCTATAATTTTTGTGCAGTGAATATATATGTGTATATACCGATCCTGGTATTGATCTTGGTCCTGATCCTGGTCCTGGTACTGGTAGTGAATATATGTGTGTATATATTGATCCTGGTCCTGGTACTGATAGTGAATATATATGTGTATATAGGTTAGCTTGTACAACATTTGCTATAACTTTTGTGCAGTGAATATATACGTGAATATACTGATCCTGGTACTGATCCTGGTCCTGATCCTGGTCCTAGTACTGGTAGTGAATATATATGTGTATATAATGATGCTCCTGGTGATGAAATGATCCTGCTTATTTCCAATTGTTCTTGTGCTTGTATGAAGCACTTTCTTATGTCGTGTATGCAAGTTCTTGTATGAAATGAGTCCTGATGTTTGCCGGAATGTTGATTAACTTCCGTTTCGGTAGAAATAGGGCACTCCTAGTTTAAGAAAATTAGCAAAGGTCCTGCCGGATTTTTCCGTGCATTTAACCAATTATTTGTTTTATATTAGTTGCTAGATGTGTGACAATGACGAGGCTAGATGTTCTAAGCGCATCAGCGCTGAAGGACAACTCAGACCTCCGAATAAACATTTCACATTCTAGGAGACGACCCAACGGCTAGAAGACGATGAAGAATACCATCCTTCGAAGAGCGAGGATGATGAGATGGAAGACGCGAAGGAAGAAACCGAAGGAACGGCAGGTGATGAAACCACTGATGGCGGTGAGGGCATAGGGAGTGGTAGCAATCCTCCTAAGAAGAAGAAGCCGAAGGAATGGCACCAGAACAGGGTCGGCACCGTCAGGGAGGAAATTACCGAAGTGAGCCCAACAGGGGTTTCTTTGGAGCCCAACCTTGTCGTCAAAGGATACGGTGGGCAAGTGGCGGCGATCACCGGGACAACCATCTATATCAACACCGAGAATCTCCGGCATAAAGATAATGGCCACTTGCGCACACTCCTCTTCGAGAAGCTGAACGCAAGATACAAGTTCCCCGCTAAGTATCAGAACACAAATTATCATGGGAACGAAGTAAACAAATCCGCCCTCACAAAGATGAGCACCGCCCTGGCCAGCTAGAGAACCCGGATAAAGAAGAATATCTATAGAGAAGGCAAATAGTAATCAGGGAAAGGTGCTGTAGGTGATGAATATAGGTCATCACCATCTCGGATCCGTGGATCTGAACCGGAGGCCAAATGGAATAAGGAGGACGAAGAGTATAGATATAAGGGGAAAGAAAACCCCTTTGCAAAATTCGAACCCGGGAACGTTCGAAACTTCATCAGGGCCCGTTACCATGTGGACCCAAAAACCAAAGAACTCACCGCGGATCCTGCAGTGAAGGAATTCGAGGAAATTGTGGTAAGTAATCTAATTACCATGGATCAACTCGATTGCATTCTAATCGATGATCTAAACGATTCACTGTTACTTCTTCTGTAGGAGGAGGAAATTGTTGCCAGTCATGGATCCCAGGGTTCCTCATCCCAGGGGTCGACGGCGGCCACCCGGTGGGATAACCCTTTTCATAGTGCGACGAACCGGTCCAAGAAAATAGAGATGGTTACGAAGAAGCCGTCGTCGGCTGGCCGTCTGGC
Source organism: Avena longiglumis (assembly GCA_030063025.1). Taxonomy (NCBI): domain Eukaryota; kingdom Viridiplantae; phylum Streptophyta; class Magnoliopsida; order Poales; family Poaceae; genus Avena; species Avena longiglumis. Next base: position 107,236,845 of record CP125974.1, read on the forward strand.
CGGCCTCGGGGGTAAGAATTGGGTGGATCATTTTGGTCCACCTCCGAGGACGCATGTGGCGCCGTCGGGAAGGAGCAAGGAGAAAAACCGCGAGGTTGAAGAACTTGAGGAACAAGTGGCGCGGATCCCGCAGATCGTCCAAGACAACCTGGAAAGCACCCTCACATCCATCCTGCCTACCTTGGTGGAGTCAATAGCGAACTGGAGTGTCAGTGGTCGACTAGGGTCGTGCTCGATTCCAAGCATGGTTAGCAGCCACTCGAACAGCGCGGTGCCAACGAATCAGGCGAACTACATGTTCGTGACTCCGCCCACTAGCACCATGGCGCCGCAAGTGTTGGTGACTCCCCCTGCCATCACCGCAGCGCCGGACATGTTGGTTGCCCCCCTGCCATCGTCGCAGCGGCAGCAGAGCTCCAAGCACCCGGTAGGGAGAATACACCGGCGGCCAGCACCGCGCCATCAAGAAGCCCTTCCGTATCTTGCACGACCGTCGCCGTATGCGGTGCCTCGACATTAGCCGATCTCGATGCCATCACGGTAAACAAATTGCTTTACCGCCTTTCACGCCATATATTACTCTTATGGCATCTCTAACGACGTCATACGTGTTTTGCGCAGACGGATGTTCCTTTCACTCTCTTATGCTACGTGAACAACGAGATGAGGGATGTTGCCAGATAGCGTGCATAGGGTTAAAATTAGTAGGGTGCTAAGGGGCTGCGACGACCTGGAACCTCCCATTCAACCCCCAGGAGTGGATGAAGAAGATCTGGCTATCCTCAGAAGTTGCTTCGGATTATTCTTGCAATGTGCAAAGAGCATGATCCATTTGGGGATGGTGGGGGCCATCACGCCACAGACAACAGCACCGCCTGTCGTGCCAGCGACAAGCGGTGGCAAGGCCCCCTTACCGCCCACGCCGTCACCTCCACGCGGTGGGCCGGATGATCATGTTGATGATATGCACATGGCGCAGGATCCGGCCGAGGATGACGAAGACTGGAATGATCACTTCTTCAACACTCAGTTTAGCAACGAAGACCTAGCTGGTGGCCCCTCAGAGAAAGCCACTATCACCAAGCGTCTGTTTGGTTCTCAGGAGAAGCCTCCAGCTTGCGCCTTTACAGAGCCAGCTGACACAACCAACCGGCCCTTTATTCTAAGCCCTGACACACTACATAGGGCAACCGGTGCTCAGATTGCGGTGCCTGACCGCTCTCCAAAAGGAAAAAAGTGCAGGAAAAGATAATATAGCAGCTCGAGCCAGCTGGTGGCGTCAACTGTAAATCCGATCAGGTTTCGGGATAGGCCACCAAGACCCGAGGGTATTATGTGGAGGATTCATATGGCGGGTGAGCCCATGCTACCTAAGAATTTGTGGATGCTCGCCAGTTCGGAACTGCAAAGTGTGCATGATGGCATGCTGACGATAGAGAGACGCCTTCTGGTGGAGAAAGATCCCTCGCACCCGGTATTCGTGGTTAAGGTGCCACCAGGCTTGGGCTTCGTCGACAATGCCCCTGCAGATCTGTTCTTCCTGTGGTTCGACCACATCTTCAATATGTTCCACCTATACCCGCTGCACTATACCATGGTCTGCCTGTTTTCTCTCAGCCTGGCCATGCAGATCATTAGACAGAACACACCGGGCATCGCTATAGTGGACCCCTACTACATGCGTGATGGCTGCTTGGGTTCCCCCACTGAACGACGTATTATGGCCTCGTACCTAAAAGGAATCCTCGTGGCGAACAAGACAAAGGAATACATTCTCGTGCCTTACTTTCCCGAGTAAGTCGTTATTCACTCGCCACTGTCGATTGGCTTTATTAGATTATCATCATTCTTTTTCCAACACATTCCATTTGAATTTTTTTGCACAGAGATGAACACTGCACGCTCATCTCCTTGTCGCCGAAGCATTCCCACGCTACGTATTTTGACTCGGGGAGTCTATAAAATAAGAAAAATTACGACAAGATCAAGGAAGTTCAGGATGATGCTCTCACTGGCTATGCCTCGACGGAAGGCACCACCTTTGTGCGCACGAAGGTCAAGTTCGGCAGGCACGTCTTCAACCACGTATCGAAGTTCCCTGTGAAGCAGCGGAAAAAAGAAGAAGGAAGCCTACTACGCACTCCATCACATGAGGGCATTCCTACTAGACCAGCAGAATTCTACGCTGCCAGATCATCTCAAACAGTGGGCCGAAGCAAAGGCCAAGATCACTGATTCAGATATTAGACAAGAGATGTATCTCATCCAGCAGTAGTTTGGGGCAATCATCTTTCGTGATGTCATGACTTTTGGGGGGGGGGGATCTTCTACGGAGGAAATATCCCGAATAACCGTGACATAGAAGATCGCCTAGAGATGTAGGGTGACTATAGGAAGATCATGACGAGACAAGGCGTCCTCCCGTGCCCTAAGCCGAGCCAGAAGGCTTGATGTTGTCCTAGTTGTAGTTACAAACTATAGATGACCTTTGTGTGTGTGTGGACAAGTGTACATGCTACTACTTATCTTATTAGGTTTATGAATCATCACTTACTTCTTTTGCTTATTATTATATATCAATGAATGCTTGGTTTTTTTGCTTACTCTTTGGTCCTTTCCTCACTTTGGTCCTTCTTTTTTCCTTACTTTATTAGTCTTTTTTCGAGAATAATGCCGATGATTGAAATGTCATGGCACACTATATATGCGAATGTGCTACGACGGGATTGTCAGCCTTGTGATATGCACAAGTCCAGGTGTTGTGGATCCTACTTGGCTCACAGTTCCATCGTAGCATATTCCTGTGTCCAACGACCTATGTATATATATGAGGCATTCTTTTCGAGTTACTTTGGTCTTTTTCAAGAATAATGCCAATGATTGAAATGTTGTGGCACACTATATATGTGAATGTGCTACGACGAGATAGTTAGCCTTGTGATATGCACAGGTCTAGGTGTTGTGCATCCTACTTGGCTAACTGTTCCGTCGTAGCATATTCCTGTGTCCAACAACCTAGCTAGTTATATATGAGGCATTCTTTTCGAGTTACTTTGGTCTTTTTCGAGAATAATGTCGATGATTGAAATGTCGTGGAACACTATATATGTGAATGTGTTGTGATGGGATTGTAAGCCTTGTGTTATGCACAAGTCCATATGTTGTGCATCCTACTTGGCTTACGGTTCCATCATAGCATATTCCTTTGTCCAACGACCTAGCTAGTTATATATGAGGCATTCTTTTCGAGTTAATTTGGTCTTTTTCGAGAATAATGCCGATGATTGAAATATCGTGGCACACTATATATGTGAATGTGCTGCGATGGGATTGGTCGCCTTGTGCTATGCACACGTCCAGGTGTTGTGCATCCTACTTGGCGAACACTTCCATCGTAGCATATTCCTGTGTCGAACAACCTAGTTATATATGAGGCATGCTTTTTGAGTTTGGTCTTTCTGATTTAGGAGTACTTTCTATAAGTGTATCTTCATCTGCGACTTTAATTATACATGTTTTTTTCAATCACCGGTTAATTATTATTGTCAACTTGTAGATGACGTGGTACGTCGTGTATAAGGGACGGGTTCCCGGAGTCTACGATGATTGGGAAGACTGCCGGAGACAGGTGCACCGTTTCAGCGGCAATAGCTACAAAGGGTACAACACTATAGCGGAGGCGGAAGCTAGATACACGCGCTATCTAGCAGGAGTTAGGACGAGAAACCGGATGAATACCTACACCTTCGTCGCGGTGATCATGCTTATCTTCTTTGGTTGTTTATCCCGCATTTGTTTCTAGCTAGTTTAGATGTCTAGGCGAGCTTCCGAGCTCTAACTTATTCGAGACACATGTATTCGCATGTCACCAACTACTTTGTAACTTTATCGAAACAATGTATAACTTATGTATTCATGTATGAGACTTATCTATATGTATTTGTTTCCATCTTATTTTGCGAATTGTGTATATATATAACTGTATATCTTATATCTGTGTGTATATCTGCCTATAATATTGTATATAATCTGTAATGTATATCATCTGGCACTGAAATTAAAAAAAACACCCGTGGCGCACATGGCACAGCTTCTGTGGCGCACAGTGTCTAAAGCGCACCTGCGCAGGCTAGTGGCGCACTACCACATGTGCCACATAAGATAAGTTTTGTAGCACACCTAGACAGCTATCCGTGGTGCACTGGCATGTACGCCACGCCTATCTCCGCACAACCGTGGCGCACCATGCAGTGTGCCATGGCTAGGAGATAGCCGCAGCGCAAGCCTAGTGGCGCACGGGCAGTGCGCCGCGAATGGCTTTTCCACGTGCCCCACTAACGAGCATTTTCCTAGTAGTGTTATCCTGGACGGTGAGTTGGAGGCGGCCCAGTCGTCGTTGTTCGCCGCACAGAAGCGGGTTGCCGAATTGGAGAAGGAGCTCTAGGCTGCCAAGGAGGAAGCGAGCTTGTCGGAGCAGAGGGCCAAGGCTGTTGTCGCTGCAGCTGCGGACAAGCGGAAGGTTTCCGACGGTCTTGTCACAGGGTTGTAGGACGATTTGTCTGGTCTTCAGGATTTCATGACCGGACGCTGCCGTCCACTCATTGTTGAGTTTCTTGAACTTGTAGTTGTTTGTCAGCGAGTTTCCCGAGCATGCGGGTCGCTTATACCGGCAAGTCCCCGAGTGGGTGAGCCCGGAGTTGTGCATCTTCCTAATACTGGATTTTTGTTGATTGCAGGGAAAATACTCGATGACGAGCCCGAGGGGCGGTCGTATGACGCTAGGCAGTGCGTCACCGCACTGGTGGATTCTGCCGCCCTCTCGGCGACCTGAATTCGCGCGTACCTCCAGGAGATCTTGCCCACGGAAGTGATTCCTAGCGAGCTCACAAAGGAGTGGCGCTACCTGGAGAGGACGCCAGCGGTGGTCGATACATGTCACGGTCGGCCTTTCACCACGGGATTGCGACTATCCTGAGCCTTGGGCTTGCGCATTTCCCCAACGATTTCGACCTCGACGACATGACCAGCGGGTACCCATCAGCGACCAGCTCGGTTGAAATTGCCGAAGTGCTGAAGTTGACCGACAGGGCGGCTGTGTACTCCGAGCGCGTGATGGCGATGGGCGACCTTCTGCCGTACCAGGAGACGATCGTTGCTCCAAACGACACCAAGCTCACGCACCTCTACTTGAAGACGGAGCAGCCGTTCTGGTCAGTGATGGCGGGCAGCCTGATGGCGTACCCTTCGAACCCGTCGGTGCCGTTCATCCGTGTTCATGGTGGTGGCGGCGCGTCGTCTTTGAAGCCTGCGGTGTTAAAATCTTGCCGAATGGCATTTATGTTAGTAGAAACAAGTGTATCTCTGCCCTTGTAAGCGAACAATATTTTGTTGCCATAAGGAATGGAAGCTTGAGTTGAGTTAGTTCTGATTTGAGTTTGCGTTGTTTTGTTGTGCGAGTCCCCAAGCGCGTCCGCCCTTTAATGGGGTTTACCTCATGTTTGTGTAGGTGTGTTTGTTTGTGTACTGTTAGTTAGTTGAGGTCGACTCGCCGTGGCTTGGGAAGCCAGTCGCTTGGCGACCCCAAGGGGTGCTCTGTACTTAGCCATTTTCCTAGAAGGGAGCGACATCGTTTGGACGAGTCCCCGAATGTGGTACTTAGCCATTCTGGTTGCACGCCAAAGGTAGGGGAGGACGGAGCGCGTTGTACTTGGTGCGTCACTCCACCTGACTCAAGGAGCCAGTCGCGTGGCGAGTCCACGGCGCACTCTCATACTTGGTGTGTTCTTGAGCCGCATAGGTTTAGACTGGCGTGAGTCCCGAAGCATGGTACTTGACCGTTCGAGTCGCTACGCCGAGGATGCGGAGGACCACGTCGTTGTGAGAAGAGAGTGTGGTTGTCTTGGCCCGACAGGCAAGTTGAGCAGGGCGACTCCGATGGGGGCTCTGGCTTGGCGTTTTTTGTGGACGACGCAAGGACCAAAGTTTGTCGATGCCCTTGCGTCTCACTACTTAGCCATGCCTGTCGCGTAGCCAAGAGTTTACTTCCGTGAGTAGCGAAATGTTGTATTTACGAGTGCGAGTGGCACAAGGGTTGGACAATAGACACAATTTGTGCGAGTTGAATATTTTTATTGCATGGTGGGGGAAATACAGGTCAGAGTTCTAGGTGTAGAAATTCCTTAGGAGGTTTACATTCCACGGCCGCTTGACGTCAACTTGTTCGTCGCCTCAGACGTCGATGAAGTCGTAGGTGTTGTTTCCAAGGACTCACCCTATAGCAATGGTCCCTCCCATGGGGGAGAGAGCTTGTACATGCCCTTCTTGTCCTGGATCAGTCACAGGACCAGGTCGCCTTCCTAGAAGGTGCTAGTCCGGACTCGGCGGCTCTGTTAGCAGTGGAGTCCCTATTGGTAGATGGCGGTGCAGGAGCGAGCCAGTTCGCGTGCTTGGTCAAGCTGGTCGACTCCGTCTTGGCGTGCGATTTTATTGTTGGCATCCGCATAGTTGACGACGCGAGGAGAGTCATGCTCGAGGTCAGTCAGCATGACGGCTTTGGCGTCGTACACCATTTAGAAGGCCGTGAAGCCATTCGATCGTTTGATGGAGGTGCGGATGCCCCAAATGACGGAGGGGAGCTCTTCGACCCAGCATCCTGGAGTTTGCTCTAGGGGAACTTGCAGTCGCGGCTTGAGGTCATGGAGGATGCTCTAGTTGGCGTGTTCCGCCTGGCCATTGGACTCCGGGTGGGTGACTGAGGCGAGTTCGAGCCGTATGTTATGCTCCTCGCAAAATTACGCCATCGCGCCCTTGGCGAAGCTGGTACCGTTGTCCGTGATGATGCTATGCGGGAACCCGTAGAGGTAGATGAGGTCGCAGAGGAACTTGGTCACAGTCTTCCAGTCGCACATTCGGACTGGTGTCTTGGACTCCACCCACTTTGTGAATTTGTCGACTATGACTAGGAGGTGGGTGTAGCCAGAGGGGGCCTTCTTGAAGGGGCCCACCATGTCCATTCCCCATATGGCGAATGGCTAGGTGATGGGGATGGTCTTGAACGCTGTAGCACCCCCCGGGGTTAGGGTTAAACTAACCTCAGATCACCATCTAAGATAAGTTAAACTCCCAAACACGGAAGATCACAATATGATTCGGTACCATTACAGAACACGGGGATTCAACAACACAAGTTTAAACTCTTAACAGAGTAAGATATTAGAGTTATTACAAACCAGAGGTCATAGACCCAACATTACATCACACAGCGAAAGAAAATTATGTTGTTCTACACAACAACTTAGCAAAAGGCCTAAGAGTCCATAAACAAAAGCGACGTCCATCCCATAGTCCTCAGGCTGCTACCTTCAGTAGCAACCAGATCCTCTGTAGAAACCCAACAATGGTGCAAGGTTGAGTACGAGAATGTACTCCGCAAGACTTAAATAACTTAGTATCTACATGCTCTGCTAGAAAGGCTTTCTCTGGATTTTCTATTGCGGAAAGCAATCTTTATTTGTAAACAAGAGAGAGAAGAGGCTCATCTACACAGAATCTTTTAAAAGGGATAAGATAGCAACTTCTTCATCTTTTTCATCACATCTTGGTAACCACCAGCTTCATCACAACCTCCTATCTAGGATCACCCCCTCGACCCAGAGGAAGCATCCTTAAGCACACATAGATCAGCAAGTTTTATAGTGGTTAGTGTTATCTATGATCTTAAGTCCGGTGGCCAAGTCGTTCATAACCGTGAACATGGCTTTTCGAAAAGATTTAACCCTGTAGGGGTGTACAAATTTACCCACATGCACCAACCGACTATTAATGCCAAATTATTAGCGCTCTTCCTTGGAAGGCCGGCAGAGGGTGGTTGACCACGACCTTTACCTTGCTTTCGCTGAGATCATGAGTCGTGCAATAAGTATGATTCCACTGTAATTGGTCAAATACCGAAGCCGGTACTTAAATATGTGAGGCGAGGTTGGTTTACTAGGGGCGCTATCTACCCCAAGCAACCCGGTCCACGCCTCCCTACCTATTATGAATGCACCAACTTCACCCGGCAAATCTTTCAAAAGATTTTCAATGCATATGTCGAATGGAACGCCCGAACTATGTGACTCATGGAATCTACTAGGCAAGTTAGTCAGTAATGAGGTTGTCCAGGCCCCGTGTGGTTGCACGCTCGTCTTGGTTCCAAAGGTAAGAACTCGGTTCCTAGTGGTGGCGAGCATGGGACTACAAAAACCACACCCAACGTGGCCTCCCATACCAGCCTTAGAATATTTAGTTAACTCCTTCGAGAATGTCACCAACTCCTACCTTTCTAGATTCTCCGGCACCTCTGATTCATCGTTGGGATAGATCATACATTGATATTATGCATGGCTAATCTATCGATCTCAGAAGCTCTAGCAACGCTCAGATGCCAAACCTAGGTATGCTAGGAGCAGTGGATCGGGAGTATAAGGCTACAACAGGGAAATTATGCAGCAGATAGGTAACCCTAACTACTGACAAAAGACCACATTGGAATAGTGTGCATCATAGCGAGAAAGTAATATGCTTTATAAAAGTAGGTTCAGAATGAGAGGTACGCTTCCCTTGTCCGTCAGAAGACAGGTATGGATCGTCGGTGTTTTTGACTACAACTTCGGGTTCGAATCCTATCGCGAAGAACCAAATACCGGAAAGGAGGAAGCAACATTCAATACATCGCATGTGCAATGCTCAATCAATATGGATGATATGCCTAGTTAATAGTGTTGAAATGAAACCCTAAGGCATGATTGGCAATTGAAACGGAGTTTCGGGGGTTGAAAACCCTAACTCGAAGAACTCCGGAAACACATGAGAAGGGTTACTACGGTGTTCTAATTAAACTTGACATTTAAGTTGTTGAACAATGCATCATGATAGCTTAATTAGATAGTTCTCATTTTTCTGAACATTTTGATATATTATTTGTATTTTTCTGAATTACAAATTAAAAGTTATTGAATTTACAATATTCAAAACAATTTCTGCAATTATTAAACCTTTTATTAATTTAAATAAAACTAGGAATACTTTTTCACAAGGGGCTAGGCTAGCCACAGACACTGACAGGTGGGCCAGTGGCCACATCAGCAGCCACACACGTGGAAAGGCTCAGGGGCAAATTTCACCGGGGAAGAGGCTACCCACACCGACTGACGGGTGGGGCCAAGGCCACGCAGGCAAGCCACGCGAGCCTCACCGGGGAGCGGCCAGACGGCGGTGCTAGGGGGCGTTCTGGGAGGCGTAGTTGGGCGGGTTCGAAGTGGAACGACACGGCGAGTCTAGCTACAGTGGCGCCACCAATTTTTGGTCGCCGGAGCTAGGTCCCCGACGCTGACTGGCGGCGGCAGCGGAGCGATCCGGAGCACTAGGGAGGAGAGGGAGGGTGCCTTGAGAACCGTATGCTCACCCTGAGCGCGTAGATGGCGACGGGGAGGCCGGATGAGCTTTGGAGGGACGGCGATTTGATGACGACGGCGGCGACAGAACCTCGGGGAGAGGAGCTCGTCCGTGCAAAATGGGGATGCACGGCACGATTCCTCTGGCTAGAAGACGTAGGGCTTCACGGCGGAGCTCCTAAGATACTCGGCCGGGCTCGGGGTGCACGGGAACGAGCTCTAGCTCGTCGCCACGGCGGCTAGGGTTCGCTGGGGAGGAGCTATGCCGAGAGAGAGCGAGAGGGAAAGAGATAAGGGGACGTGGAGAGAGAGCAGTGCAGCGGCATTCTTATCCTGGGCTCCAGGGGCGGCGGCGCAGTGGCGAGCATCGCAGGGCGCTGCTGGAATCGATGACGGCGGCGCAGCCACCCAGCTGCTTAGCATCGTCGTCGAAGACGACGAGGATCAGAGAGTGAAAGGGTACGGGGCCGCATGGGCCTTATCTCGGCCGCGGGGGAGGGAGAGAGCGAGGAAAAGAGTTGGGCTCAGCCTAGAGGCGCTCGGTTGCTTTTTTTTGTCAGATCCTTTTTCTATTTCCTAAATCACTTTTCTCTCTTTTGTATAATTATTTGGCTACTATTTTTAGATAATTCAAAATACCAGGATTTTGTAAATATGTTGAAAACAATGTGGGGCCCTTAACACTATTTGGGCTCCACTATTTTGGGTAACTTTCAAATTCAAAACATTTTGAATGGATTCCAAAAAGAGGGGGAAAGACTAGGGTTTAGGGTTTTGCACTTGCACTTTGGTTCACACACTTGATCACATGAGAATATTGTATTGATTAAATAGATGCATGCCATGCTTTAACATTATATACATATATCATAGACTTGGGATCTTACAAGCGCCGATCTGGGTACATGCGTCTGGTTGGCGTACTTCTGGCACCCGATGCAGCGTTGGACGATGTCGACCGCGTCGTCATGAGCGGTGAGCCGGTATAAGTCGTGTCGCATGGCTTTGGCGACTATCTAGGGACCTGGCGCCTACGTGGTGTCCGCAGTCGCCAGCGTGGATGTCTTGGAGGATCTTGCGCCCCTCCCCAAGCTATACGCAGCATTGGAACATGCTTGTTACGCTGCGCTTGTGAAGCTCGCGTTGATGATGACGAAGGATTTGCAATGGCGCACTATCATGCGTTCCTTCGTCTCGTCTTCTGTGCGGTGACCCAGCATACCACTGCATGATCTAGTACACTATAGTCGTTGACATAACACTAATGAAACACCGTTCACTAGTATTACAACCCTCAGAGTGGTACAACAGAAACACAGCAGGTCCAAGACATGACTATAGGTTACAACTCAACTCTTTACACAAGATTCAGAGAACATTCTAGGTTAAAGAGAGAGAAAGGAACTTCTTACAAAGAAGAATCAGAAATAAATAACTCAAAAACTATCATACTTTTAAGACTAATATCTTAACTAATGGTCTGGCATTGCTGCTATTGCAATACATTAGAGAAGTAGGTTCTATGGCTAGAGATTATATTCCTATCTAATCATTAACTTCGTCTTCACTTGAGTTGATGTATATGTTGACTTCATTGAAGACCTTTAGCTTTTGATGATCATTTTTGGAGCATAACTTGATGTAGACATCGTCTTAATGGCTTCAGAATCTAGCAAGGGTTAAGAAGATACGTTGAGTACGAGCGTACTCAGCAAGTTCACTAGAAAAGGAGTGTTTGATGCACTATATCTATAGCCACAGACCGTAGGTCGTAGGCAATGCAAGTTTTCATAAACATTTCTTCAAAGGTTGCTTTTTTTTTCTGAAAAGCTATATCCGTCAGCCTTCACGGGTTTACCAGAACTTTCATGGAGTTCCTTTCCCGTCGCATTCGCAGCTCCTTCCCGGAACAGGGAGTAACAAGTTACAGTTCTTACAATCTGCATAGGTGTGTTAGTTTACCCATGAGAGATCAAATCCTTGTTGGACAACCGGGTGATCTTTCCCGTCCACACTTCCTATGGTGTAGGGCCTAGTAGATGATCCAAGCCAATCACTTCCCCCTTGTATAGGGAGTGTCCCAACCTTTAAACAATATAAGGTGGAGTCCCCTGTGTTTACAATGCTAGTCCGTGGATCAATAGCTAGCATCCACAGTTAAGATGTAATATCAAGAAACAAAGGTCATAATGTAACTTTATAACCAGGAATAACATAATTTTATTACATCTTACATAGCTCATTAGGCTAATACATTACATTGCAGCGGAATAACTATAAGCATGGGGTCCTTCATCTTCAAAGTGACACAAGCAGACATGTTGGTTATAGACTTTGTAATCCTAATCAATCAATCTTCACTAAAATCAAATCAAACATGCAACATTACAATTTACAGCCACAAGGGTCAATATATTTGAATTTTATTGGCAAGTTTCACTACTATGTGGAATATAAGTGGATTCTATCACTACATGCATTTTTGGCTAAGTAGGGTTTAAGGCTCATTTGCAAAAGCAAAATTTATCCTATCTTTTCAAAATGGTTTTGGTCCTTTGTCAAATCTCCTTTTCCAAATTTCTTGAACTCCTTGGTAAATTCCCAAGTGTTCATGTCCTTGTCAAAAATCCCTTGAGCTCCTTGGTAACCCCAAGTGCATCAAGTTTTATCAAAATCTCTTGAGCTCCTTGGTACCCCCAAGTGCATCAAGTTTTATCAAAATCTCTTGAGCTCCTTGGTACCCCCAAGTGCATCAAGTCTTTAAAAGTTTTCTTTTAGAAATTAGAATGTCGAGATTTCCCATAGCTTCAAACTTTAGTTGCTCAGTATTGTCCATAACCGGGGACACGGCTAAGTACTTAGATTTTATTATCTTCTGCAGAAGTAGTACACTTTACCCACATGTCACAATCCCATCTTGTTGCCACCAAGGCCATCGGATTAGTGCTCACCAAGATGGAGTACCGGCAGATTGAGAATGTGACGAAGTCTTTCCAGAGGGTCCTCCCATACACCATTGCTAGCTTGTCTTCGGTACCCATGTAGGATTCCAGGTCCTCATGTCCAGTAAGGTGAAGACAATGCATGGGTCTTCCCAATGTAGTTGACTAAGCCAGAGCCATAAATAGCATGTGGTTGCACACGAAAGCCACAATTGGAGAAACATGTTCAATCTCTAAGTTTCCTGGGTGGTTTTCTTTTGGAGCACAACACAAAGAGATTGCCATAGACATGGTTCCTTTTGTTGCCACCTTCTCCAAAACTCAAAGTATCCTTGGCCACCCAGGTGGTTCATTGAGTCCTTGTTTTATTATATAAATTCACAAGTCCTTTTCTCAACTTCACAAAATCTCATGTAACTCTTTTCAAAATATAGCATGGCTAAGCATGTAACAACTACATTGTTTTCTCTAAGGAATGTATAGGGAATCCTACTAGGATTTAGCATAGCATAAGTATAGAAATTCTTTTCATGCATGTTTTCAAAATCCACTAAGTATAATGAAAATAGTAGGACTTTGAATGATAGTGTCACTTGCCTTTTTGGTAGGGAATGATGGTTCACTCCTTGATCTTGCTAGTCTCACACTTTTCTAACTTCACTACAATCAATCAAGCAAACACAATATCAACAAGTATTCCAAACCAATAATCAATCAACATTTCACACACACAAAACAATGGGATCTAAGTCATGCATGTAAGCATGCAAGAGGTAGTTTTATTTGCAAAGATGGTTTCTACTAGGCTCTACACTTTGTAAGGTTCAAGGTGGTCACTTCCTAAAGTGGCAAAGTTGTTTGCAAAAAGGGTTTGGTCTGAAACCATTTTTAAATCATTTTCTTATTTTATGTGGTGGAAAATATTTTTATCAAAGCAACAACTTTATGTTGTTCACCAAATAAGTTGTTGTTTCTCAAAACTTGGTGTTTAGGGTCAGTAGGTTTGGTCCAAATCATTTTCCCAAAGTTTTTACTCTAAAAACATTTTCATAACAAAACCATTATTTTTAATTGGCTAGAAATGGGCTAAACCAATTAATCCATCCTAAACTTTACCAAATCCATTTTCAAAACCATGGGTTGGTTCCTAAGGTCAGTAAGTTCACAACAAACCAATTTGCAAAGGTTTGATCCTCAAAAACATTTTTGAATAATTTTTCTAATCTAAACAAGCATACAAATGTTTCTGCAAAAACAAACAATCTAAAAGATAATATTTACTAAACCAATTGCACAGTTGGCTAGGGATTGTTCCACTGATTCCAACGATATAAAGTTTGTAATTTTTGGACGTGTGGATCAAAAGTTACAAAGGTTTCAATTTGCATATCAAATCTGTTTTCAAATTCTGTTTTAAACCAAAAACTAGCCACGCGTCATGTTTCTATTGGGCGGTACCGCTTCGCGTGGATTGCGCGCTGTGGGGCTTTGGATGTAATTTAAATGAACGGATCAGATGGGGCGCGTACCGGTTCGCCTAGTTCTAATTGCAGCCACCAGATTTTAATCCAACAGCCACAAATGCTCAGGCGAGGAGCTAGCGGCGGTTCTAGGAAGCAAAGAACGAAGTGGGGATGCTCACCGTGATCGCGAGGACATGGTGATGCTTGACGTGTGGTCGGCGTGGCAAGGGGCGCTCTGGGTCTGCAGCAATTCCTCACCGGAGTCAAGGACGGCGTCAGGCGGCTCTGGACGTGGTCGGAGACGGTGCTGTGGTTCGCCCCGAGGGAAAATGAAGACACAGTTAGACGCGCAAGATCAATGCGAAGCTGCCTGCGTGAAGGGGAAGAAGAGGGACGGTCGGATTCTACCTGGGGACTTCGCCGGAGAAGTAAACAGACGCGGCGGCGCTCAGAGCTTGTCGAAGACGGCGTTCTGGGGCGCCCGCGGTTGAATGGACGGTACAGAGAGGAGCGTCTGGGAGTGGTGAGTGTGTTCGTGTGCTCGGGGAGGCAGGAGGTGGCGAGGCTTGGCCGGAATTGGTCGGAGACGGTGGTCGGAGACAGGGGGTTGTCGCAAGCAATGCGAGCAGCCTGAGGGCAGAGAGGGGGCGATGTCTGGGGGAAACGGAAGAGGGGAGGCAGGCGCTTTTACCTTGCGTGATGGCTGGGCTAATTAATGCGGCAATTAACAGGGATTGAAGGAGCTTTCAACGGCAGGAATGGCGACGTGGTTTGGGGGAAGAACAGGTCGCAGCGGGTGAGGACGATGAACAGGAGGTGTGGGGCATACTTATCAGCGAGAAAGGAAGTGAGGGGGAGGGGTCCACAAGTCAGTTTCTGTGCGGGTGCGGTTTTGAGTGGAAAACGTTTCGTCGCGGGAGAGAGTAGGTGGGCTGGATTGGGTCTTGTTGGGCTTGGCCAGTTGGGCTAAGTCCAATTCTTATTTTTTTTCTTTCAAATTATTTTTCCTTTTCTGTTCCTATTTTCTGTTTTGAAAATCAAACAACAAATCAAAGAATCAAAACAATTCAAACAAGCACCATACTTTTCATTTGAATTTTGGTTCTGTTTATCATATAAACCAAAGTCCAAAATAAAATAGTAATTTTTAATCTTTTTAGGATCATTCATTAATTAAATAAAATGGACCAAAGTTATTTAATCAAATAGGGTTTGATTTATTTAATAAAACCTCCATTTGAAATCTAAATATTTTCAAAAACAAATCAGTAGGTTTTATTTCAAAAATACAAAATACTTGGAAACCTTATTTGAAATAAATAAACAAGTTTTGATGGTCATTTAAAATAGTAAAACCTTTATTTATAAAACTTGGATATTAAATCCTTATTAATTTATTTTAAATAAACCTTTACTATTTTTATCAAATGGTAATATTTTTATTTCAAAGGCTTGGCCAAGTTTAATTTGGCTCTATAAAATAATCTTTATTTGTAAAACTTCTATTTCATTTGAAAACCAAATCTTTTTATTTAAAAGACCCAAAAATAGTAAATCCAAATATTTTTATTTTCCTTTATTAAATGTTTATCTTTTTAAATCCCTTTAGGTTTTATCTTAATCAAAATAGATTTGAAGGTTTTTCAAACAACTTCAAAAAGTTTCTTCTCACCCTGAAAATCAACAAAGTTTTATTTTATTCATTTATTTTTCACATTAGAAGATTTGGAAAATCTTGGGATGTGACAAGCTACCACCCTTAAAATAAATCTCGTCCCGAGATTTGGGAAAGCTTGGGTTACAAGTAGGCTCAAAACATCTAGGGTACTACCACCCTTAAAATAAAATTTCAAACAAAATTACATATTGGCCTTCTTGGGATCCTAGGAAAACTTCTCTGGGCAAACTTCTGCATTGTGTCCTTTGTTTCCACACTTGACTCATGGGCCAAGGTTGAGTTTCTCCATAGGCTTGTTCAAATTGTTCTTCATCTTTTCTGGACAGTTGCTCGCATAATGTCCTGGGTTCTTCCAATTGAAACAGTTGATGTCTTTGAGTTCTTTACGTGTCTCTTTTGGACAAGTTGCTACATAGTGGCCTAGCTCTTTGCAGTTGTTGCACACCACTTGGCCAATCTCTTTATTCTTCTGGTTCTCTGGGAATTCACTGGAATAGTGTCCCATTTCCTTACATTTATGACATTGCACATGGCTTTTGTCCTTCTTTTGCTTCTTGGGTTTCTCCAAAGCTAGGAGTGCATCCAGTTCATGTTGTTCATATGTTATCTGGTAGGTAGGAATGTCTACATGTTTCTTGGACCTTTTATTGCTCTTTAGAAAATTCACATTCCTCTTATTTGATCCCTTGAATTGGGTTGTTTTGTTTGGAGGTATAAGTGGTCCTTTTCCTTTGTCATCAACCTTCTTGGTAGACTTGGATCCTTCTTGATGGTTTGCAATCATTTGTTGCACTCCACCTTGTTTCCTTTGTTCCACAATGGAATAGATGGGGCATTGGATAGGAACATGGTTGTTTCCTTCACATAGGTAGCAAGTAGCTTGAGAAGTGGGGCATTGGCCAACAAGATGTTTCTCTTCACAGTTGGGGCATTGATCTCCATGCTCCTTGGAAGTATGATCCTTGTCTCCACAAATAATGCAAGCTGGGGCTCCATCTAGAATAACATTTCTGTCATCCTTGTTGTCACAAACTCTTTTGGAATAGCTTTCTTCCATTTTGATCATTTGATCAGTCACCTTAAGCATTAGTTGGCCTTGAGTTTCCAAAAATCCTTGCAGTGTTGGATCTTCTCCACTAGTGTTGGCTATGAATTGAGCTGTCACTTGGTTCAACTGGTTCTGGGTTGCTATGAGCTCTTTCATGCTGTCCTCTTGGTTGGTGTTGGTGTCATCAACCTTGAGGATGGAGTCTCTTGGAGTAGTCATCTGTTTGGGTTGAAGGGAGTTTAGAATAGGCAAGATATTTCTAAGGAAATATTTCTAATCACACACATCACAATTCACTCAAGCAATGTGCAAGCATTTACAAACAAACATTCCACTCAAACAACAAAGTTCAAGCACATCTTTAGGCAACAAAATATTTTTGTTACACCACATAAGTTGGTGTGTTTGACTTAACTAAAATATGGTGGTCCATCTATATGGTTCACTTGTGATCTTTCCATCTTTCTTTGGTTGATTCTTCTTGCATGGGATCATGGTTTCCTTGAGAAAAACTCTTGGTTACAATACTTCAAATGATGTAGGCTCCTTCTAACTTTTGCATTCCCTCAGTCTCTAAATCTTGAGCAAGATTTCCTTGTCTCACTTGTAATTCTTAGTGATATCCAAGTTGGAGGTCCTTGGTGAACATGCTGAAGATGTTGAAGTCATTAGAGTTGAAGATGTTGAAGTCATTAGAGTTGAAGAAGTTGAAGTCATTAGAGTTGATGAAGTCCTTTGCACATGGTGTAGTCTTTGGTCATGGGGTAGGTTTTTTCCATCAAGTTGAAATAGAAGAGATGTAGAGTTGAAACCAAAATGGTTGAGGAAAGAGTTCACAAGTGTTTTTGTAAATAAGTTTTTGGAACAAACACAACTCCTATTTTTTTTCTAAGGGTTTTTGTCCAATCCTAGGTTTACAAATCCTACAGGCAACACAATGCTCTGATACCATCTGTAGAGGGAGTGTCCCAACCTTTAAACAATATAAGGTGGAGTCCCCTGTGTTTACAATGCTAGTCCCTGGATCAATAGCTAGCATCCACAGTTAAGATGTAATATCAAGAAACAAAGGTCATAATATAACTTTATAACCAGGAATAACATAATTTTATTACATCTTACATAGCTCATTAGGCTAATACATTACATTGCAGCGGAATAACTATAAGCATGGGGTCCTTCATCTTCAAAGTGCCACAGGCAGACATGTTGGTTGTAGACTTTGTAATCCTAATCAATCAATCTTCACTAAAATCAAATCAAACCTGCAACATTACAATTTACAGCCACAAGGGTCAATATATTTGAATTTTATTGGCAAGTTTCACTACTATGTGGAATATAAGTGGATTCTATCACTACATGCATTTTTGGCTAAGTAGGGTTTAAGGCTCATTTGCAAAAGCAAAATTTATCCTATCTTTTCAAAATGGTTTTGGTCCTTTGTCAAATCTCCTTTTCCAAATTCCTTGAACTCCTTGGTAAATTCCCAAGTGTTCATGTCCTTGTCAAAAATCCCTTGAGCTCCTTGGTAACCCCAAGTGCATCAAATTTTATCAAAATCTCTTGAGCTCCTTGGTACCCCCAAGTGCATCAAGTTTTATCAAAATCTCTTGAGCTCCTTGGTACCCCCAAGTGCATCAAGTCTTTAAAAGTTTTCTTTTAGAAATTAGAATGTCGATATTTCCCATAGCTTCAAACTTTAGTTGCTCAGTATTGTCCATAACCGGGGACACGGCTAAGTACTTAGATTTTATTATCTTCTACAGAAGTAGTACACTTTACCCACATGTCACAATCCCATCTTGTTGCCACCAGTGGCCACTGGATTAGTGCTCACCAAGATGGAGTACCGGCAGATTGAGAATGTGACGAAGTCTTTCCAGAGGGTCCTCCCATACACCATTGCTAGCTTGTCTTGGCCCATGTAGGATTCCTGTCCTCATGTCCAGAAGGTGAAGACAATGCATGGGTCTTCCCAATGTAGTTGACTAAGCCAGAGCCATAAATAGCATGTGGTTACCTAAAAGCCACAATTGGAGAAACATGTTCAATCTCTAAGTTTCTGGTGGTTTTCTTTGTGCACAACACAAAGAGATTGCCATAGACATGGTTCCTTTTGTTGCCACCTTCTCCAAAACTCAAAGTATCCTTGGCCACCTGTGGTTCATTGAGTCCTTGTTTTATTATATAAATTCACAAGTCCTTTTCTCAACTTCACAAAATCTCAACATGTAACTCTTTTCAAAATATAGCATGGCTAAGCATGTAACAACTACATTGTTTTCTCTAAGGAATGTATAGGAATCCTATTAGGATTTAGCATAGCATAAGTATAGAAATTCTTTTCATGCATGTTTTCAAAATCCACTAAGTATAATGAAAATAGTAGGACTTTGAATGATAGTGTCACTTGCCTTTTTGGTAGGGAATGATGGTTCACTCCTTGATCTTGCTAGTCTCACACTTTTCTAACTTCACTACAATCAATCAAGCAAACCCAATATCAACAAGTATTCCAAACCAATAATCAATCAACATTTCACACACACAAAACAATGGGATCTAAGTCATGCATGTAAGCATGCAAGAGGTAGTTTTATTTGCAAAGATGGTTTCTAATAGGCTCTACACTTTGTAAGGTTCAAGGTGGTCACTTTCTAAAGTGGCAAAGTCATTTGCAAAAAGGGTTTGGTCTAAAACCATTTTTAAATCATTTTCTTATTTTATGTGGTGGAAAATATTTTTATCAAAGCAACAACTTTATGTTGTTCACCAAATAAGTTGTTGTTTCTCAAAACTTGGTGTTTAGGGTCAGTAGGTTTGGTCCAAATCATTTTCGCAAAGTTTTTACTCTAAAAACATTTTCATAACAAAACCATTATTTTTAATTGGCTACAAATGGGCTAAACCAATTAATCCATCCTAAACTTTACCAAATCCATTTTCAAAACCATGGGTTGGTTCCTAAGGTCAGTAAGTTCACAACAAACCAATTTGCAAAGGTTTCATCCTCAAAAACATTTTTGAATAATTTTTCTAATCTAAACAAGCATACAAATGTTTTTGCAAAAACAAACAATCTAACAGATACTATTTACTAAAACAATTGCATGGTTGGCTAGGTCTTGTTCCACTGATTCCAACGATATAAAGTTTGTAATTTTTGGACGTGTGGATCAAAAGTTACAAATGTTTCCATTTGCATATCAAATCTGTTTTCAAATTCTGTTTTAAACCAAAAACTGGCCACGCGTCATGTTTCTATTGGGCGGTACCGCTTCGCACGGATTGCGCGCTGTGGGGCGTTGGACCTAATTTAAACGAACGGATCAGATGGGGCGCGTACCGGTTCGCCTAGTTCTAATTGCAGCCACCAGATTTTAATCCAACGGCCACAGATGCTTGGCCAAAGGCTGGAGGTGCTCCGCGACGGCAGACGGCGGCGACGGTCAGGCGAGGAGCTAGCGGCGGTTCTAGGAAGCAAAGAACGAAGTGGGGATGCTCACCGTGATCGCGAGGACATGGTGATGCTTGATGTGTGGTCGGCAAGGGGCGCGCCTGGGTGCAGCAATTTCTCACCAGAGTCAAGGACGGCGTCAGGCGGCTCTGGACGTGGTCGGAGACGGTGCTGTGGTTCGCCCCGAGGGAAAATGAAGACACAGTTAGACGCGCAAGATCAATGCGAAGCTGCCTGCGTGAAGGGGAAGAAGAGGGACGGTCGGATTCTACCTGGGGACTTCGCCGGAGAAGTAAACAGACGCGGCGGCGCTCAGAGCTTGTCGAAGACGGCGTTCTGGGGCGCCCGCGGTTGAATGGACGGTACAGAGAGGAGCGTCTGGGAGTGGTGAGTGTGTTCGTGTGCTCGGGGAGGCAGGAGGTGGCGAGGCTTGGCCGGAATTGGTCGGAGACGGTGGTCGGAGACAGGGGGTTGTCGCAAGCAATGCGAGCAGCCTGAGGGCAGAGAGGGGGCGATGTCTGGGGAAGCGGAAGAGGAGGCAGCGCTTACCTTGCGTGATGGCTGGGCTAATTAATGCGGAATTAACGGGATCAAGGAGCTTTCACGGCAGGAGCGACGTGGTTTGGGGGAAGAACAGGTCGCAGCGGGTGAGGACGATGAACAGGAGGGGTGGGGCATACTTGTCAGCGAGAAAGGAAGTGAGGGGGAGGGGTCCACAAGTCGGTTTAGGCGGGTGCGTTACGAGTGGAAAACGCTTTTGTGGGAGAGAGTAGGTGGGCTGGATTGGGTCTTGTTGGGCTTGGCAGGTTAATGAGTCCAATTCTTATTTTTTTCTTTCAAATTGTTTTTCCTTTTCTGTTCCTATTTTCTGTTTTGAAAATCAAACAACAAATCAAACAATCAAAACAATTCAAACAAGCACCATACTTTTCATTTGAATTTTGGTTCTGTTTAACATATAAACCAAAGTCCAAAATAAAATAGTAATTTTTAATCTTTTTAGGATCCATTCATTAATTAAATAAAATGGACCAAAGTAATTTAATCAAATAGGGTTTGATTTATTTAATAAAACCTCCATTTGAAATCTAAATATTTTCAAAAACAAATCAGTAGGTTTTATTTCAAAAATACAAAATACTTGGAAAACTTATTTGAAATAAATAAATAAGTTTTGATGGTCATTTAAAATAGTAAAACCTTTATTTATAAAACTTGGATATTAAATCCTTATTAATTTATCTTAAATAAACCTTTACTATTTTTATCAAATGGTAATATTTTTATTCCAAAGGCTTGGCCAAGTTTAATTTGGC
Organism: Avena longiglumis; assembly: GCA_030063025.1. Classification (NCBI taxonomy): domain Eukaryota; kingdom Viridiplantae; phylum Streptophyta; class Magnoliopsida; order Poales; family Poaceae; genus Avena; species Avena longiglumis. The sequence continues at coordinate 107,258,186 of CP125974.1, forward strand.
TCTATAAAATAATCTTTATTTGTAAAACTTCTATTTCATTTGAAAACCAAATCTTTTTATTTAAAAGATCCAAAAATAGTAAATCCAAATATTTTTATTTTCCTTTATTAAATGTTTATCTTTTTAAATCCCTTTAGGTTTTATCTTAATCAAAATAGGTTTGAAGGTTTTTCAAACAACTTCAAAAGTTTCTTCTCACCCTGAAAATCAACAAAGTTTTATTTTATTCATTTATTTTTCACATTACAAGATTTGGAAAATCTTGGGATGTGACACCCCTTCGCCACCTCGCATGCCTCCTTGGTGTACACCATGCCCACATATTGAATTACGGCAATGGTTTGTTTGTACAGACCATTAGATGCCAGAACTATCGTGGGACGTTGAGGGTTCCCACCCATATGTTGCATATCCTCTACGAATTACCAATTAATATGCACGCTACGAGGATAACAGCCACGACCTGCACATACGGCTACATGCGAGAGGAAGAAGATACAGCTGACTTCTTCGTTCCATTCCATACCTCATGGTTAACGCGTAATATACGACGCAAGAATCACTGGCGACATTGGTTTTAAGTCCTATATAATATGTTCCTTTACCACCGGAACTCTTATAGTAGGTTATTACCTCAGGGTAAATAATCTATAATCATATTATTATGAAAATAGTGTTTTCTATCCTTTTTCAAATGCAGGTGATGACAACACTGGATTTGCAAAATACTTTACAGAAAATAATCAAAGGACATGAGCAAGTGTGAACTTGCCTTTTCTGATTGCAAGATAATGCACTGACGGTCTTCAGGACAATATAAGATCCAATATCTGAAATCATCATCATTGGTCCGGTAAGGACTAATGTTTAAAGAAGCAAGATGCTATTATGCATAAGTAATGTAATAGAATTTTGTAAAATCTAATCCCGGGGTTAACGTTGTTCTAGGGTTTGGATACTGGAAATGGTTACTTTAGAATGTGTTGTCCTTTTTAGATAAGTTTCATACTTGTGCTTCTTATTAAGGCTTCTCAGTGTGTGTGAAACAACATGTAATTACAATATCATAAAACAATGAGACACACACAAATGTGAAATGCTACTCAAGATTTCTTATATAAGAGTTGTTGTTTGAAGTGGCAAAAAGAATAACATTTGAAGAAAAGATTTCTTTTCTAAGGTTCAAACAATCTTTATTGTTGATAGGATGTGTTCAATGTCTTTTGGTGTGTGATTGATTAGTTTGGACTTGAGATGCTTTATGTCTTAATTGGACTAGACCAAAGTTAAGTATAAGAACATAAGTGGTTTATTAGACATAATGTTTATAAGCCTTCAGAATAAAGTTAACTTTAAAAACATAGATGGGCTTCAGGTGAAATGCTTATAATATTTGTATCTTGTTTACTTTATAATGTTTTCTTTAGAGTTAATTAGGGATGGTAATACTTTTATTGTTATAGTGGTTTCTCAAGATTATAATGGAATAGAATCAATTATGTTTTTATAAATGAGTGTTTATGGTTTTTAATCAAGGTAATAATATTATTTAGCTACTTATGAATTCACCATAGTGTTTTCGTATGTTGATAAACTTGTGTTTAAAGTAAAGGAATATATTTTTATTTCACTACAAATTATTCTTGGAGATTTTATATTGGATAAGGATCCTTTTATAAAATAATCTACACTTATGGTTAAGGACAATTCAATAAAAATGTATTTAAAATGTGTTTGAACCATTTTGACTTCATATTATCATTATTGAAGACTAATACTATTTATCAGACTCAATTAGCTAATTTTAGAAATATTAGCAATTTTTATTTACCCTTATATGAATTATCAATTAAGGAAATAGGTTTAAATTCAAGTTATTAAACTGTTTAAATTTTTATTTACCTCAAAAGTGGAATATCATATTTTTATAAGGTTTGTCATTTTATAAATACTTAATAAATAATAAATATTTAATTAGGTGAAATAGTAATACATGATTATAGTTTTAAATTATAGTTCTTATTTTTTCTAAGATTTTTGGTGTATTATTTATATTTTTACCATTTACCATTATTTAATTATGAATTATCTAAGTTTTATTACTTATAAAACCTTTATTAAATAATATTTATTTAAACAATTATCATAATAATATTTGATAATAGTTTTAAGTTGTAGATTTTATTTTTCTGAAAATTCTCATATATTAAACATATTTTTCTGAATTATATAACAAAAGATATTGAATTTCTAAAGTTTAATCAATTTCTGTAATTAATAAACTTATCATTAGAGGACTTATTGCGTCAGAGTGACATTAGCATGACATAACTGTATGGATAAAACTTTTGATACTGAAGCAAACCTAGCCCTAAGGTCACAGACATGTGGGCTAGTAGCCACGTTGGCACGCCACCTAGGCGTGGACCAGTCAACACGCTGACCCAGGTCGAGGGTGACCTCAGCCTGACGTCAGTAATGGCAATCCTCATAGGTGACGCTCGGGTTCAGCGATTGAAGGCGCACGGGCTAGCGAGAATGGGTGCGCTGGACTCGGGCGGCTAGGAGGAACCTTGTGGTGGTGGCGCCGCCATGTTTTGGTCGCTGGAGCGCGCCTACTGACGGTGAACGGCGACGGCGGCGACAGTTGCACAGCGCGGGCTCGGTAGAGAAAAAGATGGAGGCAAAGGGGAGGTCCCTAAGGAACAGGAGCTCACCATGAGGCGGATAGAGGGGTCGTCGAGGAGCGAGGTGGCCGGAATTAATAGATGGCGAGTGCGATGGATGGAAGCAGGGAACAAGGATTGGATTGCGGCAGTGGAGACCTCGCCTGCTTGCACGCTTTGGGGCAATCGACGGAGACGAACGAGGCAGAGCTCCCTGGCATCACGACGAGGTTCGGGATGGCCGGAAGCGCCAGGGACACCGGAGCATCTGAAGCTAGGGTTCGGTGTCGAATGGATAAACGAGGGAAGAAAAGGATAAGTGTAAGATCCCACCATTATAAAGGTAAAGATCCCTGTGATTGCAATGCTAGTCCCTGGATCAATACTAGCATCCACAGTTTAAGATGAAGTACAAAGAAACAAAGGTCATTATTACATGTCATTCCAGAGACAACATAGTCTTTTACAACTCCATGGCCACAGGCCTAATACAAGAGTTCAAATATAACAATATAAATAAGTCTTCATCTTCATGTGCCACAGGCAAGCATGTTGAGTGTAGACTCATAACCCCTGATCATCATCAGAGTAACCTGCAACATCACAAGTTACAGCCACAGTGGGTCAATACATTGGAATAGTATTGGCAAGTGATACCTTAGTAGAATATTAGCATCTAGATACTACATGAATTTGGCTAAGTGTAGCTTAGGCTTGCTTTGCTCAAAATAGGTTTTACCTATCAGTTGCAAACACTAAGTTTTTGTTTGACAAAACTTTCCCAAGGAACCACCAATAGAAATTGGTGAACCTTCACCCATGTTCAACCACAAGTTTTAACTTAGAAAATTGGGATGAGGAGATTCTTGATAGCTTCCATGTATTGATCCTCAATTTGTCCAATACCAGGGACATGGCTAAGTACTTAGATTCTTCCATCTGCAGAGGTTATGCACTTTCCCCACAAGACTTGATTTTCACCAAGATAGGACCTTTCAGAAGCCTTCCCTTAGAACAAATGGACGCGCTCCAAACCTATCATCCCACTACCACCAACTGTCCAAATGGCTAGGTTATTGCAACCTATGTGATCCAGGTAGAGCCCATAATTCCATGTGGGTGCACTAGAAGCTTCTTAACATTTGGCATCTCAAATCCCTTTGTTCCCGGGTGGCTTTCCACAAGTGAGATACACAAGGTAAACCATAGAAATGGGCCTTGTGTAACCACTCAACACAAACCATTCTCTCCATTCCACCCAGGTGTTTCATTGACTTTGTTGTTTTATTAAGCAAAAACACAAGTCAATGACTTAGAAATATTTCACATAGCATGAATATATAATCCACCCTTGGTTGCTACTATCTAGGCTAAGCATGGCAATAGTAAGCATCTTAACTTACAGGAAATTCTACAATTCTACAACTACTAGGATTTCCCAAGCATAGCATATAGATACTTAGCAAAATATTCACGCAAGTCCTATACAAAATATTTCTAATGCATAGGTGAAAATATAGGGATAAAAACATGAAGCACCACTTGACTTGGTAGTTTGTGGAGTAGCAACAATCTTCACAACCACAATCACTATTAGCACCAAAATCTACACATAAAATAATGGCACCAAAATCACATAACAAAATATACAAACAAAAATATATGAATGTATGCAAATTCCATGTGATGATTTTTCTACACTAAACAAGACAAGTATACAGTACTGAAACATAAACAAGACCAAGACACTCAAAATAAACATTATTTGATCTTTAAAACGTTTTTCAAATAATTTTCATACTCAAATTAAGCCTACAAATGTCTCTACAAAAATAACCATTTTTAGAGAGGCAAAACATTAAAAACATTGCATAAGCAGATAGAATTCTTTCTCCTGATTCCAATGATATAAAAATTGTAAAATTTGAACGTGTGGATCAAAAGTTATGAATTTTACAAGTTTGAAACACTAATAGATCTAATTCAGATTTTAAAACAAAGAACTGGCCACGCGTCATGTCCTGATTGGTTGACACCATTTCGCAGCAGATCACACTCGCGGGCCATTAGATCTAACTTAACACGCACGGTACAGATCGACACATACCGCTTCGCTTCAGAACTAATCTTAAGCGCTGGATCTAGATCCTATGGCTACTGATCAAACGACCACACACGGGCGGCGCCAGCGTCGGTGCAGCGGCGTGGCTCTGTCAGAGAGGTTGCCAGTGATTTAGATCGCGCGGGGAGGAGTGGAGATGCTTACCGTGCTCGTGGGACTGCAGTGAAGCTCAAGGTTAGGTCAGATACTCGAGGGGCGCACGAACTTGGCTGCTATTGCTCGTCGGAGTGAAGCCTGACGTCGGACACAGCTGTTCATCGTCGTTGCCGCTGTTGTAGATCATGCCAGAGACAAGCAAGTGGTGCGTTAGATGTAGGGAGCAACACTGGTCATGTGAGTATCAGAGAGAGGGCAAGGCGCGCTCGGGACTAACCATATTTACTCGCCGGAGTTGAGTGCCTCGTCGGGTTTGCTCAGTCGTCGATGTTGCCGACGCTCGGGGTCGTCCTAGCACACAGCAGTGGTGTCAATCGAAGCGCAAGGATGCAGTGGTTGTTCTGGAGAAGCTAGGAGTCAAGGGGCACAGAGAGCTCACCGGAATCAGACGTCCGAGTTCGTCGGGACAGCGGCTAGGTTTGGTGAAATTCGAGCAGCCTGGTGGTGGAGCAAGCGAGTGGTGTGAGGGGAAAGGTGCGGAGAGGGGAGGGTATTAAGTAGCTAGAGCAGGGGCGGAGATTACGCACGCATTCATCGCCATTTAATCAAATTGAAATCGCGGCAGTGAAGGGGGAGGAAACGGGCGGCGACGGCGTCTGTGCGCGGAGTTTGGGGAAGAAGGTGCTGACGTGGAGAGGGTCCACCGATCAGTGACTGCGGGGTAAGTCTGCGTCGCGTGAGAGAGAGAAGAACCCCGGGTGGGCTTTAGTGGGCTGGGTCTCCTGTTGGGCTGCAATGCTAGCATAGGCCCTTTTCCATTTCTTTATTCATTTTCTTTTTCTGATTTGATTTTCAGGAAACAAATTCAAATGAAATCAAATGTGTTTGATTTCAAACTTGTTCTGGATTTTTTAAAAATGAAGCTTGCACATTTTTTAGTATAACACCATGTTGTCTCTCTAGACTTGCTTGGTTCCTTTAAAATTTTAAAATAAACAGTGCCTTAACACAAGATTTAATAAAGATATGAAAATGGTTTTAACCCATAGTTTGTTTTGGAAATTTTGTCTAAGCTTTGGAACTCAACCGAAATAACTCACGAACAAACAATCTGGGTTTGCAAAAAAATAATCTCTCACTAGAGAGTAGCATTTGATCAATGCCTGTTTACATGAAATAACAAGCACCCAAGTGCTTCTATTTTTGTAATTACTTTGAAAATGATCCCTAAATGATTATGAATGCATGGATGATATGTAAATTTTTGAAATCATGATTTTAGGGATGTTACAAATCTAACCCCCTTAAGGTGAATCTCGCCCTCGAGATTCGGATTGGCTAGCAAATAGCTAAGGGTGGTCTTTTCGAAGATTGTGAGACCCTGGCGCATGGCTCAATAGGATTAATAGGAAACCCATACCAACAAGTTGCAACTTCTTTTCCGGAAGCTCATTCGAAAAGAACTCTAAGGTTAAGCATGCTTGGCCTAGAGCAATTCTAGGATGGGTGACCGAGGGGAAGTGGAGTGCAGGTGCGCAGTGAGGACAAAGTCTTGTGAGAAAAGACTAGTGTTGGTCTGTGGGGTTAGTCTAGAGATCCTATTGAGCTGCCAGAAGTGACAGCCGTCGGTCCGGAGTGATAGTCACCTCATTAAGTGAGCGATAATCTATGCATAACCTTTGACTTCTATCCTTCTTTTCCACAAACAAAACTGGTGCTCCCCAAGATGAAGAACTTGGTTGAATAAATCCTTTCTGCAACTGTTCTCCAAGTTATTTCTTGAGTTCTTTCAACTCATCAACTGACATCTTGTAAGGTCTCTTTGCTATTGGTCCCGATCCTGGTAGCAAATCAATCAGAAATTCCACATCTCTATCTGGTGGCATTCCCGGCAATTCTTCCGGAAACACATCTGGATATTCACTCACAATTGGCACACTGTCTATGCTAAACCCCTTAAGAGAATTTAGCTTACTTCCTTTTGATACAAAATTAGCCTTGAATCTTATCCGTTTCTTTTACGCGGTTGTGAGTGCGACAGTACGGTTAGCACAATCTAGTACTCCTTCGTACTTGGTCATCCAATCCATTCCCAAAATTACATCCAGTCCTTGGGAGTCTAAGATTATCAGACTCACCGGAAACTTATGCTTTCCAAACTCTATCACTAGATCGCGGCATCCAAGACTTACTATCATATCTCCACCGGGAGAACTTACTTTTATTGGACACCCAATGTTTTCAGTTGGAAACCCATTTCTATCAACAAATGCTTTTGATATGAATGAATGTGATGCACTAGTATAAAAAAGAACAAGTGCTGGAATAGAATTGAGTTTGAACTTACCAGCCACAGCATCAGACTCCTCATAGATTTCTTCCACATTGATGTGGTTCACTTGTCCCTTCTGGAAGGGGTTGGGCTTGTTGGGTCCTTCAACTTTCTTTTCCGGGCATTCATTTGCATAATGCCCCATCTTCTTGCACTTGAAGCATTCAACCTGACTAAGATCCTTCTTGCCAGGGTGGCTTCCACTACCACTTCCACCTCCATTGTGGTGGCTCTTGTATCCACCCTTGTGATTTTTGTACTTGTCATTGTCATGACTACGGTGATGCTTGTTGTCATGATGACGGTTGTGGTTGTGGTGGCTGTTGTACTTCCCATGCTTGTGGGATCCAGAACTCCCACTATCATCATAATGGGAACGCTTGTGAGACGATCCTGAGCTATGCTTGTCAGAGTTGTGTTTCCTCTTTCTGCTTTCAACCTGTTTCATCTTGCTCTCCAAGATGGCAGCCTTGTCACAAAGGGATTGGTAGGTGGGGACATAGGCCATAGATAATTGCAGATTCAGTTCATCATTCAGTCCTTCGAGGAAATTCTCTTTCCTCTTAGTATCAGTATCAACTTCATCTGGTGCATAACACGCCAGATTGTTGAACTCCTCAATATATTCAGCCACGCTACGGTGGCGCTGCTTCAGGTTATGAAATTCCTTCTTCTTCAAACTCATCACTCTCGATGAGATGTGAGCTGTACGGAAACCATCTTCAAAGATAGCCCATGTCACATCCTCAATGGGAGTGGTTATCTGGAAGTTATCCCACCAAGTAACTGCTGGTCCTTCCAACAAGTGTGCTGCAAACCTGACTTTCTCCTCGTCGGTACAGCCGACAGTTACCAAATACTTGTTCACTGAACGTAGCCAATCATTGGCCACCATGGGATCAGTAGTTCCTGAGAACTTTGCAGGCCTCAGTCTTAGGAATCTGGTGAGCATGTCAAAACCTGGTGGATTGTTCTGATTGTTGTTGTTGTTGTTGTTGTTATTCTGATTCTGCATGAAAGTGGTCATCATCTACATCAGCTGTGCCTATGCTGTCATCAGCTGCTGCATCTCCGGGGTGACATTGTTGTTGTTCGGGTGCGGTTGGCACGTCGAGGAGGCATCTATGGTTTTCATAAGGATAAGAATGAGATACCCATAGATGCTTAACATGCACAATACATCACATAAACAATCACCAAACAAGTATCAAAATAACAAAAGTTCAATGACATAAACAACAAGTTTGGAAAGAAAACAAACCAATAGCAAGCCATCCACATGTTGGATGGTCATTGCGACTCAATAATCAAAAGCATGGTAAATGATAAATAAACGAGTAGTCATCACTACTCCTCTGCATCAGCCTTCTCATCGACACGTGTAAGACCTGCATTCTCCATAGCAGTCTTGTACTCCTCGACATTGGTAGTCAAGGCCTGTACCTTGGGTTTGAGAGTCCTCTTCTGTGAACGAAGCCTCTCAATCACACCCTGCTGATGCACGAGCTCGAAGTCCTTGGCCCCTAGTTCTGCAGTCATCTCTCGAATACTCTTGTTCCTGTCTTGGACTCTCTTCTCTTGGCTTTTGAACTTCCTATCCTGAATCTCAAACTTGGCCTCCATTTCCTTGACTATCTCGTCTTTCTCCGCGAAGAGCTTGTCCTTCTCACGAAGCTGCACCTGGAGCTCGTCATTGCTAAGCATGACGTTGGTCCTATTAGTATCTAGGTGCCTAAGTAGAACCTCTAGGTCCTGAAGGTACAGAAGAATCGGCTCTGCCGTCTCTCTAGCAGCATCCTCGAACTCAATAGCCTCACCATCCTCGTCGCATCTACCAAAGGCGTGGAAGTGAGTACCTCTAATCTCCCGAGAGTGTCTCCGTGGATGGCTTAGTCTGGCGTCCTGGCTGAGTAACCTTGAAGCCCCAAAGGTCCTTCCTCTCGAACTTGGTGAGGGGAAGCATCATGATGCTAGGTGGCGGAAGATTGAGAACACTAGTGAGCTCAATAAGACGAGTGCCAAAACGAGTTCCCTTGAAATCTTCAGCTGTGCTGATAGTAACATTAGGCATCTATTTTATAAGATAGAAAAAGTTAGAATCAACATAGATAGAGAAAATCACAAGACAAAGAATCATAGGCATATCATTGGAAATTAAACACACAAGTCATGGCATACATAAATCCATTACAAGCATCTAAGGTACATTATAATTTAGACAAAATTTTGGTAAATAATACGATAAGTGTGGTGGTCCAACTAGCGAAGTACATTAAAATCCCATCTCACTTGCCAAGTTAGCTAACAGGGCATCCCTAGAGGAAAACTGTCGATCCTGATAACATGACTCCATTGCTAAGTCTATGATGTCCTCTCTTAAACGTTGGTTGGTAGCCTCTAACTCTTGGGTATGCTTCTTTTCTTCCCTAAGGTCATTTTGGGTGTTAAGCATTCTACACTTGAGTCTATTACCAAGCTCCTTGATGGCCTTCCAAGATGCATCTCTTACAGAGTCAAAGAATGTGGTGTGCATCACTGAGTTGGTGACCATGCAGAATCCTGATTCCTTGTGGTTGTCTTCCTTGTTTTTATACAAGTGAAGTTGCACCCACCAGTACTCCACTCCTTCATCCACCACGGGGAAACCTTTGTACACAGTTGCACCATGTATTCCCATGGCAACCATGAGGTCCTTGAGAGACTTGGGGAATTCTTTCTCACACTCCAAGGTCATAGTCATGAGTGGTCCCTTCCTCACGGCTTCGTTGATGGAGTTCATCTACAAATAGAGATGAGAAATAAGATTAGAAAAGCTTATGAGAAGAAAAAGACAAGTGTGGAAATTGTTGAAAACTTTTCCTTAGTGGTTTCTAATCCAATCCTATGGTCATAATCCTACAGGCAACACAGTGCTCTGATACCATCTGTAAGATCCCACCATTATAAAGGTAAAGATCCCTGTGATTGCAATGCTAGTCCCTAGATCACTGCTAGCATCCATAGTTTAAGATGAAGTACACAGAAACAAAGGTCATTGTTACATGTCATTCCAGAGACAACATAGTCTTTTACAACTCCATGGCCACATGCCTAATACAAGAGTTCAAATATAACAATATAAATAAGACTTCATCTTCATGTGCCACAGGCAAGCATGTTGAGTGTAGACTCATAACCCCTAATCATCATCAGAGTAACCTGCAACATCACAAGTTACAGCCATAGTGTGTCAATACATTGGAATAGTATTGGCAAGTGATACCTTAGTAGAATATTAGCATCTAGATACTACATGAATTTGGCTAAGTGTAGCTTAGGCTTGCTTTGCTCAAAATAGGTTTTACCTATCAGTTGAAAACACTAAGTTTTTCTTTGACAAAACTATCCCAAGGAACCACCAATAGGAATTGGTGAACCTTCACCCTTGTTCAACCACAAGTTTTAACTTAGAAAATTGGGATGAGGAGATTCTTGATAGCTTCCATGTCTTGATGCTCAAATTGTCCAATACCAGGGACATGGCTAAGTACTTAGATTCTTCCATCTGTAGAGGTTGTGCACTTTCCCCACAAGACTTGATTTTCACCATGACAGGACCTTTCAGAAGCCTTCCCTTAGGCCAAATGGACGCGCTCCAAACCTATCATCCCACTACCACCAACTGTCCAAATGGCTAAGTTATTGCAACCTATGTGATCCAGGCAGAGTCCAAATGGAAGCTTCTTAACATTTGGCATCTCAAATCCCTTTGTTCCTGTGTGGCTTTCCACAAGTGAGATACACAAGGTAAACCATAGAAATGGGCCTTGTGTAACCACTCAACACAAACCATTATTTCCATTCCACCCAGGTGTTCCATTCACTTAGTTGTTTTATTAAGCAAAAACACAAGTCAATGACTTAGACATATTTCACATAGCATGAATATATAATCCACCCTTGGTTGCTACTAGCTAGGCTAAGCATGGCAATAGTAAGCATCTTAACTTAGAGGAAATTCTACAATTCTACAACTACTAGGATTTCCCAAGCATAGCATATAGATACTTAGCAAAATATTCATGCAAGTCCTATACAAAATATTTATAATGCATAGGTGAAAATATAGGGATAAAAACATGAAGCACCACTTGCCTTGGTATTTTGGGGAGTAGCAACAATCTTCACAACCACAATCACTATTAGCACCAAAATCTAGACACAAAATAATGGCACCAAAATCACATAACAAAATATACAAACAAAAATATTTGAATGTATGCAAATGCCATGTGATGATTTTTCTACACCAAACAAGACAAGTATACAGTACTGAAACATAAACAAGACCAAGACACTCAAAATAAACTTTATTTGATCTTTAAAACATTTTTCAAATAATTTTCAAACTCAAATTAAGCCTACAAATGTCTCTGCAAAAATAACCATTTTTACAGAGGAAAAACATTAAACACCTTGCGTAAGCAGATAGAATTCTTTCTACTGATCCCAATGATATAAAAATTGTAAAATTTGAACGTGTAGATCAAAAGTTATGAATTTTACAAGTTTGAAACACTAATAGATCTAATTCAGATTTTAAAACAAAGAACTGGCCACGCTTCATGTCCTGATTGGTTGATACCGTTTCGCACCGGATCACACTCGTGGGTCGTTAGATCTAACTTAACACGCACGGTCCAGATCGACACATACCGCTTCGCTTTATATCTAATCTTAAGCGCTGGATCTAGATCCTACGGCTACTGATCTAGATTTACTCGCCGGAGTTGAGTGCCTCGTCGGGTTTGCTCAGTCGTCGACGTTGCCGACGCTCAGGGTCGTCCTAGCACACAACAGTGGTGTCAATCGAAGCGCAAGGATGAAGTGGTTGTTCTGGAGAAGCTAGGAGTCAAGGGGCACAGAGAGCTCACCGTAATCAGACGTCGGAGTTCGTCGGGACAGCGGCAAGATTTGGTGAAATTCGAGCTGCCTGGTGGCGGAGCGAGCGAGTGGTGTGAGGGGAAAGGTGCGGAGAGGGGAGGGGATTGAGTAGCCAGAGCAGGGGCGGATATTACGCATGCATTCATCGCCATTTAATCAAATTGAAATCTCGGCAGTGAAGGGGGAGGAAACGGGCGGCGGCGGTGTCTGCACACGGAGTTTGGGGAAGAAGGTGCTGACGTGGAGAGGGTCCACCGATCAGTGACTGTGGGGTAAGTCTGCGTCGCGTGAGAGAGAGAGAGAAGAACCCTGGGTGGGCTTAGTGGGCTAGGTCTGCTGTTGGGATGAAATGCTAGCGCAGGCCCTTTTCCATTTCTTTATTCTTTTTCTTTTTCTGATTTGATTTTCAGGAAACAAATTCAAATGAAATCAAATGTGTTTGATTTCAAACTTGTTCTGATTTTTGAAAAATGAGGCCTGCACATTTTTGAGTATAAAACCATGATGTCTCTCTAGACTTGCTTGGTTCCTTTAAAATTTTAAAATAAACAGTGCCTTAACACAATATTTAATAAAGATATGAAAATGGTTTTAACCCATATTTTGTTTTGGAAATTTTGTCTAAGCTTTGGAACACAACCAAAACAACTCATGAACAAACAATCTTAGTTTGAAACAAAATAATCTCTCACTAGAGAGTAGCATTTGATCAATGCCTGTTTACATGAAATAATAAGCACCCAAGTGCTTCTGTTTTGTAATGACTTTGAAAATGATCCCTAAATTATTATGAATGCATGGATGATATGCAAAGTTTTGAAATCATGATTTTAGGGATGTTACAATAAGGTGAAGCTAGGGTTGTCGAGCAGTGGCACGGCAAACTTATGGGCACTAGGGGGCGGTGGCGTGCATCTCCACGCCGGTGAGCAACGCGGTGCCGCCAGCGAGCTGCTTCCGACGCGGCCGGAGGTGGACTACGGGGATATATTGGACGAAAGGGTATGTTGGGCCTAGGCCTTGGTGGGCTGCAGCTGGGCTTCGGTGGAACACGCGTGAGCGACAGTTAAGCGAGGGAAGAGATGGGCCGTGGGCCAATGCTGCTCTGGCTCCAGATTTTTATTAGGCAGAAACTTTTTATTTTTTGTTTTCATTAAACCCTTTCAAATATGAATTTTTATAAGGATTCAAACATCCAGAATTTTTATAGAGCACATTAAATAACACAGGAATAATAGGAACTAAGTGGTGTTGATACTTTTCTTGATTTTCTTATAATTTTTGAACTAATAAGAAACTATTATATTTAGTACAATATTTATCACTTAGAGTTTTAGAGATTTTCCTTTTATATATGTATTTATTGAGAACTTATAAAATGATTTTTATTTCCTCTTTATGAGAGTAACAATAATGGTTTAATAATTAAGGTTCTAGTATTAAATAAACTTGGTAGGAATTAGGGTTTTAGGTTTATATCTTAAAAATTAACTATAATTTTGTTTTTACTTTTATTTGGAGTAATGAAGTTTTAAAATATTTAGTAATAGTCATAGGGTTTATTTTTATGTATTTAATCATCTAGTAAAGTATAGGGTGGTTTATAATTATTGTATCCCCACTTATTCCATGCTCATATGGAATGAGTGGTTAGAGAAATGGATCAAGGAATTTGCCTAATGAATATAGATTGAATATTTATGAGGTGTTGATGATAAAACTCATTAATAAATTTAGGGTTTTGAATTGTAATTGCTTACCCTAGGTTTTAGGGTGTGTACATATTTATATTCTTTTGTTAATGTGAATAAAGGTTAATGACTAAACATATTGTCTTTATGTTTGTGATTTTTAATGATATCACCATTTTAAAATAGTAGTTACTATCTGGAATGTCTAATGGAACATAATTGATAAAGATGACTCCTAAGCACCTATGGTGATGATAATTGGAAATAATAGAGATTTTCTTAAGTGATTTTCTATAGGAAAATATTCCTATAAAATGATTTATCTAACAGATGGGATTGGATGTTAAGTTTTATTATAGATTTAGGGTTTAGTGTTTACCAAGAATTCTTATCTTGCATAATTCACAATCCTGGACTTCTGATTAAGGAATTCCTTTCCTAGATATACTACTTCTTCATATCCATCCTCATGTGTTAACCTGATGATATTAACTTCACAAGAATATTCTTATCCACCTTTTATTCTTTTAAATCCATTTGTGAATCCAATGAGCTTGACACTAAAGCTTTTCATAATCTTCTCATATCTATACTTGGTTATATTAGCCACTCTACTGCTAATAACCTCCAATCCAACAAGTAGTTACTTCCAACTCCACTCATACTCTTCCTTAATCATTCATCCCTATCATTACTCCAATGGATGTATACATCAAACTACTTCCCCTCAAGTGCTTACTATTATTTAAGAGGAATACTATTACGTCAATAACTTCATGCTACTCTAGCTTCATCTTAGTCATACTATCTTGTATCTTCTTAACTCCAGTATCCGGTATTCCAGCTTCACATCATATCATGAGGACTTATCAAGGCTATCTTATAATAACATATCTATACTAGGGTTCAATCATGTTTTATCCACCAATGTCACTTATACATGATATAAGCATTCAATCTTGGTGAGTAAAGCATGATCATTATAATCCTTTGATCCTTTATAGTTTAGGTTTCCAGTTGGCTAATCAAGGCTTCATTAATACAACATTATAGTTGTATTGAAATTATCTTCTGTTTATCCCTTTTGGACTAAGAGATAATATTCATTGACTATACCTGCTTGATCCAATAAGATTGCTCCTTGGTAACTATCTTCAATATTCATCCTTGGAATCCTCTTTGTTACCATTTGAATATATATTCCAATTAACACTTCTATCATTACAAGAGTGAATTAACTCCATCAATTATCTCATTGATCTTATTCTCTTCCAACACCCCCATCCTATAGATGATATTTACATCTATCATTTCTATTTACCACTTCTTACTTATTTCTTTATAGGCCTAAATGCTATGATATGGTCAAGAGTTGATACATCAAGAATTGATAGGTTAAGAATTGGTGAATAATAAATTGATTACTCAACATTGATGAACAACAGATATTGAAATAGGATTCCATAAGGATTGGTATGGAAAGAAAGATATATGGTGAATGGTCTTGACTTGATTCCTTTCCTACTCAAACTCACTAAAGAGTTAAGATTGTATTACCATGATGTTCATGGTATAAATAGATGAGATTAAGATGTAGTTCTTACATTCCTATTACTTAAGTTATGTTTATAACTTGGTATTCATGAGTTATTGTAATGAATACTATGATATGATCACCTAAGGATAAAATATAAATCATTAAGTAATGTATTAGGGTTTAATTTTATTACATTTGTTCTTCCCTTAGATCAAATCATGTTTACCCAGAATAAGGTTTTAGCAAAGGTCATATTGAAACTTATCACAGTCAACTTGTTGATCTACTTCAATTCCATCAAGTTGAGAGAAGCTTCAATCACTTTGACAAGTTTTGTTCAAAAGCGCGAAAATTATTAGGATTTTCTATTCATGAATGCAATGCACACATCTGGGTTCAGCTTATTTCTAAGCTCTAATGCTGGGATGTTACAGACTCTCCCCCTTAAAATAAACTTCGTCCTCGAATTTCGCATACTCTCACGTTTCGGAGTAAGGAATTGACTTGTGTTGTTTACGACATTTCTCAACTCCATGGTAACCTTAAATGGGAATAATGGTAGTATTCCATATCCAAATATTTTTCTTGAATTCTCATCATACTTGGAATCTCCAATTGGTTGTCTCAATCCTCCAAATTCCTTTTTCTTTACTCCCTTAGAGATTTTTCCTTATTATTAACTCCTTAATTTGGGGTTTCTTCTTTAGTTCCTTATCCTAATTAGGTATCCTAATCCAAATCCTTATCTTAATCATTAATCTTCTTTATTATACTATGTAAGGTCTAGGAAGTCTCACTAAAACATGGTTTTTCAATTGTATCAGACAATATTTGTGGCCAAAAGACTAATCTTTGATTTGTCATTGTATGTCTCAAGCTGGTAATCCTTCCAAGATTGGATGTAAACTCATTTAGTCCATACCCATTGGAATTTCTTGTTCCTCTATACTTATCCAATTGGATGTGCTTTATTCCCTCTAAAGGATTACTTAATAGTTGTTTCCTTTAGAATTGGTCTATTAAGACTATTCTATTTTATTACTACAAGTTGTTACCTTATCAAGAGATAGAATTTCTTTTGTTATTTCCTTAAGTACTTCTTCAACTTCCACTTATTAGTTACCTCAAGGTCTGAGTACTACTACCTTGAAATAAACTTCTATCTTTCATCCAGACATACATCTGAAAGTACTTTTAATAATGATGACTTCTTTTAACCTTATGAAAATAAAACTTTCTATTGTTGTAGGTTAGTCCTTTTTCTCCTACCTTTATTCGGAAAGTCAGATAACAAGACTTCAATTTCTATTGTTTACTCTCCCCTTAGGGTTTACTAATGGTCTTCAAATTGTCTATATAGAATTTATTGGCTTTATAATTAGGATGTTGTTCTTTGTTTAGCTTATACTCTACCTAATTAGGTTCTTATGAAATATTGTACGGTGTATCCACACAATTGTGGATCTCCGAAGTGAATCTTTCAACATTATTGGTTGACTTACTATTAGGAAATTTTTGCTTTGATAGATCTGACTTCGTGAAGCGCCTCAAAATATGATTGCTTTAATTTTATACTCATTTATGCCTTACTTAGATTAGGCCAAGTTTTATGCTCTTTATGCAACCATTAAGATTATCTGGTTAACTATGTCAACCAACATCGGCTGTAGACAAGATACCAACTGTGGATCAAATACCAGCTGCGAATCATCCTAGGGTGTATGAATTTCCCTATGGTTTCCGACAAACTACTGACGTTCTCTCTGAATTGTTAGAGCTTGAATACCATTTTAGTTCCAAAGATTTTTCTATGTACTAATTCATGAGACTTCCATGAACTAGGTACTACTACACCATTACTTCTTATACACATCACCTATTTTGAGTGAAGTTAAGTTCATTACTTTTTGTTGCTCCATATATTTCCAACACTAATCTTCCTTCTTATAGTTGGCTAAGAATGATCTAAACTTGATCCGTACTTCGAATTGTGTTGATACATCTTATACTTAGCTTCACTCTTCAAGTAGGTCTTCATCTTGGTCTTTGGAAATCGTCACTCCCTTACACGAATTCCCATTCCTATCTAGGTCTATAACATCAAGTAGTAACTGGATGTTGCAACATGCATTTGCACACCAAATCAACCTTCATGTACAGATCTATTCAATCAAGAGGATCCAAGAAAAACCAATAAATCCAAATGTGGTACATATAACACACAATATTCTAAGCCCAAAATATAATAGTTGGGTATATTATCTCTAGAATTCAGGCTTAGTTGTGTAGTATATGACACCTCCTCGTATAGTTTTTGTAAGATGCCTCCTTTGTAAAGGAAAAGGATCCCTGTGATTGCAATGCTAGTCCCTGGATCATTGCTAGCATCCACAGTTTAAGATGAAGTACACAGATACAAAGGTCATTTATTACATCCATTCCAGAGATAAAACATAGTCTTTTACAACTCATGGCCACAGGCCTAATACAAGAGTTTTGGAATAAGTAAATAAACACAAGTCTTCATCTTCATGTGCCACAGGCAAGCATGTTGAGTGTAGACTCATGACTCCTAATCATCATCGGAGTAACCTGCAACATCACAAGTTATAGCCACAGTGGGTCAATACTTTGGAATAGTATTGGGAGGTGATACCTTAGTAATTTTAAGTGGACTATATTACTATATGCATTTTGGCTAAGTGTAGCTTGGCTTGCTTTGCTTGAAAATAGGTTTTTCCTATTAGTTGAAAAACACTAAGTTTTTCTTTGTCAAAAACTTTCCCAAGAAACCACCAATAGACATTGGGGTCCTTCACCCTTGTTCACCCACAAGTTTTACTTAGAAGTTGGAGTGATGAGATTCTTGTAGCTTCCATGTCTTGATGCTCAATTTGTCCATTGCCATGGACTTGGCTAAGTACTTAGATTTTCCATCTGCAGAGGTTGTGCACTTTCCCCACCAGACTTGGTTTCCCAAGACAGGACCTTTCAGAAGCCTTTCCTTAGTCAAATGGACGCGCTCCAACCTATCATTCCCACTACCACCAACTGTCCAAGTGACTAAGTTCTAGCAACCTATATGATCATGGCAGAGCCCATATTGCCAAGTGGTTGCACTGTAAGCTTTCTCAACACTTGGCCTCCAAATCCCTTTGTGCCTGGGTGGCATACCACAAGTGAGATACACAAGCCATATCCATGGCCTTGTGTAACCACTCAACCAAAAACCACCAATTCAAGTCCCATTCCACCCAGGGGGTTCATTAACTTAGTTGTTTTATTAAGAAAAGCATAAGTCCAAAAGACTTAGAATTTATTTTCATCATAGCATGTACATACTTTACCAACCCTTGGTTTGCTACTAGCTAGGCTAAGCATGGTATAGTAACTTAACTTAGGTAATTCCCTAGCAATTCTACAATACTACAACTACTTAGGATTTCCCAACATAGTATTTGGCAAAAGTAGCATGCAAGACTTAGGAAAAATAATTCTAATGCTTATTCAAAATAAAGGGGTGGAAATATCATGAAGTATCACTTGCCTTGGTAATGTGGAGAGCAGCACTCTTCACAATCACAGTCACTAGCAAAATCTACACAAAGTTTGTAGCACAAAATTACACACAATTCATATACAAACAAAAATATGAATGCATGCATGCAAGAAAATGCTAAGTGATGATTTTTGAAAACTCCACCAAGCAAGTGTATGATACAGAAACATAACCAAGTCAAAAAGTTTACTAACCAAACTTATTTAGCCCTAAAACAATTTGCTAAACAAAATCTATACTCAAAATGGACCTAAATATGTTTCTGCATACAAATTCATTTTAACAGAAACTTTTTGTTAAACACACTGCAGATTCAGAAAGGGCTTGACTCACTGATTCCAACGGTATAAAATTTGCAAAAATCTAACGTGGGAATCTCAAGTTATAGCCATTTGAAAATTGGATCTAAATCTGATTTGAATTCTAATTTTGAATCCAACCCTAGACACGCGTCATGATTTACTGGTGCGTACCGGTTCGCACCGGATCACCCTTCCGCGCCGTTAGATCTACTATCGCTGCACGGCTCAGATCTATCGATACCCCTTCGTTAAGTGAACTATTTCTACGCGCTGGATCTGGATCAGACGACTAAGAATCTTCTAACCAGAAATGAGCAGCGCTAGAGGCGGCGGCTGGCGGTGGCGCGTCAGTTAGCGGAGGCGCTGGCGCTCTAGGTCGCCCGGGGAAGAAAGGAGGCGCTTACCAGAATCGCAGGATGCTGCCGATGCTCAAGGTGGCGATAGTTCGTCGAGGCGTGCGGACACGGCGAGGATTTCTCGTCGGAGTTGAGACAGATGTCGGGCATGGTCAGTCGTCGACGTTGGCGAGGTTCCTCGTCGCGCTAAGCCAAAATAGGGGTACTGTTAGATGCGCACAACGATGTAGATTCTAGGTGTACCAGTCAGAGGGCAAGGGGCGGTGGCTACTTACGGAGGGAGGTCGCCGGAGTTCGTGCAGAGAACGGTGGCGGCCGGTCGTCGACGTTGCTGGAGCTACGGATCATGCGAGGGCAAATGGGGAGTGTCAGTAGGTGCTTTAAGACTCGCTGAACTTGATAGCATGAACTAGAGACAGAGGGGAACACGGAGCTCACCGGAATTCGCCGGCGCAGTCGTCGGAACAGCGGCGGCGTCGTGCGAGTTGTGGGCAGCCTGGTGGCGTGAAGGCGAAATTGTTTGGGGGGAAATGGTCGCGAGGATGTGCGGATTTTATAGCCAGAGGCTCGACAAGAAATGCTTGCTGCATCAATGCCAATTAAGCTCGCGAAATCAGTGCAGCAACGGGCAGCGACGGAGGTCGTGCGCGGAATCAGGGGAAGACGAAGCTGACGTGGAGAGGGCCCGCTCGTCAGCGTAATGCGCGAAGAGGAGATGGGGTCTGGCTGTCAGCGGCTATGTGGGTGCGTGGGCGCGTGCGAGAGAGAAAAGGATGGCCCGGGTGGGCTAGCTGGGCCTGTTCCGATGCTGGGCTAGATTCCTGGCGCTCGGCCCTTTTCTTTTGTTTACTCCTTTTCTTTTTCTATTTCGATTTTCAGGAAAGGTTTTGAAATGAATTCAAACTCTTTTTGAATTCAAATCTTTCTGGGGTTTTTGCAGGGTACAGTAGTCTCCAATATAGGCATAAAAACAAGTGGTTGCTTTGCAAAGGCTTGTCCAAGCTTGGAGATCAAAAATAACAGAGACTTGGCACTTGGTTTGTAAAATTTGAAAAATGGTTTTTGAAACCATTTCCAATTTGTAAAATTTTGGTTCAAAACCACAATCAATCCCTTCTATGAGGAAGACAAACAAGTTAGGTTTAAAATCACTCAAACTTTCAAATGGTGATGGCCATTTGATTTAAATCTGCTCACATAAAATCATAGCACTTTGTGCTTCTGTTTTTCTAAAATGAGTTTAAAATTGTTCTCAAATCTATATGCATGCATGAATGATATGCAAACTTTGAAATTATGATTTTAGTGATGTTACAATCTAACCCCCTTAAGGTGAATCTCTCCCTCGATATTCGGATTGGCTAGCAAATAGGTGAGGGTGGTCTTTCCGAAGATCATCTTCTCTTTCCCATGTTGCTTCCTCTTCGGTATGATGGTTCCATTGGACTTTGCAAAACTTGATAGTCTTTGTTCTCGTGACTCTTTCTGCAGTCTCTAGAATCTTGATAGGTTTTCCTTCATAAGTGAGATCACTTTCTAGTTGAACTTCTTCCAAGGGTATGGTATCCTTCAAAGAAGATTCTTCCATTTCTGGGTGACATTTCTTAAGCTGACTCACATGAAACACATTATGGACTGCTGATAGAGATGCTGGCAGTTCAATTTCATAAGCAACCTCTCCTTTGCGACTCAAAATCTTGAATGGCCCAACATATCTTGGTGCCAACTTTCCTTTGACTCCGAATCTTTTCACTCCACGGAGTGGTGATACTCTAAGATAGGCTCTATCACCAACTTGGTAGGTGACTTCTCTACGCTTAGGATCTCCGTAGCTTTTCTGTCGGGACTGTGCTATCTTCGACCTGTCCTTAACCAATTTGACTTTCTCTTCGGCTTCTTTGATAAGATCTGGCCCGAATAAACTTCTTTCTCCCACACCATTCCATAACAATGGGGTGGTACATTTTCTTCCGTAGAGAAACTCAAACGGTGCCATCTCAATGCTGGCTTGATAGCTGTTATTATAAGAAAATTCTGCGTAAGGCAGATCCCAACTTGCTCCATAGTCTAGGGCACATGCCCTCAACATGTCTTCTAGAATTTGATTAGTCCTTTCTGTTTGTCCATCGGTTTGAGGATGAAAAGCAGTACTGAATTCTAACCTCGTTCCCAATGACTCATGTAGCTGCCTCCAAAAATGGGAAGTGAACCCCTATTGGACACAATACTCTTAGGCACACCGTGAAGGCATACAATTCTACTCATGTAGATTTTGGCTAACTTGGCACTTGTATAGGTTGTCTTCACGGGTATAAAATGAGCCACTTTAGTTAGGCGATCCACTACTACCCATATGGAGTCATATCCTGATCTGGTCCTTGGTAATCCGGTGATGAAATCCATACCAATTTTGTCCCATTTCCAATCAGGAATAGGTAGTGGTTGAAGCAAACCTGCTAGTTTCTGATGCTCCGCCTTTACTCTGCTACACACATCACACAAAGCAATATGTTCGGCGATGTCTCTCTTGAGATTGTTCCACCATAACCTTTCTTTCATGTCCATGTACATTTTGGTGTTACCCGGGTGAATAGAATACGGAGAGTTGTGCGCTTCTTGCAAAATCATTTTCCGTAACTCCGGATCTTGTGGAACACAGATACGTTTCCCATGCCATAATGTACCCTGTTCGTCTTCATGGAAATTTTTAGCTCTCCCTTGGCCAATATTTTCCTTAATCCTTTCAATTTCCTTATCGTTCTTCTGAGCTTCTCGGATCTTGTCCAACAAAGTGGGTTGAACATCCAAAGACATGAGATGTTCTTCGGGCACAATCTCCAATCTGAGTTCTTTGAATTGATTACACAAATCATCTGGCAATTCTCCTTTGGTAAGGCCATTCACAAACACCTTACGACTTAGAGCATCCGCTACAACATTTGCTTTACCGGGGTGGTATTGCAAACTCAAGTCATAATCCTTGATAAGCTCTAACCATCTTCTTTGTCTCATATTGATTTCCTTCTGGGTGAAGATATACTTCAAACTCTTGTGATCGGTGAACACTTCGCAACGCTTTCCCAAAAGGTAATGTCTCCATGTTTTGAGTGCATGGACGACAGAGGCTAACTCCAAATCATGAGTAGGATAGTTTACTTCATGAGTTTTGAGTTGTCTCGAGGCATAGGCCACAACTTTACCGTCTTGCATAAGTACGGCTCCCAAACCTTGATGAGACGCATCACAATATACTTGGAAATCCTTTTCCAAATCTGGCAGACATAAAACTGGTGCTGTCACAAGTCTCTTCTTCAATTCTTGAAAGCTGACTTCACAGCCTTCATACCAAGCAAACTTCTTGTCTTTCTTTAACAATTCAGTCATTGGTTTAGCAACCTTTGAGAAATTTTCAATGAACCTTCTGTAGTAACCTACTAAGCCAAGGAAACTACGAACTTCTTTCACATTCTTGGGAGATTCCCATTCCGTCACAGCTGAAACTTTAGCAGGATCAACTGCTACACCATCCTTCATCATTACATGACCAAGAAAACCAACTTCTTCCAACCAGAACTCACACTTGCTGAATTTGGCATAAAGCTTATGCTCTCTCAACTTCTCAAGTATCAAGCGCAAGTGTCCCTCATGCTCTTCTTTGCTCTTGGAGTAGACTAAGATGTCATCGATGAAAACGACAACGAACTTGTCATGAAATTCCATGAACACTTTGTTCATCATATTCATGAAGTATGCTGGAGCATTGGTCAAGCCGAAAGGCATTACGGTATACTCATACAATCCATACCTTGTGGTGAATGCTGTTTTTGGTATGTCTTGTTCTCGTATCTTGAGTTGAAAATAGCCTGACCGAAGATCAATCTTCGAGAACACACATGCTCCTTCTAGCTGATCAAACAAGTCATTGATTCTAGGCAAAGGACATTTGTTCTTGATAGGTACCTCGTTGAGTGAACGGTAATCTATGCATAACCTTTGGCTTCTATCTTTCTTCTCCACGAACAAAACTGGGGCTCCCCAAGATGAAGAACTTGGTTGAATAAATCCTTTCTGCAACTGTTCTCCTAGTTGCTTCTTGAGCTCTTTCAGTTCATCAACTGACATTTTGCATGGTCTCTTTGCTATTGGTCCAGAACCTGGTACCAAATCTATCAGAAATTCTACATCTCTATCTGGTGGCATTCCTGGCAACTCTTCCGGAAACACATCCGGATACTCACATAAAATTGGCACACTATCCATGCTAACCCCCTTAAGAGAATTTAGCTTACTTCCTTTGGATTCAAAGTTTGACTTGAATTTTATTATTTTTCCTTTTGGGGTTGTGAGTGCAACAGTACGATTAGCACAATCTAGCACTCCTTAATACTTAGCCATCCAATCCATTCCTAAAATTACATCCAATCCTTGGGAATCTAGGATTATCAGGCTCACTGGAAACTTATGCTTTCCAAACTCTATGACAAGGTCCCGGCATACAAGACTTACTATCATTTCTCCACCCGGAGAGCTATTTATTGGACACCCAATGTTTTCAGATGCAAACCCATTTCTATCAACAAATGCTTTTGATATGAATGAATGAGATGCACCAGTGTCAAAGAGTACAAATGCTGGAATGGAATTGAGTCTGAACTTACCAGCAACAGCGTCAGGTTCCTCATAGACCTCCTCCACATTTATGTGGTTCACCTGTCCTTTCTGGAAACGATTGGGCTTGACAGGTCCTTCAACTTTCTTTTCGGGGCACTCATATGCATAGTGTCCCATCTTCTTGCATTTGAAGCACTCAACCTGACTGATGTCCCTTTTCGCAGGCTGACTTCCACTTCCACTACCATTCCCACTATGGTGGATCTTATGTCCACTCTTGTGGTTCTTGTACTTGTCATTGTCATGACTGCGGTGATGCTTGTTGTCATGACGGTTGTGGTTGTGGTGCTTGTTGAATTTCCCATGCTTATGGGATCCTGAGCTTCCACTGTCATCATAGTGAGATCGTTTGTGAGACGATCCCGAGCTGTGCTTGTCGGAGTTCTTTCTTTTCCTACTCTCGACTTGCTTCATTTTGTTCTCCAATATAGCAGCCTTGTCACAGAGCGACTGATAAGTGGGAACATATGCCACGGCCAGCTGCAGATTCAGCTCATCATTCAAGCCTTCCAGAAACATTTCCTTTATTTTGGCATCTGTGTCAACCTCATCCGGTGCATAACGCGCCAGATTGTTGAACTCTTCTATGTATTCAGCCACGCTGCGTGGCTTGCCAGTTGTGAAACTCCTTCTTTTTCAGGCTCATCATTCCTGATGATATATGAGCAGTGCGAAAGCCATCTTCAAAGATAGCCCAAGTCACCTCATCTATAGGAGTGGTGATTTGGAAGTTGTCCCACCATGTGGCGGCTGGCCCTTCTAGCAGATTTGCTGCAAATCTGACCTTTTCCGCATCCGTGCAGCCCACGGTCACTAAGTCCTTGTTCACAGAAAGTAGCCAATCATTGGCCACCATGGGATCAGTCGTCCCCGAGAACTTATATGGCCTCAAACGCAGAAATCTGGTGACCATATCAAAGCCCGGAGGGTTGTTGTTGTTGTTGTTGTTATTGTTGTTATTATTGGGGTTGTTGTTGTTATTGTTATTCTGGTTTTGGATGAATGTTGTCATCATCTGCACAAGCTGTGTTTGAGCATTCATCATTTGCTGCATTTCCGGGGTGATGTTGTTGGGGTTGGGGTTTGTGCGACGGGGAGGCATATGTGGTTTGTTCAAATAGAGATAAGAATGAGATACCCATAGATGTTTTATGCACATTACATCACAAGCAAACACATAGCATGCAACACAAGGATAAAAGTTCAACAACCAGATAACAAGTTTATGAAGTAAAACACACAAGTCGCAAGCCATCCACATGTCGGATGGTCCAATAACAAGTTCACAAATAACAAGTATGATAATAAAAGATAAACGAGTAGTCAAGTCTACTCATCAGCATCAATC
The DNA here is from genome assembly GCA_030063025.1 of Avena longiglumis. Classification (NCBI taxonomy): domain Eukaryota; kingdom Viridiplantae; phylum Streptophyta; class Magnoliopsida; order Poales; family Poaceae; genus Avena; species Avena longiglumis. Next base: position 107,283,789 of record CP125974.1, read on the forward strand.
TCCTCCTCGACAAAAGTAAGACCTGCGTTCTCCATCGCGGTCTTGTTCTCCTCAATAGTAGTAGTCAAGGAATCGATCTTGGCCTTGAGAGCCCTCTTCTGGGAGCGAAGCCTCTCGATCACCATCTGCTGCTGCTCTAGCTCGAAATCCTTGGACTTCAGTTCACCATGTCCCGGATCTTCTTGTTCCTATCCCGGACGCTTTCTCCCGACTCTTGAACTTACAGTCCACGGGTCTCGAACTTCGCCTCCATTTCCTTGACTATCTCCCCGTCTGGCGAAAAGCTTGTCCTTCTCGCGAAGCTGCACCTGGAGCTCATCATTGTTGAGCATGACGTTGGTCTTGTCCGTGTCCACATGCCTGATGAGAGACTCTAAGTCTTGGAGATAGAGACGTATCGGCTCTGCTGCGTCCCTCGAGTCTTCCTCGAAGTCAATGGACTCTCCATCATCATCACGTCTTCCGAAGACGTGGAAGTGCGTGCCCCTAACCTGTCGGGAGTGACGGCCTAGCAAACGTCCTATCAGGTCCTGCATGACTACCTCCATGCCTCTCTCCCTGTCGTCGTGCATCAGCTTGAAGACGATGGCCTCTGTAGTAGGCTCCGTCTGGCATCCGGGCTGGTTCACCTTGAAGCCCCAGAGGTCCTTCCTCTCGAACTTGGTGAGTGGATGCACCATGATGGTGGGAAGAGGGAGATCGAGCAAAGTGGTAGGCTCAACGATACGAGGACCAAAACGGGTAACCTAGAACTCCTCAACAGTGCTAATGGTGATAGGCATCTATTTATAAGATAGAAAAGTTAGGACAACACAATTTAAGATAAAACAAATCAAACATCTCATACATATCCATGGAACACAAAATCACACAAGTCATGCATACATGAATCCATTACATCAATCAAGTTCCAAACTTATTTAAGGTATCATTTTGGAAAATAAGGTGATAGGTGGTGGTCCAACTAACGAGGTGTGTTTACAATGCTATCTCACTGGATCTGTTGGCTAAAACAATGTTCCTAGAGGCAATCAACCTATCTTGTTCACATGATTCCATCACGAAGTCTATAATATCTCCCCTTAAGGTTTGGTTGGTGGCTTCCAACTCTTGGGTATGTTCCTTCTCTTTCTCTAAGTCTTTTTGGAGGTTGAGCATTTTGCACTTGACTCTAGCACTAAGTTCTTTGATAGTCCTCCAAGCTGCTTCTCTTGCTGACTCAAAGAATGTGGTGTGCATCACAGTGTTGGTGTACATGCAGAATCCTCTTTCTTTGTGGTTGTCTTCCTTGCTTTTGTACAAGTGAAGTTGCACCCACCAATACTCCACTCCTTCATCCATCACTGGGAAGCCTTTTACACAGCTGCACCATGTGCTTCCATTGCCACCATGAGGTCCTTGAGAATTTTGGGAAACTCAGTTTCACACTCCAAGGTCATGGTCATGAGTGGTCCTTTCTTCACGGCTTCGTTGATGGAGTTCATCTACAAATAGAGATGAGAATGAGAAGATTAGAAAAGTTTACGAGAAGAATAGACAAGTGTAGAAGTAGTTGAAATTTTTTTTCCTTAGTGGTTTTCCAATCCTAGGGTCATAATCCTACAGGCAACACAGTGCTCTAATACCATCTGTAAGATCCCTCCTTTGTAAAGCAAAAGGATCCCTGTGATTGCAATGCTAGTCCCTGGATCATTGCTAGCATCCACAGTTTAAGATGAAGTACACAGATACAAAGGTCATTTATTACATCCATTCCAGAGATAAAACATAGTCTTTTACAACTCATGGCCACATGCCTAATACAAGAGTTTTGGAATAAGTAAATAAACACAAGTCTTCATCTTCATGTGCCACAGGCAAGCATGTTGAGTGTAGACTCATGACTCCTAATCATCATCGAGTAACTGCAACATCACAAGTTACACCACAAAGGGTCAATACTTTGGAATAGTATTGGCAAGTGATACCTTAGTAATTTTAAGTGGACTATATTACTATATGCATTTTGGCTAAGTGTAGCTTGGCTTTTGCTTGAAAATAGGTTTTTCCTATTAGTTGAAAAACACTAAGTTTTTCTTTGTCAAAAACTTTCCCAAGAAACCACCAATAGACATTGGGGTCCTTCACCCTTGTTCACCCACAAGTTTTACTTAGAAGTTGGAGTGATGAGATTCTTGTAGCTTCAGCTTGAAGACGATGGCCTCTGTAGTAGGCTCCGGCTCAAGGCCCGGTTCACCTTGAAGCCCCAGAGGTCCTTCCTCTCGAACTTGGTGAGTGGATGCACCATGATGGTGGGAAGAGGGAGATCGAGCAAAGTGGTAAGCTCAACGATACGAGGACCAAAACGGGTAACCTGGAACTCCTCAACAGTGCTGATGGTAATAGGCATCTATTTATAAGATAGAAAAGTTAGGACAACACAATTTAAGATAAAACAAATCAAACATGTCATACATATCCAAGGAACACAAAATCACACAAGTCATGCATACATGAATCCATTACATCAATCAAGGTCCAAACTTATTTAAGGTATCATTTTGGAAAATAAGGTGATAGGTGGTGGTCCAACTAACGAGGTGTGTTTACAATCCTATCTCACTGGATCTGGCTAAAACAATGTTCCTAGAGGCAATCAACCTATCTTGTTCACATGATTCCATCACTAAGTCTATAATACCTCCCTTAAGGTTTGGTTGGTGGCTTCCAACTCTTGGGTATGTTCCTTCTCTTTCTCTAAGTCTTTTGGAGGTTGAGCATTCTCACTTGACTCTAGCACTAAGTTCTTTGATAGTCCTCCAAGCTGCTTCTCTTGCTGACTCAAAGAATGTGGTGTGCATCACAGTGTTGGTGTACATGCAGAATCCTCTTTCTTTGTGGTTGTCTTCCTTGCTTTTGTACAAGTGAAGTTGCACCCACCAATACTCCACTCCTTCATCCATCACTGGGAAGCCTTTTACACAGCTGCACCATGTGCTTCCATTGCCACCATGAGGTCCTTGAGAATTTTGGGAAACTTAGTTTCACACTCCAAGGTCATGGTCATGAGTGGTCCTTTTTTCACGGCTTCGTTGATGGAGTTCATCTACAAATAGAGATGAGAATGAGAAGATTAGAGAAGTTTACGAGAAGAATAGACAAGTGTAGAAGTAGTTGAAATTTTTTCCTTAGTGGTTTTCCAATCCTAGGGTCATAATCCTACAGGCAACACAGTGCTCTGATACCATCTGTAAGATCCCTCCTTTGTAAAATAAAGGATCCCTGTGATTGCAATGCCAGTCCCTGGATCATTTCTAGCATCCACAGTTTAAGATGAAGTACACAGATACAAAGGTCATTTATTACATCCATTCCAGAGATAAAACATAGTCTTTTACAACACATGGCCACAGGCCTAATACAAGAGTTTTGGAATAAGTAAATAAACACAAGTCTTCATCTTCATGTGCCACAGGCAAGCATGTTGAGTGTAGACTCATGACTCCTAATCATCATCGGAGTAACCTGCAACATCACAAGTTACAGTGGGTCAATACTTTGGAATAGTATTGGCAAGTGATACCTTAGTAATTTTAAGTGGACTATATTACTATATGCATTTTGGCTAAGTGTAGCTTGGCTTGCTTTGCTTGAAAATAGGTTTTTCCTATTAGTTGAAAAACACTAAGTTTTTCTTTGTCAAAACTTTCCCAAGAAACCACCAATAGACATTGGGGTCCTTCACCCTTGTTCACCCACAAGTTTTACTTAGAAGTTGGAGTGATGAGATTCTTGTAGCTTCACTTGAAGATGATGGCCTGTAGTAGGCTCCGCAAGGCGTCCGGCTGGTTCACCTTGAAGCCCTGCAGGTCCTTCCTCTCGAACTTGAGTGGATGCACCATGATGGTGGGAAGAGGGAGATCGAGCAAAGTGGTAAGCTCAACGATACGAGGACCAAAACGGGTAACCTAGAACTCCTCAACAGTGCTAATGGTGATAGGCATCTATTTATAAGATAGAAAAGTTAGGACAACACAATTTAAGATAAAACAAATCAAACATGTCATACATATCCAAGGAACACAAAATCACACAAGTCATGCATACATGAATCCATTACATCAATCAAGGTCCAAACTTATTTAAGGTATCATTTTGGAAAATAAGGTGATAGGTGGTGGTCCAACTAACGAGGTGTGTTTACAATCCTATCTCACTGGATCTGCTAAAAACAATGTTCCTAGAGGCAATCAACCTATCTTGTTCACATGATTCCATCACTAAGTGTATAATACCTCCCCTTAAGGTTTGGTTGGTGGCTTCCAACTCTTGGGTATGTTCCTTCTCTTTCTCTAAGTCTTTTTGGAGGTTGAGCATTCTGCACTTGACTCTAGCACTAAGTTCTTTGATAGTCCTCCAAGCTGCTTCTCTTGCGACTCAAAGAATGTGGTGTGCATCATGTTGTTGGTGTACATGCAATCCTCTTTCTTTGTGGTTGTCTTCCTTGCTTTTGTACAAGTGAAGTTGCACCCACCAATACTCCACTCCTTCATCCATCACTGGGAAGCCTTTTACACAGCTGCACCATGTGCTTCCATTGCCACCATGAGGTCCTTGAGAATTTTGGGAAACTTAGTTTCACACTCCAAGGTCATGGTCATGAGTGGTCCTTTTTTCACGGCTTCGTTGATGGAGTTCATCTACAAATAGAGATGAGAATGAGAAGATTAGAGAAGTTTACGAGAAGAATAGACAAGTGTAGAAGTAGTTGAAATTTTTTTCCTTAGTGGTTTTCCAATCCTAGGGTCATAATCCTACAGGCAACACAGTGCTCTGATACCATCTGTAAGATCCCTCCTTTGTAAAGCAAAAGGATCCCAGTGATTGCAATGCCAGTCCCTGGATCATTGCTAGCATCCACAGTTTAAGATGAAGTACACAGATACAAAGGTCATTTATTACATCCATTCCAGAGATAAAACATAGTCTTTTACAACACATGGCCACAGGCCTAATACAAGAGTTTTGGAATAAGTAAATAAACACAAGTCTTCATCTTCATGTGCCACAGGCAAGCATGTTGAGTGTAGACTCATGACTCCTAATCATCATCGGAGTAACCTGCAACATCACAAGTTACAGCCACAGTGGGTCAATACTTTGGAATAGTATTGGCAAGTGATACCTTAGTAATTTTAAGTGGACTATATTACTATATGCATTTTGGCTAAGTGTAGCTTGGCTTGCTTTTGTTTGAAAATAGGTTTTTCCTATTAGTTGAAAAACACTAAGTTTTCTTTTTGTCAAAAACTTTCCCAAGAAACCACCAATAGACATTGGGGTCCTTCACCCTTGTTCACCCACAAGTTTTACTTAGAAGTTGGAGTGATGAGATTCTTGTAGTCAGCTTGAAGACGATGGCCTCTGTAGTAGGCTCCGTGCCGCGTCCGGCTGGTTCACCTTGAAGCCCTGAGGTCCTTCCTCTCGAACTTGGTGAGTGGATGCACCATGATGGTGGGAAGAGGGAGATCGAGCAAAGTGGTAAGCTCAATGATACGAGGACCGAAACGGTAACCTGGAACTCCTCAACAGTGCTAATGGTGATAGGCATCTATTTATAAGATAGAAAAGTTAGGACAACACAATTAAAGATAAAACAAATCAAACATGTCATACATATCCAAGGAACACAAAATCACACAAGTCATGCATACATGAATCCATTACATCAATCAAGGTCCAAACTTATTTAAGGTATCATTTTGGAAAATAAGGTGATAGGTGGTGGTCCAACTAACGAGGTGTGTTTACAATCCTATCTCACTGGATCTGTTGGCTAAAACAATGTTCCTAGAGGCAATCAACCTATCTTGTTCACATGATTCCATCACTAAGTGTATAATACCTCCCCTTAAGGTTTGGTTGGTGGCTTCCAACTCTTGGGTATGTTCCTTCTTTCTAAGTCTTTTGGAGGTTGAGCATTAGCACTTGACTCTAGCACTAAGTTCTTTGATAGTCCTCCAAGCTGCTTCTCTTGACTCAAAGAATGTGGTGTGCATCATGTTGTTGGTGTACATGAATCCTCTTTCTTTGTGGTTGTCTTCCTTGCTTTTGTACAAGTGAAGTTGCACCCACCAATACTCCACTCCTTCATCCATCACTGGAAGCCTTTACACAGCTGCACCATGTGCTTCCATTGCCACCATGAGGTCCTTGAGAATTTTGGGAAACTGGTTTCACACTCCAAGGTCATGGTCATGAGTGGTCCTTTTTCACGGCTTCGTTGATGGAGTTCATCTACAAATAGAGATGAGAATGAGAAGATTAGAGAAGTTCACGAGAAGAATAGACAAGTGTAGAAGTAGTTGAAATTTTTTCCTTAGTGGTTTTCCAATCCTAGGGTCATAATCCCACAGTGCAACACACAGTGCTCGATACCATCTGTAAGATCCCTCCTTTGTAAAGCAAAGGATCCCATGATTGCAATGCGTCCCCTGGATCATTTCTAGCATCCACTTTAAGATGAAGTACACAGATACAAAGGTCATTTATTACATCCATTCCGAGATAAAACATAGTCTTTTACAACACATGGCCACAGCCTAATACAAGAGTTTTGAATAAGTAAATAAACACAAGTCTTCATCTTCATGTGCCATGTGCAAGCATGTTGAGTGTAGACTCATGACTCCTAATCATCATCGGAGTAACCTGCAACATCACAAGTTACAGCCACAGTGGGTCAATACTTTGGAATAGTATTGGCAAGTGATACCTTAGTAATTTTAAGTGGACTATATTACTATATGCATTTTGGCTAAGTGTAGCTTGGCTTGCTTTGCTTGAAAATAGGTTTTTCCTATTAGTTGAAAAACACTAAGTTTTTCTTTGTCAAAAACTTTCCCAAGAAACCACCAATAGACATTGGGGTCCTTCACCCTTGTTCACCCACAAGTTTTACTTAGAAGTTGGATGAGATTCTTGTAGCTTCAGCTTGAAGACGATGGCCTCTGTAGTAGGCTCTAGGCTCCGTCCGGGCTGGTTCACCTTGAAGCCCTGCAGGTCCTTCCTCTCGAACTTGGTGAGTGGATGCACCATGATGGTGGGAAGAGGGAGATCGAGCAAAGTGGTAAGCTCAACGATACGAGGACCAAAACGGGTAACCTAGAACTCCTCAACAGTGCTAATGGTGATAGGCATCTATTTATAAGATAGAAAAGTTAGGACAACACAATTTAAGATAAAACAAATCAAACATGTCATACATATCCAAGGAACACAAAATCACACAAGTCATTCATACATGAATCCATTACATCAATCAAGGTCCAAACTTATTTAAGGTATCATTTTGGAAAATAAGGTGATAGGTGGTGGTCCAACTAACGAGGTGTGTTTACAATCCTATCTCACTGGATCTGTTGGCTAAAACAATGTTCCTAGAGGCAATCAACCTATCTTGTTCACATGGTTCCATCACTAAGTCTATAATACCTCCCCTTAAGGTTTGGTTGGTGGCTTCCAACTCTTGGGTATGTTCCTTCTCTTTCTCTAAGTCTTTTTGGAGGTTGAGCATTCTGCACTTGACTCTAGCACTAAGTTCTTTGATAGTCCTCCAAGCTGCTTCTCTTGCTGACTCAAAGAATGTGGTGTGCATCACAGTGTTGGTGTACATGCAGAATCCTCTTTCTTTGTGGTTGTCTTCCTTGCTTTTGTACAAGTGAAGTTGCACCCACCAATACTCCACTCCTTCATCCATCACTGGGAAGCCTTTTACACAGCTGCACCATGTGCTTCCATTGCCACCATGAGGTCCTTGAGAATTTTGGGAAACTCGCCTTTCACACTCCAAGGTCATGGTCATGAGTGGTCCTTTCTTCACGGCGTTGATGGAGTTCATCTACAAATAGAGATGAGAAAGAGAAGATTAGAATAGTTTACGAGAAGAATAGACAAGTGTAGAAGTAGTTGAAATTTTTTCCTTAGTGGTTTTCAAATCCTAGGGTCATAATCCTACAGGCAACACAGTGCTCAGATACCATCTGTAAGATCCCTCCTTTGTAAAGCAAAAGGATCCTGTGATTGCAATGCTAGTCCTCGGATCATTGCTAGCATCCACTTTAAGATGAAGTACAGATACAAAGGTCATTTATTACATCCATTCCAGAGATAAAACATAGTCTTTTACAACACATGGCCAGGCCTAATACAAGAGTTTTGAATAAGTAAATAAACACAAGTCTTCATCTTCATGTGCCACGAGCAAGCATGTTGAGTGTAGACTCATGACTCCTAATCATCATGAGTAACTCCGCAACATCACAAGTTACTGACAGTGGGTCAATACTTTGGAATAGTATTGGCAAGTGATACCTTAGTAATTTTAAGTGGACTATATTACTATATGCATTTTGGCTAAGTGTAGCTTGGCTTGCTTTGCTTGAAAATAGGTTTTTCCTATTAGTTGAAAACCACTAAGTTTTTCTTTGTCAAAAACTTTCCCAAGAAACCACCAATAGACATTGGGGTCCTTCACCCTTGTTCACCCACAAGTTTTACTTAGAAGTTGGAGTGATGAGATTCTTGTAGCTTCAGCTTGAAGACGATGGCCTCTGTAGTAGGCTCCGTCTGGCGTCGGGCTGGTTCACCTTGAAGCCCCAGGTCCTTCCTCTCGAACTTGGTGAGTGGATGCACCATGATGGTGGGAAGAGGAGATCGAGCAAAGTGGTAAGCTCAACGATACGAGGACCAAAACGGGTAACCTAGAACTCCTCAACAGTGCTAATGGTGATAGGCATCTATTTATAAGATAGAAAAGTTAGGACAACACAATTTAAGATAAAACAAATCAAACATGTCATACATATCCATGGAACACAAAATCACACAAGTCATGCATACATGAATCCATTACATCAATCAAGGTCCAAACTTATTTAAGGTATCATTTTGGAAAATAAGGTGATAGGTGGTGGTCCAACTAACGAGTTGTGTTTACAATCCTATCTCACCGGGATCTCATTGGCTAAAACAATGTTCCTAGAGGCAATCAACCTATCTTGTTCACATGATTCCATCACTAAGTCTATAATATCTCCCCTTAAGGTTTGGTTGGTGGCTTCCAACTCTTGGGTATGTTCCTTCTCTTTCTCTAAGTCTTTTTGGAGGTTGAGCATTCTGCACTTGACTCTAGCACTAAGTTCTTTGATAGTCCTCCAAGCTGCTTCTCTTGCTGACTCAAAGAATGTGGTGTGCATCACAGTGTTGGTGTACATGCAGAATCCTCTTTCTTTGTGGTTGTCTTCCTTGCTTTTGTACAAGTGAAGTTGCACCCACCAATACTCCACTCCTTCATCCATCACTGGGAAGCCTTTTACACAGCTGCACCATGTGCTTCCATTGCCACCATGAGGTCCTTGAGAATTTTGGGAAACTCAGTTTCACACTCCAAGGTCATGGTCATGAGTGGTCCTTTCTTCACGGCTTCGTTGATGGAGTTCATCTACAAATAGAGATGAGAATGAGAAGATTAGAAAAGTTTACGAGAAGAATAGACAAGTGTAGAAGTAGTTGAAATTTTTTTCCTTAGTGGTTTTCCAATCCTAGGGTCATAATCCTACAGGCAACACAGTGCTCTGATACCATCTGTAAGATCCCTCCTTTGTAAAGCAAAAGGATCCTTTGATTGCAATGCTAGTCCGGATCATTGCTAGCATCCTGCTTTAAGATGAAGTACACAGATACAAAGGTCATTTATTACATCCCTTCCAGAGATAAAACATAGTCTTTTACAACACATGGCCACAGGCCTAATACAAGAGTTTTGGAATAAGTAAATAAACACAAGTCTTCATCTTCATGTGCCACAGGCAAGCATGTTGAGTGTAGACTCATGACTCCTAATCATCATCGAGTAACCTGCAACATCACAAGTTACACCCACGGGGTCAATACTTTGGAATAGTATTGGCAAGTGATACCTTAGTAATTTTAAGTGGACTATATTACTATATGCATTTTGGCTAAGTGTAGCTTGGCTTGCTTTGCTTGAAAATAGGTTTTTCCTATTAGTTGAAAAACACTAAGTTTTTCTTTGTCAAAAACTTTCCCAAGAAACCACCAATAGACATTGGGGTCCTTCACCCTTGTTCACCCACAAGTTTTACTTAGAAGTTGGAGTGATGAGATTCTTGTAGCTTCAGCTTGAAGACGATGGCCTCTGTAGTAGGCTCCGTCTGGCTGGTTCACCTTGAAGCCCAGAGGTCCTTCCTCTCGAACTTGGTGAGTGGATGCACCATGATGGTGGGAAGAGGGAGATCGAGCAAAGTGGTAAGCTCAACGATACGAGGACCAAAACGGGTAACCTAGAACTCCTCAACAGTGCTAATGGTGATAGGCATCTATTTATAAGATAGAAAAGTTAGGACAACACAATTTAAGATAAAACAAATCAAACATGTCATACATATCCATGGAACACAAAATCACACAAGTCATGCATACATGAATCCATTACATCAATCAAGGTCCAAACTTATTTAAGGTATCATTTTGGAAAATAAGGTGATAGGTGGTGGTCCAACTAATGAGGTGTGTTTACAATCCTATCTCCTTGGATCTGGCTAAAACAATGTTCCTAGAGGCAATCAACCTATCTTGTTCACATGATTCCATCACGAAGTCTATAATATCTCCCCTTAAGGTTTGGTTGGTGGCTTCCAACTCTTGGGTATGTTCCTTCTCTTTCTCTAAGTCTTTTTGGAGGTTGAGCATTGCACTTGACTCTAGCACTAAGTTCTTTGATAGTCCTCCAGCTGCTTCTCTTCGACTCAAAGAATGTGGTGTGCATCATGTTGGTGTACATGCAGATCCTCTTTCTTTGTGGTTGTCTTCCTTGCTTTTGTACAAGTGAAGTTGCACCCACCAATACTCACTCCTTCATCCATCTTTGGGAAGCCTTTTACACATGCACCATGTGCTTCCATTGCCACCATGAGGTCCTTGAGAATTTTGGGAAACTCTTTCACACTCCAAGGTCATGGTCATGAGTGGTCCTTTCTTCACGGCCGTTGATGGAGTTCATCTACAAATAGAGATGAGAATGAGAAGATTAGAAAAGTTTACGAGAAGAATAGACAAGTGTAGAAGTAGTTGAAATTTTTTCCTTAGTGGTTTTCAATCCTAGGGTCATAATCCTACAGCAACACAGTGCTTTCGATACCATCTGTAAGATCCTCCTTTGTAAAGCAAAAGGATCCTGTGATTGCAATGCTAGTCCTGGATCATTGCTAGCATCCACAGTTTAAGATGAAGTACACAGATACAAAGGTCATTTATTACATCCATTCCAGAGATAAAACATAGTCTTTTACAACACATGGCCACAGGCCTAATACAAGAGTTTTGGAATAAGTAAATAAACACAAGTCTTCATCTTCATGTGCCACAGGCAAGCATGTTGAGTGTAGACTCATGACTCCTAATCATCATCGGAGTAACCTGCAACATCACAAGTTACAGCCACAGTGGGTCAATACTTTGGAATAGTATTGGCAAGTGATACCTTAGTAATTTTAAGTGGACTATATTACTATATGCATTTTGGCTAAGTGTAGCTTGGCTTGCTTTGCTTGAAAATAGGTTTTTCCTATTAGTTGAAAAACACTAAGTTTTTCTTTGTCAAAAACTTTCCCAAGAAACCACCAATAGACATTGGGGTCCTTCACCCTTGTTCACCCACAAGTTTTACTTAGAAGTTGGAGTGATGAGATTCTTGTAGCTTCAGCTTGAAGACGATGGCCTCTGTAGTAGGCTCCGTCTGGCGTCCGGGCTGGTTCACCTTGAAGCCCCAGAGGTCCTTCCTCTCGAACTTGGTGAGTGGATGCACCATGATGGTGGGAAGAGGGAGATCGAGCAAAGTGGTAAGCTCAACGATACGAGGACCAAAACGGGTAACCTAGAACTCCTCAACAGTGCTAATGGTGATAGGCATCTATTTATAAGATAGAAAAGTTAGGACAACACAATTTAAGATAAAACAAATCAAACATGTCATACATATCCATGGAACACAAAATCACACAAGTCATGCATACATGAATCCATTACATCAATCAAGGTCCAAACTTATTTAAGGTATCATTTTGGAAAATAAGGTGATAGGTGGTGGTCCAACTAACGAGGTGTGTTTACAATCCTATCTCACTGGATCTGTTGGCTAAAACAATGTTCCTAGAGGCAATCAACCTATCTTGTTCACATGATTCCATCACTAAGTCTATAATATCTCCCCTTAAGGTTTGGTTGGTGGCTTCCAACTCTTGGGTATGTTCCTTCTCTTTCTCTAAGTCTTTTTGGAGGTTGAGCATTCTGCACTTGACTCTAGCACTAAGTTCTTTGATAGTCCTCCAAGCTGCTTCTCTTCGACTCAAAGAATGTGGTGTGCATCAGTGTTGGTGTACATGAATCCTCTTTCTTTGTGGTTGTCTTCCTTGCTTTTGTACAAGTGAAGTTGCACCCACCAATACTCCACTCCTTCATCCATCACTGGGAAGCCTTTTACACATGCACCATGTGCTTCCATTGCCACCATGAGGTCCTTGAGAATTTTGGGAAACTGGGTTTCACACTCCAAGGTCATGGTCATGAGTGGTCCTTTCTTCACAAGTTGATGGAGTTCATCTACAAATAGAGATGAGAATGAGAAGATTAGAAAAGTTTACGAGAAGAATAGACAAGTGTAGAAGTAGTTGAAATTTTTTCCTTAGTGGTTTTCCAATCCTAGGGTCATAATCCTACAGCAACACAGTGCTCGATACCATCTGTAAGATCCCTCCTTTGTAAAGCAAAAGGATCCTGTGATTGCAATGCTAGTCCACGGATCATTGCTAGCATCCACAGTTTAAGATGAAGTACAGATACAAAGGTCATTTATTACATCCATTCCGTAGATAAAACATAGTCTTTTACAACACATGGCCACAGGCCTAATACAAGAGTTTTGAATAAGTAAATAAACACAAGTCTTCATCTTCATGTGCCACAGGCAAGCATGTTGAGTGTAGACTCATGACTCCTAATCATCATCGGAGTAACCTGCAACATCACAAGTTACAGCCACAGTGGGTCAATACTTTGGAATAGTATTGGCAAGTGATACCTTAGTAATTTTAAGTGGACTATATTACTATATGCATTTTGGCTAAGTGTAGCTTGGCTTGCTTTGCTTGAAAATAGGTTTTTCCTATTAGTTGAAAAACACTAAGTTTTTATTTGTCAAAAACTTTCCCAAGAAACCACCAATAGACATTGGGGTCCTTCACCCTTGTTCACCCACAAGTTTTACTTAGAAGTTGGAGTGATGAGATTCTTGTAGCTTGAAGGCGATGGCCTCTGTAGTAGGCTCAAAATGGCGTCCGGGCTGGTTCACCTTGAAGCCCAGAGGTCCTTCCTCTCGAACTTGGTGAGTGGATGCACCATGATGGTGGGAAGAGGGAGATCGAGCAAAGTGGTAAGCTCAACGATACGAGGACCAAAACGGGTAACCTAGAACTCCTCAACAGTGCTAATGGTGATAGGCATCTATTTATAAGATAGAAAAGTTAGGACAACACAATTTAAGATAAAACAAATCAAACATGTCATACATATCCATGGAACACAAAATCACACAAGTCATGCATACATGAATCCATTACATCAATCAAGGTCCAAACTTATTTAAGGTATCATTTTGGAAAATAAGGTGATAGGTGGTGGTCCAACTAACGAGGTGTGTTTACAATCCTATCTCACTGGATCTGTTGGCTAAAACAATGTTCCTAGAGGCAATCAACCTATCTTGTTCACATGATTCCATCACTAAGTCTATAATATCTCCCCTTAAGGTTTGGTTGGTGGCTTCCAACTCTTGGGTATGTTCCTTCTCTTTCTCTAAGTCTTTTTGGAGGTTGAGCATTCTGCACTTGACTCTAGCACTAAGTTCTTTGATAGTCCTCCAAGCTGCTTCTCTTGCTGACTCAAAGAATGTGGTGTGCATCACAGTGTTGGTGTACATGCAGAATCCTCTTTCTTTGTGGTTGTCTTCCTTGCTTTTGTACAAGTGAAGTTGCACCCACCAATACTCACTCCTTCATCCATCCGGAGCCTTTTACAGCTGCACCATGTGCTTCCATTGCCACCATGAGGTCCTTGAGAATTTTGGGAAACTCAGTTTCACACTCCAAGGTCATGGTCATGAGTGGTCCTTTCTTCACGGCTTCGTTGATGGAGTTCATCTACAAATAGAGATGAGAATGAGAAGATTAGAAAAGTTTACGAGAAGAATAGACAAGTGTAGAAGTAGTTGAAATTTTTTTCCTTAGTGGTTTTCCAATCCTAGGGTCATAATCCTACAGGCAACACAGTGCTCTGATACCATCTGTAAGATCCCTCCTTTGTAAAGCAAAAGGATCCCTGTGATTGCAATGCTAGTCCCTGGATCATTGCTAGCATCCACAGTTTAAGATGAAGTACACAGATACAAAGGTCATTTATTACATCCATTCCAGAGATAAAACATAGTCTTTTACAACACATGGCCACAGGCCTAATACAAGAGTTTTGGAATAAGTAAATAAACACAAGTCTTCATCTTCATGTGCCACAGGCAAGCATGTTGAGTGTAGACTCATGACTCCTAATCATCATCGGAGTAACCTGCAACATCACAAGTTACAGCCACAGTGGGTCAATACTTTGGAATAGTATTGGCAAGTGATACCTTAGTAATTTTAAGTGGACTATATTACTATATGCATTTTGGCTAAGTGTAGCTTGGCTTGCTTTGCTTGAAAATAGGTTTTTCCTATTAGTTGAAAAACACTAAGTTTTTCTTTGTCAAAAACTTTCCCAAGAAACCACCAATAGACATTGGGGTCCTTCACCCTTGTTCACCCACAAGTTTTACTTAGAAGTTGGAGTGATGAGATTCTTGTAGCTTCAGCTTGAAGACGATGGCCTCTGTAGTAGGCTCCGTCTGGCGTCCGGGCTGGTTCACCTTGAAGCCCCAGAGGTCCTTCCTCTCGAACTTGGTGAGTGGATGCACCATGATGGTGGGAAGAGGGAGATCGAGCAAAGTGGTAAGCTCAACGATACGAGGACCAAAACGGGTAACCTAGAACTCCTCAACAGTGCTAATGGTGATAGGCATCTATTTATAAGATAGAAAAGTTAGGACAACACAATTTAAGATAAAACAAATCAAACATGTCATACATATCCATGGAACACAAAATCACACAAGTCATGCATACATGAATCCATTACATCAATCAAGGTCCAAACTTATTTAAGGTATCATTTTGGAAAATAAGGTGATAGGTGGTGGTCCAACTAACGAGTTGTGTTTACAATCCTATCTCACTGGATCTGTTGGCTAAAACAATGTTCCTAGAGGCAATCAACCTATCTTGTTCACATGATTCCATCACTAAGTCTATAATATCTCCCCTTAAGGTTTGGTTGGTGGCTTCCAACTCTTGGGTATGTTCCTTATCTTTCTCTAAGTCTTTTTGGAGGTTGAGCATTCTGCACTTGACTCTAGCACTAAGTTCTTTGATAGTCCTCCAAGCTGCTTCTCTTGCTGACTCAAAGAATGTGGTGTGCATCACAGTGTTGGTGTACATGCAGAATCCTCTTTCTTTGTGGTTGTCTTCCTTGCTTTTGTACAAGTGAAGTTGCACCCACCAATACTCCACTCCTTCATCCATCACTGGGAAGCCTTTTACACAGCTGCACCATGTGCTTCCATTGCCACCATGAGGTCCTTGAGAATTTTGGGAAACTCAGTTTCACACTCCAAGGTCATGGTCATGAGTGGTCCTTTCTTCACGGCTTCGTTGATGGAGTTCATCTACAAATAGAGATGAGAATGAGAAGATTAGAAAAGTTTACGAGAAGAATAGACAAGTGTAGAAGTAGTTGAAATTTTTTTCCTTAGTGGTTTTCCAATCCTAGGGTCATAATCCTACAGGCAACACGATTGCTCGATACCATCTAAGATCCTCCTTTGTAAAGCAAAAGGATCCCTGTGATTGCAATGCTAGTCCCTGGATCATTGCTAGCATCCACAGTTTAAGATGAAGTACACAGATACAAAGGTCATTTATTACATCCATTCCAGAGATAAAACATAGTCTTTTACAACACATGGCCACAGGCCTAATACAAGAGTTTTGGAATAAGTAAATAAACACAAGTCTTCATCTTCATGTGCCACAGCAAGCATGTTGAGTGTAGACTCATGACTCCTAATCATCATCGGAGTAACTGCAACATCACAAGTTCTGACCAGTGGGTCAATACTTTGGAATAGTATTGGCAAGTGATACCTTAGTAATTTTAAGTGGACTATATTACTATATGCATTTTGGCTAAGTGTAGCTTGGCTTGCTTTGCTTGAAAATAGGTTTTTCCTATTAGTTGAAAAACACTAAGTTTTTCTTTGTCAAAAACTTTCCCAAGAAACCACCAATAGACATTGGTGTCCTTCACCCTTGTTCACCCACAAGTTTTACTTAGAAGTTGGAGTGATGAGATTCTTGCAGCTTCCATGTCTTGATGCTCAATTTGTCCATTGCCATGGACTTGGCTAAGTACTTAGATTTTCCATCTGCAGAGATTGTGCACTCTCCCCACCAGACTTGGTTTCCCAAGACAGGTCCTTTCAGAAGCCTTTCCTTAGTCAAATGGATGCGCTCCAACCTATCATTCCCACTACCACCAACTGTCCAAGTGACTAAGTTCTAGCAACCTATATGATCATGGCAGAGCCCATATTGCCAAGTGGTTGCACTGTAAGCTTTCTCAACACTTGGCCTCCAAATCCCTTTGTGCCTGGGTGGCATACCACAAGTGAGATACACAAGCCATATCCATGGCCTTGTGTAACCACTCAACCAAAAACCACCAATTCAAGTCCCATTCCACCCAGGGGGTTCATTGACTTAGTTGTTTTATTAAGAAAATCATAAGTCCAAAAGACTTAGAATTTATTTTCATCATAGCATGTACATACTTTACCAACCCTTGGTTTGCTACTAGCTAGGCTAAGCATGGCATACTAACTTAACTTAGGTAATTCCCTAGCAATTCTACAATACTACAACTACTTAGGATTTCCCAACATAGCATTTGGCAAAAGTAGCATGCAAGACTTAGCAAAAATAATTCTAATGCTTATTCAAAATAAAGGGGTGGAAATATCATGAAGTATCACTTGCCTTGGTAATGGGGAGAGCAGCACTCTTCACAATCACAGTCACTAGCAAAATCTACACAAAGTTTGTAGCACAAAATTACACACAATTCATATACAAACAAAAATATGAATGCATGCATGCAAGAAAATGCTAAGTGATGATTTTTGAAAACTCCACCAAGCAAGTGCATGATACAGAAACATAACCAAGTCAAATACTTGCTAACTAAACTTATTTAGCACTAAAACCATTTGCTAACAAAATCTATACTCAAAATGGACCTAAATATGTTTCTGCATACAAATTCATTTTAACAGAAACTTTTTGTTAAACACACTGCAGATTGAGAAAGGGCTTGACTCACTGATTCCAACGGTATAAAATTTGCAAAAATCTAACGTGGGAATCTCAAGTTATAGCCATTTGAAAATTGGATCTAAATCTGATTTGAATTCTAATTTTAAATCCAACCCTAGACACGCGTCACGATTTTACTGGTGCGTACCGGTTCGCACCGGATCACCCTTCCGCGCCGTTGGATCTAACTATCGCTGCACGGCTCAGATCTATCCATACCCCTTCGTTAAGTGAACTATTTCTACGCGCTGGATCTGGATCTGACGGCTAAGAATCTTCTAACCAGAAACGAGCGGCGCTAGCGGCGGCGGCTGGCGGCGGCGCGTCAGTTAGCGGCGGCGCTGGCGCTCTAGGTCGCCCGGGGAAGAAAGAAGGCGCTTACCAGAATCGCAGGATGCTGCCGATGCTCAAGGTGGCGATGGTTCGTCGAGGCGCCACGACACGGCAGATTTCTCGTCGAGTTGAGACGCGTCAACGCAGTCGGTCGTCGACGTTGGCGAGGTTCCTCGTCATGCTAAGCCAAAATAGGGGTACTGTTAGATGCGCACAACGATGTAGATTATAGGTGTACCAGTCAGAGGGCAAGGGGCGGTGGCTACTTACGGAGGGAGGTCGCCGAAGTTGTGCAGAGAATGGTGGCGGCCGGTCGTCGACGTTTGTGGCATCCCGCAAAAACACTACTAGAAAATCGCGTTGATTTCGTGCATTGCATCATCATGACATCATCATACATCTATCTGTCTAAAACTATTTTGCTAAAAGACCTACTTTGTTTTCTATATTAATATCCTCCCCCTTTGTTCAAACCAAATCGTCGGTCCAGCTAGATCTTTTATTTATCAAAAACTAATTACAACAGTTATTTTTAAATTAAATAAAATTTATATTATTTTTAGGGGGCAGCCAACCGGGCCGATCCGACCCAGTCGGCCACCCCCGGCACAATCGGTCCACCTTAAACCCTACCCCAAATCTTTCCTACCTAGTCCTATTCTACCCAGCCACTCCCAGCCCTCCACCTCACCTCCCCAGTCCACCTCACCCCTTGGACCCACAATCCCCACCCGCCGCCACCTCACCAATCCACTCCCCATCCCCTCTCTCTCTCTTCCTCACAGCCAACCCCACCCCACTTCCTCTCACACACGCCACTCCCCAACCCTCTCTCTCGCCACGGTCCCACCGGCCAGCCCCCACTGCCCGCCACACCCCCCAGGCCCCACTCCTCGCGTGGCCGCTCCCCCTGGCCAACCGCGCCCTGCTCCTCTCCCTCCTTCTCTCCCTGCTACCGGGCCCTCTCTCCCTGTCTCTTGCCCCGGCCCCACCTGCAGACCCGTGCCCACCAACTCCCGTACTCATCCTCTGCCCCGCTCCTCCCCACCCCGGCTCTTCCTCCGCGAGTTCCTCCCCCCCGAGCTCTGCACCGGGCCGCCTCCGAGCCGCGTCGCCCACCCCGGCAGCAGCCGCCCCCCTCGCTCGCCGCCAGGGGCTCCCTCTCCGTCGCCTCTCCCTCCCGCAAGCTCGGTCGTGCCGCCGTGCGACCCTGCCGCTCCGTCCTTCCGCCGTCGAGGCCGCCACCGCCTCTAGCTCGTGGCCGGCCCCCGTCGACCTCGCCGCCCCTGCACGCGTCGAGCTCGCCGCAACCGCGTCGCCTTCCTCCTCCCGGCCCCTCCCCGTCGTCTTCCCTCCGTGCCTAGCTCGCCGTCGCCGGTGCCCAAACCGCCGCCCTCGGCACCGCCTCCGTCGCCAGCGACCTCCGCGAGGCCGCCTTCGAGGTCCTCGTCGCCTCGTCCCGCACCACGGGCGGCAGGCCCCTCACCTAGATCCCCCAGGCGGTCCCGCGTCCCCCTCCTCCACCTCCTCGTGCTCGCCCCCGAGCAGGTCCTCGCCATGCGCATCTCCAGCCCGCAACCGCCTGCAGACCCTGCCGCTGCCACGGCCCCCTCTCAGCGCCTCGCTCGCCACCGCGCCGCTCTGCTTCTCGGGCCTTCCTTCGCGCAGCCGGCCCCGCGTATCCCTGCCGGCAAGTCACCTCCAGGGCCCCTGCAGTGCCTCCTTTGCCTTCCCTGAGCGCCCTGCCGACCAGCGCGTCCTCGCGCGCGCCCCTGTCTCCCTGCGCGCTGCTCTTCATCAGTCATGTTCGCCACCAGGGATGTGCTGTTATGGTGCCAAGTTGAGGCTTGCTCGGTCCGGCCCTCCGAAGTCGCCAAGATCTTTCCTGGACAAATCAACACCCAGTTTCGCAAAAGACTGTCCACAAGAGACTGCGAAGCCTCGAGACCGTCACGGAACACCAAGATCTACTTCCCGGAGTCGACGCCCCGAGACCATCACGAGGAGGCGAAACGCCAAGGCCTTCGACACGGAAGACCGAACCCCGTCGACCCTCCCCCCCAAGGTCGTCGACACGGATACGACAAGTACTCCCTCGAGGACGCCGAGTACTTCACCCCGGACACCGAGACCCTGGACGACAAGCTCTCCTTCCCGGAAGCATTGACGCTCGTGCGACCAGATCTACTTCCCCGATCCGAAGACCCTAAATCCCGGAGTCCGAGAACGATCCCGTCGAACCCTGAACCCTGAGACCGACCCGAACCCTCGGAGCCCGAGTTCGCCGAACCCTAATGTGTGAATTCCCTTCCCGAGCCCTATTTTATAATAATATCTAAACCTGTTGCATAGTAATTGTTCATCTTGCATGCATACTTGTCTGTGGGTTGGGGGCATTATGCCGATTCACCTTATAATTAAATATGGGGTCCGTATGCGGGCTTTTCTAGTCTTATATTGGCCCCATTTAAACTGTGTAGCGAACCGGTGCTATCTTTTGCCTTGCTAATCCAACATTTAAAATGCGGGGTATCTAAACAACTTGAACCGTTTAATTAATTGTCGGGACCCCGGTTCCGCTTAATGTTGCCTAATTGCATCGCATCCTTGCCATGTCATACATCATACATGCATCATGCCCGATCTTCTGCCGTAGTATTAAATAGTGCATCCGGTGTTTGTTCTAGTGTTTTGCTTCTTCGCGGATAAGGCCGATGAGTTGATGCGAGTGTCGACCCGATCTTCGGCTGAATCTTCGGCAATGTTTTCAGGCGAGCATCTCCCCCTTTCTACCTATCTTACTTTTATAGTATTTATTCCCTCCTGTTGATCTATTGCTATCTGTGTTGCGTTGCTCTAGTTTCCATACCCGTGTTATCCCTTGAAGCCTTATATTACCTTGGACACATCCTATTACCTGTTGTTTGGTAGGTAGCTGGACTTGCGCGTCGTAGTCGCTTGCTCGAGTGCTGTTGCGTGTCGTCGAGTACCACAGTTGTTGGAGTATGGCCGCATGCTTAATGTTGGAGATGATCTTGGTTTTAAATTTCATAACTTTAATTATTGGTTAAATAACTAATATTGAAGTAGGTAAGCAGAGGCACAGGTGGGCAATAGATGTTATTTAGTTGTTAACCGTCCACTTGTGTCCCGTAGGACCCCGAGTACTTGATACCTGTTCCTTGAATATTCGCGCTATCCACATCCGGGAGGATTATGGGACCCCCCTGAGCCAGAGCTTGATTCATTCTTATTTCTTGGGGCCACAAACTAGTTTGAGGTTCTATTTATGATCCTGTACTTATGCCATGATTTACTGCTTTATTTAAATTGTGCGATGGATAGCACACTGTACTGTTTAGGAAAGCGGAGTGTTTTCGTGGTATCGACAAGCTCGAGTTTTCGGGTTCCCAGTCGTTTACAGCCATTGTCGCAAACCTTGAGTCCGTCTCGGA
Source organism: Avena longiglumis (assembly GCA_030063025.1). NCBI lineage: Eukaryota > Viridiplantae > Streptophyta > Magnoliopsida > Poales > Poaceae > Avena > Avena longiglumis. The sequence continues at coordinate 107,305,153 of CP125974.1, forward strand.
GTCAGCTAGCTTCGTTGCGGGTGTACTCAATGGGGTGGCCCCCTGAAATATTTCTGAATCTTGTGATTGCTTTGTCGTGAAGGCCTCGTTGGGTTTTGATTTGGTTTTTCCGAGGTTGATCGAGTGTGTGTTGCTATTTGTGCACCCCTGCAGGGTAAAACTTTCTGAAAGCCGTGTTCGCGGTTATGGACGACTTGGAGCACAGTATCTCGATCATAGACAACTATAACTAAATTAGTGCTATAAATTTGACTTTATAATGACTAGTAATCAGCGTCAGTATAATGGAATGGCTAAATAAAAACTGCCAACAATTGCTTGTTTGGGGTGACGCTTGTTACCATTGTACCTGACTAGTAAGTATGGCAACTATAACGGAATGGCTAAATAAAAGTGCCAACAACTGCTGGGTTTTGGGTTATCTCATGCTAATCGTATCTGACTAGTAAGTACTACAACTACAATGGAATGGTTAATTAAAACGGCCCACTGCTTATTATATCCGGATGACTCATGCTATCTATACCTGTCTAGTAATTGCTGCAACGATAACTGAATAAATAAAACTGCCCACTGTGTGAGTTCCTCGGTTGACTTTCTCGTTTGGTCTCGAGGGGGAAATACCAGGATGGGTTTGTTTGGTGTTAGTATCAGGTTGGTTCCGACTAGGTCTTTCTCATCCCTATCTGATAGCCGCCAGTTATATCGAGTCTCTATAGGGTGTTTAGTGCATGCTGCGCTGCCGCTTCAGTCCACCATACCTATGTAGGCGAGGACCGCCGAATTCTAGCCTCGCCGTGTACTGGCCTCGATCTTCGCTCTCTCTTTTTCTTTTGCCCTTTGTCGGCACCTTTTGTTTTAGCAGGTTTTGAGATCGCCGTCGTTGGGTTACCCTTCCGGCTTGGCTGGCAGTTATGGACTCCATTGGTTATTCTTCAGGGCTCTTAGCTCAATTTGCATCTTGTCCGTACTCGGACGCTATATCGTTTTAAAGGTGATTTGGATCTTTGTATTGTATATCTGTATTCTTGACTCTTTGAGTCGCTGTTGTATATATCTGTTCTGTGGGTCCCATCGAGGACTGTTGTGTAATGTTATTACTTCGTATTCCACCCGCACGAAAGTTCCTGGTGGGCACCTTTGAATCGTTTCTATGCGGGTTTGGCGGAAGCGCTGAAACCTGCATAGGGTCGATTCTGAGGGTGTTACAACGTTGCTGGAGCTACGAATCATGCTGAAACCTGCATAGGGTCGATTCTGAGGGTGTTACAACGTTGTAAAATTTGAAAAATGGTTTTTGAAACCATTTCCAATTTGTAAAATTTTGGTTCAAAACCACAATCAATCCCTTCTATGAGGAAGACAAACAAGTTAGGTTTAAAATCCCTCAAACTTTCAAATGGTGATGGCCATTTGATTTAAATCTGCTCGCATAAAATCATAGCACTTTGTGCTTCTGTTTTTCTAAAATGAGTTTATAATTGTTCTCAAATCTATATGCATGCATGAATGATATGCAAACTTTGAAATTATGATTTTAGGGATGTTACAGTTTTACATCGTGATACTTAGCACATAACGTCAAACTATACTTTGTCTCAATATTTACCCAAATTTCTCAATTGCAACAGGATAATTTTAAACAAAGTGGTCTCAATTTGGTTTTCACTAACCCTTTTGTCTCACTTTTGAAATGATTAATATAACCAACTTATCACTATTTAGTAACTAACCTCACATGATCACTCCAAATGACTAATCAGATTCTATTTGCTAACTTAAACCAAAGCTTATGTAAATTTTCTAGTACCTATGACTTCTATCATAGTTCTACCATGCTATTTTCTTACTTCTACCTCAAGATAATTTATTATTTACTTGTCATTTTTACACCTACATCATGGTTTCGGAGCTAATATCACCATGATCATGCTATGTTTTACCAACTTATCATGATTTAAGAGCTAATCTAACCATGATATCTTTGTTTCACACTACACTATTATTAAATCTTAACATAATTTCACTTCATCACGTAGAATTCGCAAGTGAATCCCACATGATTACTACTCATTACCTCAACATTTATCCTGATGATATTCATCATGTTGTCTTTGGTTAACAAATAACATTAAAATTCCCCAATGCTACTTGAATTTTAGAGTTAGGCTACACCATTAAGACTACTTCCATATGAAGTCTTACACTTTCCTACGGTATCTTGGTGGTTTATGTCTTCTTCGGAACACACTACATAGCACTATACTGAGAAAAGATAAAATATTTACTTCGAAGAAAGATGCGTATGGCATTTGGTGACGAAGTTATTCTCAAGGGGATACTCATCACCAGTCATAAGATCATTTGGTTTAGATAAGATGGCTCATGTAGTCACTATCCAACCTACATATCTTCGTAAAATGTTTTCAATCCTAAGGTCAAAGCATATGCTCTGATACCAACTGCGGTGACCCAGCATACCACTACATGATGTAGTACACTATAGTCATTGACATAACACCAATGAAACACAACAGGTCCAAGACATGACTATAGGTTACAACTCAACTCTTTACACAAGATTCAGAGAACATTCTAGGTTAAAGAGAGAGAAAGGAACTTCTTACAAAGAAGAATTAGAAATAAATAACTCAAAAACTATCATATTATTAAGACTAGTATCTTAACTAATGGTCTGGCTATTGCAATACATTATAGAAGTAGGTTCTATGGCTAGAGATTATATTCCTATCTAATCAGTAACTTCGTCTTCACTTGAGTTGATGTATATGTTGACTTTCTTGACTTCATTGAAGAGCTTTAGATTTTGATGATGATTCCTGGAGCATAACTTGATGTATATGTCGTCTTAATGGCTTCAGAATCTAGCAAGGGTTAAGAAGATACGTTGACGGCGTACTCGGCAAGTTCACTAGAAAAGTGTTTGATGCACTATATAAACAACCATAGACCGTGGAGTGCAATACAACTTTTCATAAACATTGCTTCAAAGGTTGCTTTTATTACGAAAAGCTATGTCCGTCGACCTTCGCGGCTTTAGAACTTTCATGGAGTTCCTTTCCGCGTTAGCAGCTCCTTCTGGAGCAGGAGTAACAATTATTCTTACACTTTCTGCAGTGCGTTACTTTACCCATGAGAGATCAAATCCTTGTTGCAAGGCGATATTTCCGTCCACACTTCCTGTGGAGTGGGGCCTGTAGATTATCCAAGCCAATCATTGCCCCCTTCGCGACCTCGCATGCCTCCTTGGTGTACACCATGCCCACATATTGAATTACGGCAATGGTTTGTATAGACCGTTAGATGCTAGAACTATCGTGGGACGTTGAGGTTCCACCCATATCTGCATATCCTCTCAAGTACCAATTAATATACGCTATGAGGATAACAACCACCTGCACATCAAGCTACATGCGAGAGGAAGAAGATCGGTGACTTCTCTCCCATTCCAAATCTCATGGTTAGCAGCGTAATATAAGGCGCAAGAATCACTGGCGACATTGGTTGTTAAGTCCTAGATAATATGTTCCTTTACCACCTAAACACTTATAGTAGGTTATTACCTCATGGTAAATAATCTATAATCATATTATTATGAAAATAGTGTTTTCTATCCTTTTTCAAATGCAGGTGATAACCTTTGGATTTGCAAAATAATGAAAATAATCAAAGGACATGAGAAGTGTGAACTTGCCTTTTGTGATTGCAGATTATGCACTCACGGTCTTCAAGACAATATAAGATCCAATATCTAAAATCGCATCCTTGGTCGGTAGGACTAATGTTTAAAGCAAGATTCTATTATGCATAAGTAATGTAATGCAATTTCGTAAACTCGAATCCCGGGGTTAACGTTGTTCTTGGGTTTGGATACTGGAAATGGTTACTTTAGAATGTGTTGTCCTTTTTAGATCTTCCAGTATCCAAACCCAAGAACAACGTTAACCCCGGGATTCGAGTTTACGAAATTGCATTACATTACTTATGCATAATAGAATCTTGCTTCTTTAAACATTAGTCCTTATCGGACCAACGATGCTGATTTCAGATATTGGATCTTATATTGTCTTGAAGACCGTGAGTGCATAATCTTGCAATCACAAAAGGCAAGTTCACACTTTCTCATGTCCTTTGATTATTTTCTCTCAAGTATTTTGCAAATCCAGTGTTGTCATCACCTGCATTTGAAAAAGGATAGAAAACACTATTTTCATAATAATATGATTATAGATTATTTACCATGAGGTAATAACCTACTATAAGTGTTTAGGTGGTAAAGGAACATATTATCTAGGACTTAACAACCAATGTCGCCAGTGATTCTTGCGCCTTATATTACGCGTTAACCATGAGATTTGGAATGGGACGGAGAAGTCAGCTGTATCTTCTTCCTCTCGCATGTAGCCGGATGTGCAGGTCATGGCTGTTATCCTCATAGCGTGCATATTAATTGGTACTTCGTAGAGGATATGCAGCATATGGGTGGGAACCCTCAACGTCCCACGATAGTTCTAGCATCTAACGGTCTATACAAACCATTGCCGTAATTCAATATGTGGGCATGGTGTACACCAAGGAGGCATGCGAGGTCGCGAAGGGGGCAATGATTGGCTTGGATAATCTACAGGGCCCCACTCCACAGGAAGTGTGGACGGGAAATATCGCCCGGTTGTGCAACAAGGATTTGATCTCTCATGGGTAAAGTAACGACCGCAGTGTAAGAATCAGAATTTGTTACTCCTGCTCTGTGAAGGAGCTGCGAACGCGGCGGGAAAGGAACTCCATGAAAGTTCTGGTAAAGCCGTGAAGGCTGACGGACATAGCTTTTCAGAATAAAAGCAACCTTTGAAGCAATGTTTATGAAAAGTTGCATTGCCTACGACCTACGGTCTATGGTTGTCGATATAGTGCATCAAACACTCCTTTTCTAGTGAACTTGCTGAGTACGCTCGTACTCAACGTATCTTCTTAACCCTTGCTAGATTCTGAAGCCATTAAGACGACATATACATCAAGTTATGCTCCAGGAATCATCATCAAAATCTAAAGCTCTTCAATGAAGTCAAGAAAGTCAACATATACATCAACTCAAGTGAAGACGAAGTTACTGATTAGATAGGAATATAATCTCTAGCCATAGAACCTACTTCTATAATGTATTGCAATAGCCAGACCATTAGTTAAGATACTAGTCTTAATAATATGATAGTTTTTGAGTTATTTATTTCTAATTCTTCTTTGTAAGAAGTTCCTTTCTCTCTCTTTAACCTAGAATGTTCTCTGAATCTTGTGTAAAGAGTTGAGATGTAACCTATAGTCATGTCTTGGACCTTTTGTGTTTCTGTTGTACCACTCTGAGGGATGTAATACTAGTGAGTAAAGCATGATCATTATAATCCTTTGATCCTTTATAGTTTAGGTTTCCAGTTGGCTAATCAAGGCTTCATTAATACAACATTATAGTTGTATTGAAATTATCTTCTGTTTATCCCTTTTGGACTAAGAGATAATATTCATTGACTATACCTGCTTGATCCAATAAGATTGCTCCTTGGTAACTATCTTAAATATTCATCCTTGGAATCCTCTTTGTTACCATTTGAATATATATTCCAATTAACACTTCTATCATTACAAGAGTGAATTAACTCCATCAATTATCTCATTGATCTTATTCTCCTCCAACACCCCCATCCTATAGATGATATTTAAATCTAGCATTACAATTTACCCCTTCTTACTTATTTCTTTACATGCCTAAACTGAATGCTATGATATGGTCAAGAGTTGATAGATCAAGAATTTATAGGTTAAAAATTAGTGAATCAATAATTGATTACTCAACATTGATGAACAACAAATATTGAAATAGGATTCCATAAGGATTGGTATGGAAAGAAAGATATATTGTGAATGGTCTTGACTTGATTCCTTTCCTACTGAAACTCACTAAAGAGTCAAGATTGTATTACCATGATGTTCATGGTATAAATAGATGAGATTAAGATGTAGTTGTTACATTCCTATTACTTAAGTTATATTTATAACTTGGTATTCATGAGTTGTTCTAGTGAATACTATGATATGATCACCTAAGGATCAAATATAATTCATCAAGTAATGTATCAGGGTTTAATTTTATTACATTTGTTCTACCCTTAGATCAAATCATGTTTACCCAGAATAAGGTTTTAGCAAAGGTCATATTGAAACTTATCACAGTCAACTTGATGATCTACTCCAATTCCATCAAGTTGAGAGAAGCTTCAATCACTTTGACAAGTTCTGTTCAAAAGCACGAAAATTATTCAGATTTTCTATGCATGAATGCAATGCACACATCTAGGTTCAGCTTATTTGAAAGCTCTAATGCTAGGATGTTACATTCTGGCAGGGTCCCGCCCTCGAGGTAGGCGATGTATGGCGTGGTCAAGTCGCTGGGTTCTGCGACCATGGCGACTAGAGTGGGCTCTAGTTGTAGCGGGATCTCAAGGTCGATCTCCTTCGGCGGACAGACGGATGGCTCGTGGATGGTGTTGACAAAGAAACCAGCGGGTGGCATTTGAAGAGTCGACCCGATATGAGAGAGGGCATCGAACTCCTCATTCTTGCGCCGGTCGATCCACTAAACAGAATAGCCGGCGAAGTGGCCCCCCAGCTGGTCCACTACTTGGCGGTAAGCCGCCATGGTGGGGGAGACGGCATCGCAGGTACCGGCAACTTGCACGGCGATGAGGTTGGAGTCGCCGTAGCACCGTAGGCGATTGACGTTCATCTCCTTGGCGGTCCTCATGCCGTGAAAGGAGGGCCTCGTACTCGGCCATGTTGTTGGTGCAGGCGGTGAAGTCGAGGTACATCACGTAGCGGAGCTTGTCGCCTTTGGGCGAGGTGAGTATGATTCATGCTACTGCGCCGTCGAAGTGAAGCGACCTGTAATGGAGGTATGGCAGTTTATCTGGCTGTTGCGCCTCTTCCCAGTTGGCGAGGAAGTCCGCGAGGGCCTGCGACTTGATCGCTTTATGTGGATCATATTTGATGTTGTGGATGCCGATTTCGACGGCCCACTTGGCGACTCGCCTAGTCGTCTAGAGGTTGCGGATGATGTCCTGCAATGGCGCAGAGGAGACGACCGTGATTGGGTGCTCCTGGAAGTAGTGCGGTAGCCGCCGCTGGGCTCAGAAGACCGCGTACACCAGTTTTTGGTATCGTAGGTAGCGCTGTCGCGAGTCGATGAAAACCTCGGTGATGTAGTAGACTGGGCACTGCACGGGGCGCTCCCTTCCCTCCTCTGGTCGCTCGACGACCATGACGGTGCTAACCACTCGCTCAGACGCCATGACTTAGACGAGCATCAGCTCCTTTTCGAAGGGGGCGACGAGTAGCGGTGCTGCGAGTAGCACTTCTTTGAGTGCATGGAGCGTGTAGTCTGCCTCCTTGTCCCATTGGAACATGGGGTTCTTGCGCATCAGGCAGTAGAGAGGCATTGCCTTCTCGCCCAGTCGGGGGATGAAGCAGCTGAGATCCGCGACTCACGCAGCCAACTTCTGGATGTCACGGAGGAACTCGGGTTTGCCGAGCCGAGTGATCTTGTCGATCTTGGCGGGGTTCACCTCGATGCCTCGTTTGGAGACTACGTACCCCAGTAGCTGTCTAGTGGGTACACCGAAGGTGAACTTCTCTGGGTTGAGCTTGATCTTGTACCTCCGCAGGTTTGCGAAGGTTTCGGCCAGGTCGACAAGTAGATTGCTCTGGAGATTGGACTTGACCACCACGTCATCGATGTAGACGTGGATGTTGCGGCCGATTTGGCTCGCGAGGCACTCCTGCATGCACCGCTGGTAGGTCGCTCCAGCGTTCTTGAAGCCTAACGTCATGGTGGTGTAGCATAAGGCACCGAATGGCGTGATGAATGTCGTCTTCTCGTCGTCCTCGACCGCCATTTTAATCTGGTTGTAACCAGAGTACGTGTCGAGGAAGCACAGTGACTCCGCGCCCACGGTCGAGTCGATGATCTGATTGATGCGCAGGAGGACGAACTGCTCCTTTGGGAAGGTGCTGTTGAGGTTTGTGTAGTCAATACACATTCTCCAGGTCTTGTTTTTCTTTTTTACCAGGACTAGATTTTCCAGCCACTTGGAGTACTTAATGGGCCGGATGAAGCCTGCAGCAAGTAGACACTCCACCTCCTCGGTGTCGTGGTATTGCCGAAGAGTACGCCATGAAGGGGTCCTCATAGTGCGTGTTTAGAGACGTGGGGGAAGGCGGACGGTTGACGGGTATGAGGTAACACAGCTTACCTAGGTTCAGATCCCACAACGGTGGCGGAATCCTACTCCTGCTATAAATCACTATAATGGCAATACGCCGAGTTACAGAGATAGGTTCGTTGTGTGAGGTGTATGTTAATCGATGCCCTAAAGGCTCCCATAGGCCTGACTTATATATTCTCCACGTCCTAGGGTTACAGGGAAAAGTCCTAGCCGGAAAGGTTACAGAGTCCTACACCACCTATTACTAGTCTAGCGTGTCTTGTACTCCAAGGCTCTGGGTACGCTGGTGACTCCACCATAGCCTTCCTTTATCCGGCATGGACCTCCCTTCTGTATCCATCTAACTGGGCGGCCCAGCAGGCCATGGGCCATGCTACCAACTGTGGGCCATCCGGGTTATCCGGATAGACGACATGCTATGAGGATACCCATATAGCATATCCCCAACAGTAACCCCCGGAGAACTCCGAGATCTTGCGCCATCTTGCCTCTTCATGTTGAATGCTCCTTCTAGATGGATGTCGGCAAATCGTCAAGAAACATCTTGTAGTCCTCCCAGAGAACCCTGCAAGGTTTTCTCCGTCTTCAATTCGTAAGTCAGAGAATTGCTGAATCTTCCATCGTACTCTTCCGTAGCCGGACCGGATCCGTCCATGCCGGAATCTTCTGATGTGATGGTTCATCTGCCAGTGATAGTTAGGGCGACGTAGGCATAGGTCAGCAACGCCTCGTACCTCACACATGCAGAGAACGCAATCATGTCCACTTTTCCCGCGCGAGCGATACGAACTGTTGGTGGCGAGGTTGGTATGTGGCGAAATTTCCGCGCACGTCCCCGCACACGTCGTCTACGCGACAACCATTCGATCCAGCTGCACGAATCTTGATGCTGGAGACCATAAATAGTAACTGTGGTGGAAAAAATTCACTTTTTCACCTCATTCTCCCCTGCATCATCTTCTTCCTCCAGCGAGCGCCTCTTCGAGCTCTCCGCGCAACGTGCGAAAAACCCTAGCTTTTCAATCTTTCCACCACCGTCGACACACCAATGGCCAGCAGCAGCTCCTCCCTTCCGATGGTGGTGTAAAGCGGTACAAAGGCAAAGACGAGCGAGCTAGCCCGTCGTCGTGTCCCCAGAGGGCTTGGTCATCCCCAAGTCCACGGTGGTCGAAACCACCAGCGGCGACCATAAATCGGCGTCGCTGGAGCTACTGGAGGAGTACGATTCGCACAAGGGCGACTGGAGCGGTTCGGACATTACGGACCGTGACATCAAAGAGCTGATCATCAAGGGCTACCTCCCCGCGACGGAGGGGCTCGCCTGGCGGGCGACGCCGGCCGGCGAGGTCACACCTTCTCCCCAAGCCGGAGAAAAAGTGTACCTTAAAGCACAACTGGTACACAACATCTCCTTGCCCATCTCCAACTTCTTCCTTGCTGTCCTGAATCATTACCAAGTACAGCCACAGAACCTCTCTCCCAATAGCATCCTAGCGCTTAGCAACTACATGGTGCTTTAGGAGGGATACCTAGGGGTTAGGCCTAGGCTAGACCTCTTCATATACTTCTTTACCATCAAGCGCGAAGCCGGAGCCAGCAAGGACGAACTTAGAAATTGTGGCACCATTAGCTTCAAGATCCGTCCTGGACGGCGGTTCCCCGACATCGTCGGCCATGAGTCCTGCAAGAACTGGCAATAGACGTACTTCTACGGCCCAGATGTCCCTCTGGACGGCCAAGAACACTGGTGGAAACAACCCCATGCGTCCCGGTTGGTAAGCGGCATTAGTCCCGGTTGCCCAATCGGGACGGGGCAATCGGGACTAAAGCCCGAACCTTTAGTCCCGGTTGCCCCACCAACCGGGACAAAAGATCATACTGCGTGGCAGCTGCACTGCGAGGAGGGGGTAGTCGGTTCGTAACAAACCGGGACTAATAACTGGCTACACTGCACCGTCACGAGGAGGGGGCATTAGTCGGTTCGTAACGAACGAACGGGACTAATAACTTCTTTGCCATGGCAGATTTAGCTCATTTCTGCTGCCGCGGCGAATTCATTTTGCACATTTTGTTGCGGCAGCATTTTCGCCACTTTTTGTGCCGCGGCAGAGAATTCATTTAGGTTGTTTTATTGTTTATTTAGTGTTTTGCACTTATCAATGAAGGAACCTTGTATTACACAAGATAATCATGACAATATTACATTCAATACACGGATCGAGTTCATGCACTACATACAAAAGTATTCCCTTGTCTATACACGGATCAAGTTGCTATTTTTACAATCCCTATTGTCTATACACAGCAGAATAGTATTCCCCTTTCGGGTCTAGGACTTCTGCATCCAAGAATCCCGCCAATTCCTCATGAATTGCTCGTATGCGATCCTTTGGCAGAAGACCGTCCCGTGAGCGTTCGATCTGATTTAAAAAGGAGTCGTCTATATGAATGAAACTAAACACAATTTGTTTGAAAATAAAACTATAGAAATTGTTTACATCGTGGAGTTGCTCTAAATTTCTGCCCTTCTCATCGCATCTGCGGATGAACTCACATACATAGTATCCACATAGATTGTTACACGGTCCTCGTCGGGCACTTTACGAGAACATAGTTCAATCAAAATAATAATCAAGCATGATAATAATCGTATCAAAACTAGAATCAAAGAGATGCGCTGGATATAGCTAGTGGTGCTTACATCTAGTTGTTGAAATGTAAGCTCCTCTTTCCAAACACCCCTAGCCTTCTTGGTGAACGTTTCCAATGACGCGTGAGAAAAGCGAATAAAAAGTTATTAAGTACTTGATATCATAAAATTCACTTAACGTTGCCGATATAGTGTCGTAATGATTAGAATTACATTTGAAGTATGCATGTCCTTCCACGTCTCAAGGGTTTATGTTTGAGTCCATGACTAGTACGCGTCCTTTGTCAAGTTGAATGATTAACAGAATATAGTGGAAACTGCGAATGCATAACTAATCAATTATATATTTAACATCGAGTAAGCGAAATAGAAAGTGTATACAAGACAATAACACTCACTCGAAGTTGTAAGGAAAAAGTATTTCCCTTTTTGGTTTCTTGAAACCTTAACTGTACTATATTATCCTCCGTATCACGGGGGCTTATTTTGAGATTAGCTTCATGAACCCAATATGGGTCAATGAAGCCAATATCATAGATTTGTCCTCTTGCATTCGAGAATCTTCATTACGCATATTACGGTATGATTATATACATGCAATAAACAAAGTGAGATAGTGGAGACTAAGTTAATTACGAAATTAGTACTTACAGGACAATAGGCAAGCGATGGCGATTTGTCCAAGGCGTCTTGATTGAATAATTGAAATAGCTCAACAAATTCAATGGATATCATGTCATCACTTTCTTTCCCATGATGCTTTTTTGTAACCCTCGGCACTATCCAGTTAGCCCGGCCCTTGTGGCGTATGTACCATTATGCAATCTTAGCATTTTGTTGAAAGATTATTTACCTCCTCGGGTTTGACGAGAGGTTTGCGTCTTGGTATTTGTATGCTACTTCACTCCGGGAAGAACTCTAATCGGGATAAATCTGGGCAATACTCATACCTTAATGGCGGCTTCTCCGTGTTATTGCAACTACCTCTGGATCATCTTGCTCTTCGCCCCATATTTGCTCGACCCCACATTGGTTTGAGAAATCACCTTGAGAGGGCGCAAGTCTGTTTGCTTGTTCTCCGAGCTGGCAACAGATTTCCAGCTTGCATCGATCGCTCTTCGAGGCTTTTGTGCGCATGTGACTTGAGAATAGAACGCTCATAGTCGATGTGACTTTATTCGGGTTGATGAAGAGTCTTTAGCATTTTCAACACTTTGGCTTTTTCTTCTTTGGTCTTTGGGGAACTCTGGCTCTTTCGGCCGCCTCGACTTAGCGAAAAATCTGCCGTTTCGCATCAACGATCGCCCATGATCTCCTCTTGATCTGATCATAAGCTCTCTTGGGAGGAACCGTTGGTACTTTTGGAAGAGGCTCTTGTTTACGTTTGGCGATCGCCACGGCCTGATGGCGATGCGCTTCGCTTTTATCTGGCGGCGATGGCTCCGTGGCGATGGCTGCACCAGAGCCGGGTGAGGCGACGGAGCCGGGTGAGGCGACGAAGACGGCTGCCGCGGCGGCGACGACCTCACTGGAGACGGGTGAGGCGGCGGCGAAGATGGCCTTGGCGTGTGATTTCGAAGCACGATACAATCCTTCGGCCATAGAATGGTGACGTTTTTTGCGTCACCCAGCACAGTCACATCCCTTCACCAGCAGGGTAGTGAAGATCCAAAACCTCAAAGGTGGGCATGATTTCATCCACGCCGACAACAGCGTAACCCTCTGGAACAGACGACGGTGGTAAGTTGGTGTGGGTCCAATTGGTAGGCATAGCCGACCGCCACCTTCATTGATATGTTCACAACTTTGACATGTAGCTCGCGGTGTGTCATCTCGTGATATCATCCTTTGGGTAATATGAGCCATCGTCGGTTGCATCATCGGCATCGCCATTGTCATCACCGGGACCTCGGTGGAAGCCACACTGCTTTTTCGATTATTCGATAGGCGGTAGCATCGAATGCGGTGTCTTCTGAGATGGGCGCCGTAGTACTTGCTCTTTAAGTGAGTTAATTTCATCTTGTTGTTGCTTTAATCGTTCTTCAATTAAACGCATTCGCTCTTTTCGACTTTCTCGCTTCACGCCGCTTGTCCTTACTCCTCGGCGGCTTCTATCGGGATATTTCTTCCTCTCTTGGGAAACAGTCCTCCATGATTGGGAGCCTATTGTGCCTCGTGTTCGTCCATCATGTTCCTTATTTCCAAGGGCGAGTGTGAGCTCATCATTCTCTCTATCGGGAATGAAGTCCCCATCTTTAACAGCCTTCTTCGCTTTTCTCATCCTCTCGATTGGCAAGGGTCTTCTTTATGTCGTATGGTATATATACACCTCCTTCCGAGTCCAACGTGCCCCATGCCCGTAAAACCAATTCCTTGCACGTTACCCAATCGTCTCTCAGGGGTGATATTTTTATCACGCAGTTCCTGCTCAAGTTTCTCCCACTTAGGAATGCCACCATGTAGCCACCTTGCCCCATAGTATGGTGATACTTCTTGTTAGCGACATTCAGCTTATTCTTCGAACATTTCCTTAGCTTTTTCCGATGTCTTGTATTCCACAAACTCATTGAATGGTTTTATCTTACGGCTGAGTCTTCTTGAAATCCGAGTCTTCTCTTTCACGACATAGTCAAGGTGCAATCTTTTCTTCCAGTTGGTGAAACACTGGGCCATCTTCTTCAAGCCCACTCACGACCTTAGCCTCCATGGCTCTCCCATGTTGTGGCGTCCTCAACTGGATCCTCCGCATTTGGATCCAGCTCTATCTTCGGTAGTTTGAAATTAACCATGAGCCTCTTCCACGAGAAATCTTTGGCGTGGTTAGGGACAAATAAAGATGTTCCCTCTTCATCCGCATTAGCAGGCCTATTCCAATTTCTAATGGTGATCGGATTAAGTCCCTAACGATTACTCGCATTGTGCCACAAATTTGGTTGCGACAACCGGGAGCCGTCGGTCTGCCGTCTTGACGACATCTTGATCTGAACCTCTCATGGTCTTCCAACTTTTTGGTTGGGCCTCGTGCGCTCTTTTCAGTAGATTCCTTGATCAGGAGGGCTAAAAGAAGAAAGATCGTCGTTACTATTTCTATATAGATAGCAGATGATTAATTAATGAATTGATTTATATTACATGCACCTACCGGATGCGTCTTCTCGGTTACACAAGGCATCGCCTTCTCTCATGAGAAAGGCAACACCTTCAACCTCAAACAAGTTGTCTCCGGTAAAGAGGATCACCCTCACGGAGTTGTTCGAACGTTAATCGTCTAAATTATCTTCCCCACGGATCACACCTTGGATCAACTCTTCCTTTTCTTCGTCTCGGCGTGTGGATCCATATTTTACGCATAGGTGGAAAAGCGAATAAGTCAAAGCGGCTAAAGGAGAAAGTTAAGGAGAAACCACGATATATACATACACAATAATAAAAATGAAGAGAACCTAAACCTAGCTACAAAAAGGAAACCGTGTAGTAGATAGGTAACTCTAGCTAAAATCAGCGGTTATCAATATTCCGGAGTTCCGAGGGGTGTAACCTAGTTCGGAGAAACCTCCGATGCATATGAGAGGGGAACCCACATGCACCTAAGGGGTATTAATGATTCCTTATCTAACCACAGTGACTGGCAATGTGAATCGGGTGCAGGGCTACCCATTTGGTGACCGATGGGGCGAAGACCAATAATACCAAACTAATTAATAATACCTAACTAATAATAAACCTAATAATCGAAACACGAAAAGAAAGAAACAATCAACACATGGCATCGATGCAATGCTCAAGCAAGTATGATGATATGACAAGTTAATTTGCATTGGAATGTAACCCTAAGACATGCTCGACGATTTAATCGGGGTTAGCAATTGAAAACCCTAACTCGGGAAACTCGGAACATATGAGAGGGTGCATTTGTTCTTATAATTATACTTGTCATTTAAATTGTTGAACAATGCATGATTATAGGTTAAATAGATAGGTTTCATTTTTCTGAACAATTTGATATATTATTTGTAATTTTCCTGACTTATAAATAAAAGATATTGAATTTACAAGTTTATATCAATTTACGCAATTATTAAATCATTTAAAATTGATTCTTGTGGTCCATTAAAGCCACCGTGGGCCCACGTCCCAATACCACCGTGGAATACGTCGGCCTGCTAGGCCAGCGGCACGCCACCACCAGCAAGGCGCCAATGGCCAGCGCCCAGCAATGGCCACAGCAGTAGCAGCGCCAACACCAACAGCGGCGATGGAGAAAGCAGCGCGCGCTGCAGACCAATGGCGCCAGCTGGCGCCCAGCAGCACCACCACCGAGGAGGAGGCGAGAGAGGCGAGGCGGCCCGTGCAGCAGCGGTGGGGAAAAGCGCGATGCGTCGGCAGGGCGAGCAGAAGCGGCGGCGGGCGGAGAAGGAAGGCGAGGCGGAGACGGAAAGCCTTGACGGCAGCGGCGGTGGCGAGGGCAACTGGCGGCGTCGTCGTCGGCGATGGCGAAGCGAGCGAGTGGGGAAGGAAGAAGAAGAGGAGGCTGCACGCCCTTATAACTAAAGGGCCTTTAGTCGGTTCATGGCTCCAACGGGACTAAAGGGCATACGTCGGTTGGAGCCACCAACCGGGACCTATAGTCCAAATTTTCAGAGTTGAAGGGCGCGAGAGGCTCTTCGTCCGGTTGGTGGCTCCAACCGGACGTATTCCCTATTTTCAAATTTTTCATTATTTTCTCTCTGTTCCCGCCTTATTTTTTATTTTGGGGTTTAAATTTGTAATGTTTTTTAAATGATAATTACTTTGGAATTTAGAAAAACTTTAAACATAAAAAGTGTTTGGATTTGAATAACTAATTCGAAACCATTTTATGTTTTGAAAAATAATTAATGTAACCATTTAAACAACGAACCATTTAAAATTAATAATGAAATAACTTATATTTTTTAAATATTAATTTGGAATTTAGAAAAAGTTTAAACATAAGAAGTGTATGGATTTGAATAAATAATCCAAAACCAATTTCTATTTTTAAAAAATAATTAATGTAACCATTTAAAATTAATTAACTTATATTTTTGAATATTAATTTGGAATTTAGAAAAACTTTAAACATAAAAAGTGTTTGGATTTGAATAAACAATTCAAAACCATTTTCTGTTTTAAAAAACAATTAATGTAACCATTTAAAATATGAACCATTTACAATTAAAAATGAATTAACTTATATTTTTTTGATATCAATTTGGAATTTAGAACAACTATAAACATAAAAAGTGTATGGATTTGAATAAATAATTCAAAAACATATTCTATTTTTAAAAAATAATTAATATAACCTTTTAAAATGAATTAACTTATATTATTGAATATTAATTTGGAATTTAGAAAAATTTTAAACATAAATAGTGTTTGGATTTAAATAAATAATTCAAAACATTTGTCCTTTTACCGAGGATGGACGAAAAGGTTTGAGATGTACGGTTGGGATATAGTCCATGTAAGGTGGTCTAGTATTTTAGGAAAATAGGACGGTAGCATTACGAAGCGGCATTTTGGTGGTTACTTCAAGCGACGTTTTTGCGGAAAAATGGAAAAGGGTTTTCCGATGCGACAAAAGGAAAACTTCCTCCTGCAACATTGTTCTCCATACCAATGTCCACTCACATGCATAATATGGGCACAACATCACAAACTATGCCGTGATTCACACATAACATCGGTCATTTGAATGAAAGCCATGAAACCTCGAACATGATAGGTCATTTTGTGAAGGTTTTTTGAAACATGATCAATATACCAAGTGCAGTATTTTTCCTTTCAACTATGTAACATAATATGACACCGCGAAGGATTTTCATTGTTCGGATTTTTTTGAATTTATTATGCCCGTTTTGAATTATTTGAATTTCTAACTATGGTCGAACGGTGTGCATGAAGATAGGGGCGGGCATCGTTAGAACTTGCATTGGATCTCTGAAGAAACCACATATTGCGAGTCTAAAAGCGATTTTTCAAAAATCACAGGCGATAGATCATGTACTGTAGTACAAACCGGACCCACTTCCTGTAGATTCGGCGGACATTTATCCTTTTACGGGGATGGGCGAAAAGGTTTGAGATGTACGGTTGGGATATAGTCCATGTAAGGTGGTCTAGTATTTTAGGAAAATAGGACGGTAGCATTACGAAGCGGCATTTTGGTGGTTACTTCACAAAGCGACCCGTTTTTGCTTTCGGAGAAAATGGAAAGGGTTTTTCCGATGCGACAAAAGGAAAACTTCCTCCTGCAACATTGTTCTCCATACCAATGTCCACACACATGCATAATATGGGCACAACATCACAAACTATGCCGTTATTCACACATAACATCGGTCATTTGGACGAAAGCCATGAAACCTCGAACATGATAGGTCATTTTGTGAAGGTTTTTGAAACATGATCAATATACCAAGTCTGGTATTTTCCTTTCAACTATGTAACATAATATGACACCAGAAGGATTTTCATTGTTCGATTTTTTTGAATTTATTATGCCCGTTTTGAATTATTTGAATTTCTAACTATATAATTGAACCGGTGTGCATGAAGATAGGGGCAGCATCGTTAGAACTTGCATTGGATCTCTGAAGAAACCACATATTGCGAGTCTAAAAGCGATTTTTCAAAAATCACGCGATAGATCATGTACCGTAGTACAAACGGACCCACTTCACCTCCGATTCGTGGACATTTGTATCCTTTTACCGGGGATGGGCGAAAAGGTTTGAGATGTACTGGTTGGGATATAGTCCATGTAAGGTGGTCTAGTATTTTAGGAAAATAGGGCGGTAGCATTCGAAGCGGCATTTTGGTGGTTACTTCAAAACGACCCGTTTTTGCGCTCGGAAAATGGAAAAGGGTTTTTCGTGCGACAAAAGGAAAACTTCCTCCTGCAACATTGTTCTCCATACCAATGTCCACACACATGCATAATATGGGCACAACATCACAAACTATGCCGTGATTCACACATAACATCGGTCATTTGAATGAAAGCCATGAAACCTCGAACATGATAGGTCATTTTGTGAAGGTTTTTGAAACATGATCAATATACCAAGTCTGGTATTTTTCCTTTCAACTATGTAACATAATATGACACCGAAGGATTTTTCATTGTTCGGATTTTTTGAATTTATTATGCGTTTTGAATTATTTGAATTTCTAACTATGGTCGAACGGTGTGCATGAAGATAGGGGCCAGGCATCATTAGAACTTGCATTGGATCTCTGAAGAAACCACATATTGCGAGTCTAAAAGCGATTTTCAAAAAATCACAGGCGATAGATCATGTACGTAGTACAAGCCGGACCCACTTCCTGCCGATTCGAGACATTTGTCCTTTTACGGGGATGGACGAAAAGGTTTGAGATGTACCGGTTGGGATATAGTCCATGTAAGGTGGTCTAGTATTTTAGGAAAATAGGACGGTAGCATTACGAAGCGGCATTTGGTGGTTACTTCACAAAAGCGACCCGTTTTTGCTTTCGGAAAATGGAAAAGGGTTTTCGATGCGACAAAAGGAAAACTTCCTCTGCAACATTGTTCTCCATACCAATGTCCACCACATGCATAATATGGGCACAACATCACAAACTATGCCGTGATTCAGCACATAACATCGGTCATTTGGACCGAAAGCCATGAAACCTCGAACATGATAGGTCATTTTGTGAAGGTTTTTTCGAAACATGATCATTGTTCGGCACACATTTAGTCCCGGATGTAGTCACAAACCGGGACTAAAAATATTTTCCGCCATTTCCCACCTCTTCCCGCCAATTTTTCCCGCCCTTTCCTTTCTAATAGAGCTTTTAGTCCCGGATGTAGTCACTAACCGGGACTAAAGATATTTCCCGCCATTTCCCAAAGCTTCATGCCAAGTTTTCCCACCCTTTCCCTCTATATTTAGGGTGATCGTGTCATGGCTATCCACACATCCACACCTTCCTCTCTTAGAACAATGGACAACGCCTACTGGGCCATTCTGACCCTCGAGGAGACCGATGCGCTGTGCGCCTCCAACTACCCTTGTCCACCGGGGTACCGGCCGCCCGCCGGCTGGATGCTGAGCGCTGGAGGGGTTCCTGTCCCTCCTGTCCCTCAAGGTTCCGCACGCCAGGCGGCCATCACAAACCACTTCTACCACGAGCTCACGAGCGGCAGCGGATGGATCCCAGTGGGATCCCGACAACTATGACACTGGAATGCCTTCTTCGCTAATAGGCGGGAAAGGGAGCTCGCCAGTCACGGTGATGGCCCGCCACCGTGAAGTCGGTAGTAAATGCTGTGGTGGGAGAACCGTACTATCATCCAGTGATGCGCTACATCGCGGGAGACCATCCTCGCCTCACGGTGCCGCAGGTCCACCCGCCACAGGCCCCACCTGTCCCGTGATGGCGGCATGCGTCTTCGAGACCCCTCTCCCACCCGCCATGAATCCAAGACTGGAATGGCCCTGGTATATGCCATGGATGGGTGAGGATCCCGGAGTGGCGGTGGCGATGGCGATGATGATGGCGACGACGATGAAGACCACAGGCTGCGTGCTATAGGACTAGGCATGATTATGACTAAAGGAAGCGCTTTAGGCTGAGTGTTAGCTAGTCGATTTGTCCGGTTTTAATATTAATAAATGTCTTAAGTGTTACCTAATAAATAGAGGAAATGCCTATATAAAGAGAGGGTTCATATTTAGTCGATTTGTACGGTTGGGATATAGTCCATGTAAGGTGGTCTAGTATTTTAGGAAAATAGGGCGGTAGCATTACAAACGGCATTTGGTGGTTACTTCACAAAGCGATCCGTTTTTTGCGCTCGAAGAAAATGGAAAAGGGATTTTCCGTGCGACAAAAAGGAAAACTTCCTCTGCAACATTGTTCTACATACCAATGTCCACACACATGATCATTGTTAGACACATTTAGTCCGGATGTAGTCACAAACCGGGACTAAAGGGATGCTGACTGATGGGCGAGACAACACTAATAATAGGTCATTTTGTGAAGGTTTTTGAAACATGATCATTATTACCACATTTAGTCCGGATGTAGTCACAAACGGGACTAAAATATTCCCATTTCCCTCTTCCGCCAAGTTTTCCTTTCCTTTCTAAGAGCTTTTAGTCCGGATGTAGTCACTAGGGACTAGATATTCCGCCATTTCCCAAAGCTTCATGCCAGTTTTCCGCCCTTTCCTCTATATTTAGGTGATCGTGTCATATCACATCCACCTTCCTCTCTTAGAACAATGGACAGCGCCTCTTTCCATTCCCTCGAGGCCAGGCGGTCAACTACCCTTGTCAGGTACCTTGGCTGGATCTTGGCTGGAGGGTTCTGTCCCTCTGTCCCTCAGGTTCACTTGCGTGACCATCACAAACTTCCGCCGAGCTCACGGGGCGGATGGATCCCCGTGGGATCCACTGAATGCCTTCTTGGCTAATAGGGAAGGGAGCTCGCCAGTCTGGTGATGGCCGCCGGTGAACAACGAAATCGGAAATGCGTGGTGGGAGAACCTATCATCAGTGATCGCTACATCGCGGGGACCATCCTCGCCTCGGTGCCCGAGTCCACATACAGGCCCTGCTCGTGATGGCGGCATCGTCTTCGAGACCCCTCTCCCACCCATGAATCCATGGCCTGGTATATACCATGGATGGTGAGGATCCCGGAGTGGCGGTAGCGATGATGATGACGATGAAGACCACGAAGCTGCGTCTATAGGACTAGGCATGATTATGATTATGACTTTAGGCACAGGTCGATTTGTCGGATTTTAAGTGTTACCTAATAAATGAAATGCCTATATAAAGTTCATAGTCGATTTGTCGGTTGGGATATAGTCCATGCCGTATTTTAAAAATAAACATATTTGGTGGTTACTTCTCAATATAAAATGGAAAGGGGTTTATGTTCCTCTGTTGTTGATAACCACAGATTGTTGTCGACTAAAGGGATCGGCAGTGGGCGACAACACTAATAATAGGGGTGAGTGTCGACATTATGTCGCATGGTTAGACTTTGTCCTTGGGATGGTGTCACCAACCGACTGAAGATGATTTTTAGTCCTGCTGAGACACCAACCGACTAAAGATAGCCAAGATCAATAATAGGGGGTGGAGGTCGACATTTATGTCGCGTGAGTGTCGGCATTTTTATGCCGAGCTGCTTGTACTATAAATATGCATCCAGAGTCCAAATTCTCCCAAAATTACTGAGGCATCTCCAAGATGGTTTTAGAGAGGTGGGACACCACTATCTGCCAGTTTCTGTGAGATGTCGACGAGCCCACTCCTCCCAAGATTCCAGAAATCGTCATAGAGGCACCCCTAATATGTGAAATTAGTTAGCCCGAGGCGAGCCGATCTAGTTAGTGAAGTTACAAGTCGCAAGATGGTTTTCGAGGAGCAGACACCACTGGGCGGCCAGTTTCAGGAGATGCCGACGGAGCCTGGGGCCCCTCCCAAGATCTCCTAGAAATCGGTCATAGAGGCACCCCTAATATGTGAAATTAGTTAGTCTGAGGCGATTGGGATCTAGTTAGTGAAGTTATGTTTGCAAGATGGTTTTCGAGATAGGGACACCATCGCTGCCAGTTTCAGGAGGCGCTGGATTTGCCTCACTCCCTCCTGCATCTCCGAAATCGGGCTCATAGAGGCACTCCTGGCCCAAATGGCCAAAATGACTAACACTCACAGACATTTATTAATATTAGAAACTGAGACTACAAAACTGGGACTAAAGGGCCACAAACCATGAAGATATCCTTCTGGCCACAAGCCACAAACCGCGAAAAGACATGCTAACTAGAGTTGTATAATATGAGCATGAACTTCTTGGCATATGTCATTCTTATGACCGCTTCAGACGGTGAATTCATGGAGCATCTTTCTCTTTACTTTAACGGAATGCTTGGGTGGCATTTTCACCGTGAAGGGCGGAATTTCATCAAACTTATTATAATATTCTCGACATGTTCCCAGTCTTAGCCCCTCGATTCCCACGTATATGTTTCTTTTTCCCCTCGAAGAACTATGTGACGCTTTGGATCATCATATGATGTATTCGTTGGTATATTTTTTTCTTTTTTTCTTGTCCCGTGAGGACATGTCCTTCACATAGAAAACTCCGAGACACATCACATTGGCTAGGACGAATGGTTCATCTCTATAACCAAGATTGTTGAGGATCCATCGTGCTGTCATTCCAGCATTAACCGTCTATCTTTACCCCTTCCCCATTCAGTCAAGTTGGACCCATTTGGCAAATAAAGGAACAAAGGGACCTTAAAAGAGACTCCATAGTCTAGTTCCCATATCTCCTCTATGTAACCATAATATGTGTCCTTTTGTCCATTCTCGCTCGCTTATTGCATCAAAGCTTTATTAACCACTATTTTGGTTGGTGCTTCTTTTATCTTGGGCGATCGTGTAGAATGTATTCCCATTTATTTCGTGACTTTGGAAATTCAATACAAGTAGGAAGATGGACGCAGCCAACAAGTATAGCTGATCTCCTGGGTAACAAGCAGGGTGTCATTCAAGAGATGTGTCCGAGATCCAACCACCTATTGCATGTACTTCATGTGTTCATCTCATCTCTATCCATGATCTGTGCTTCCCGTGTTTTTGGAGCGCACAATATTCTTGTGTTCCTCCATATAACGGAGAGTCTGCCAAGGTGGAAATTATGTAGAACCTGTGTAAGTGTGCTTTTAGTGAAAGAATCCTGTCCCTTACATATCAAGGCTTTTCTTCCCAAATGCGTCTTTTTCCACTTAGTCTTCTCCTCGGCGCCACAGTCGAGTCAGAACACCAATCCATTTAAGGTCAAATGAATAAAGTCAACACAAAACTCAATGACCTCCTCCGTCACCCATATCCCTTGAGATGCTTCCTTCCGGTCTAGCGCACGGTTATGCGAGGAACATATTTCTTTTAAGACTCCCATGAACCTCTCAAAGGGGAACATATCAGTGCGTGTTTACTCGACCGAGAATGGCAATCTCTTCCACTAGATGAACCAGGAGATGCGCTATAATATTGAAGAACACATGGTTTTAACACCAATTCAAAACTAATGTTAAGATCATTGTACCACATCCTTCCGAATTCCTTGGCGTAATATCCCCGACTGATTACCTCTTCCGAGATATTGCATTGAGGAATGCACACAAATACCACAATGGTACTAAAATTTTTCGTAGAAGCCCCCTCAATGCAATCTCCAAGCAAATCCAGCACATAATCAATGCGATGATACTATGAGACTTCAGGTTTTGGAAACTTTTTCTCCGCTTATATTTATTATCCCTTTATATTAGATGAGAAGCCCGGACGGCACCTTGATACAGTAGAAGGACTCTCAAAAAGATTTCCTTCTCCGCTTGGTGGGTGAAAGTTAGCATAAAGGCCGTACGATTTCATGGACGCCTCTCTTTATCCGGGCCTTTGTTAATCTCTGTGATGCATGTTCTTTGGGTCTTTCATAATTTTGTTGGTCCTCCGCGGCTTCTGTGTATTCTTTTGGTCTTCCCATACACGCTTAGGAATCCTAGCAGTGTTCATTTGCGAGATTCTTCGCCACGCGGCATCACGTCGATTGAAGAGCGACACGCAGACTCTTCCAATATGGCAACGCTCCCAAAATATAGGATTTCTTCTTCCACATGGGTGCGCGGTTCCTGTGAGTTTATCGCCGTTCGACTCATCAATCACGGACTCCCTTTCCAAAGATTACTTCTATGTCCTGACCATACCAAATACATCATCACCAGTCGAGTTCGAAGTTTTCCAAGTGATCTCGCCCTCACCTTTAAGTGCTCATTTTCTTCTTACGTGATGATTGGTCTGGAAGAAATCACCGATTCGGGCTAGGGTACACAAATCTTCTTTGCATTTATATGCAAATATGTACCTTCTGGTCTTATCTACTAAACAGTGGGTGCATGCCTTATATCCTTTTGTTTCTCCGTCTCCGAAGCGTTACTAAGAGCATGCCAATCATTGATGGTTACGTAATAACAACCCCTCGTGAGATTAAATGGCTCCTCGCTTGTTCTTCACATCCCACGACGATACACCTGGTTTGCCCCACAATCAGGTAAGAGTTCTCTTCAACCAATGGCCTAAGGTACACATCAAATGTCGCGTCTGGCCGCTTTCGGGCCCGGATGAGCACCGGCATCATAATGAACTTACGCCTATGCACAACCAAGGAGGCAGGTTGTAGATACATAGAGTCACAGCCAGGTGCCGTGGATCGAGCTATTTCATTCTCCCAAAAAGGATTCATGCCATCCGTGATTCTTAGATTCAAAACCATAAGTTCCCTTGCGCTACCCGCAGAAAGTCCGGGAAGTCTCTCTCGATTTTCTCT
Source organism: Avena longiglumis (assembly GCA_030063025.1). Lineage (NCBI taxonomy): Eukaryota > Viridiplantae > Streptophyta > Magnoliopsida > Poales > Poaceae > Avena > Avena longiglumis. Next base: position 107,329,504 of record CP125974.1, read on the forward strand.
CCACTGCAGACCCATCGCCAGTGAAAAGTCTCTAACTCCCCCGCCTTCTTACGGTCTTTTGAAAGCCATCGCAATAACCTCGGGCATGCTCTTTTGTTTCTTAAACATGCTGCTTCAACCTTGGTATTATAGGAGCATACCACATAACCTTTAGCAGAACCTCCTCTTCCGGAGGGGCTCTCCTCAACATCACTCGTGGTCATCTCGTCTCGATCTATACCGCGAACGTTACCGTGCATACCGGCATTTATCTAAATTCTCATACTCCTCATCATGTAGAGGATGCCGCTAATGCACATGCATGTATCTTTTTGGCACATCTAATCCTGTGAGGACAGAGAGTCTTCTTTGCTTCAGAGGGTACTACATCGGGAAGCTCGTTCAAGATGTTTTCAGAAACTTCGGCTTCATTATTTCGCAGCATCTTTCTCAAATGAGGAGTCATGACCCACACTGGCTTCCATTTTAGAAATAATCTCCAAAGGTCGCATATCGAAGCTTTACAGCCGCGATCTTCAGCAATTTTAAGTACAACAATTTCTTGTGATCTTCTAACATGCCCTCTAACTTCAACTTCTCATTTTACTGCTTGCATACCTCGCCAGCATCGTAAATGACCCTACCAAGTTCATCAAATTGCTCATCCGATGCCCGGCTCTTCACCTTTTCCTCTCCATTGTCTTCCATTGCAAGTAGATTTTCCATCAGATTCAGTGAAACATATGATGATAGTTGTTATCATCATCTTCTTCTTCACCATCTTCCATCATAACCCCTCTTTCCCGTGCTTGGTCCAAAGAATTATAGTTGGGCATGGAAACCTTTTCATAATCAAAAAGTCATAATGATTTTCGAGGAAGAGTACCTTGTTGTTCCGACATTGAACACATGGACAACGATAACCATTCTCTTTGTTTGCCATAGCCACATCGATAAATTTATCCACGCCTTTTGATATACCCGCTACTACACGGCCAACGACATCCATTCGCCTCTTCGACTGCTCATCTCAACAGACTATATAAGTAAGTTTATCAAAAACAGACATCATAAATAGTGAAATAACCAATTCACAATCGTAGTATACATGAATTGTATCAATGACCTAGAAAAAAGATAAGATTGCTAACTTCGATCGAGGGAAATAAGCCTACGCTGCCTTTGAGCACCTCTTCTATATTTTTGCTCATGGAGAAATTCAACGGATTTTTCTACTCAAACATTTCAACAAACACCTTCAATGCCATGCACATGAGAAAAAACTAGCACACACCCTCACAGCGTTTTCACACCATTCGAAAAAAACAGAGTGGAGGCAGTGAGGAGGGGGCTGGGGCATGCCAGATGACGGTAGAGGGCGGGGGGTCTTAGTCCCAAGTTGGGAGCCAAAGAACTGGACTCTGGTGCAGGTACAGCCACGTGGCTGCGGCTAACCTTTAGTCCCGCTGGTATAGGCCCAACCGGGAATGCATGCCCCCGCTCAACCGGGACCCATGCCCTCGGCCCCTGCGTGCCCGCCTCCCAAACCGGATTGTTAAGATACTGTAAGTTAAAGATTAGTGCCACAAGCGTCGCCAACCGGACTAATGCTCCTGTGGGGTGGCGCAAACGGATGGCCCTTTTTTTCCTCTAGTGGAAGTCACGCATCTGACTTCGTCGTTGCTTGAGCCGCGTGCAACAAGCCTCGACATGGAGATCCCAGCCTCCCTTCTTCTCCGACATCGACGCTTCATGCCGCTTATAATGCGGAGCAGATCGCCTATGATACGGGTTTGACCGGATTGGACCTAGCCATGTGCTGGTTCATCGACGATTTGATCCCGCCTCGGCAGCACCGGCCGGGTCGCACGTACCCAGTATACCAATGATAGAAGGGATAGCCTCCCGATTCCGAGGATAATTTCTCGAAATGATCTACCAAGCTTCAAGCCTCAATTTCGATATCGCCAAGGTGAAGGATAGGCAGCATGGTTTCTTACCATCACTCTAATGCACATGTTCAGAGAGCAAGTAAGCCCAAAGGTATTTATTTTCGGTATGACATATACTCCAGCTTCTTCCATCTAATCACATTATCTCATCTAACACGGTGGTTTTTTCTGTACGCCTTATGGTATAGATGGCGAGGATAGCATGGTTCCTAAAAATCTATGGTCCAAAGATGAAGGAAGTCACCACCGTGCAGGTCTCGACGATGATGTTCTCCGTTGCCAAGCGAAGCGGTAGCTCCACCTCCTATCGCCCGCCGAGGACGCAAGAAGAAGTAAGAAGATGGGGGTGAGCCTCCAAAAAGACTACCGCCGCTTACTAGAGCATGCGAGAAAAAGAAAGATTATCGATCCCTTTTACAAAGAACCCTCTTTTGTAAGCTTTTTCTCCGACATTGTCCATTAGTCTCTGCTCTTATTCCTATACTTATGCATTTTGCATGTTTCCGGTGAAGAAAGCCATGACCAGCTTCAAGAAGACCTTCCAAAATTTTGGGGGCTTTAGAACTATCAAGGATATGCCGTGATCGCTGACAAGTATCTCTCCCATCGCCTTCAAGCCATCATGCCATTGTTAAGCCTTTCGGCATTCACTCCGACAAGCTTTCTCAAGCCAAGGAGGTAGCTGGCCCTTCCGCCATGGAAGTGGGATCTCAAAGCTCTCTACGAGCTTGCTGTCGGCTAATGTATTACGAATAAAGCGAGTATTTAGGAGAGTGCCGCGACAAAATGGCTGAAGCTCCGGCTATGGGATTCCACTTCCAGAGCGGTAAGACGGTGTGATATGCAGGTATTCTCTGGCCAAGGGCGCGCCTCGTCCTCAGCCTGCAAAGCCATATGTAGTCTTCGAAGATAGTCTATCCGCACTACGCCTGGCAAAGCACTTTCCTGGGTTCCCAGTGGCAGACCCGGACATCTCCAACGTGTGGTGGTCTCGAGGAGCCCTCCCAAAGCAGTAGATCTTGCAAGGAAATAGCGCATCCTTTGGCAAGTTGCTGGTCGAGAGTGCTATCAACCTCAAGATCATTGCACTTTGGTAAGTTTTGTTTCTGCCTTTGCATTTGGTTATAATGAATATCCCATCGTAGTTCCCCGAGGATTTCAGACATTTGAAAACCATAGGTCTTTTATGCGCTAAATGCCTCTAAGAGTAACTCAAGCTAGAAAACTTCTCACCCAGTAGCTCCCCTGTGCATGTAGTTTTGAATGAAATATTCTGGACTAGATGCTTTAAGAGTAAAGACGACGTGTGTATTATAAATTTCGATACCGTGAGGCCCCCCAAGCTTCTTTCTTTGTAATGTAATCAAATTAGTTCCGACTAGATGCTTAAAGAGAAACTAAGCATTCATCCTGAAAGTTAAAAACTTTACATCAGAGTCTTTCAAGACTTCCAATCAAACCTAATTAGTTCCAACTAGATGCTTAAACAAAGACTACATATTGCTAAGTTAAAAACTCTCTCCGTGAGGCCTCCCCGAAAGGCTCATGAGCCTAGGGTGGAAATTTTTCGCCAGATTCTAAGTAGTACTCAAACAATAACTAACTTTCTTCTTTCCGCCAATGAGAATGCCTTAGGGCATGGCCAACGATACAAGTACTGTAAGATGCGCACGATGACTTGCAAGTTGCAAAGTGGGTAAATCTGCTTTCTTGAAGCATGAACAGATCACCAAGAGCAAGCGCCCTGCTTTTCCTTTCTTTTTCGTGATTCCGACCTTGGTTTTGTGCCCACATTCTCCAAAGACTCACTAGGTAATCAAGTTATTTATCCCGACTCGCAAAAACCATTGCCAAGTCTAAGGATATTGTCGAACAATCCAAGCATGTTCAAAGAATTGATAATGCGTAGAACAAGATCTTGCCGCTAAAGAGGGAAGGTTATGCATGCTAAAATTGCATGAAGAATCAATGAAAGCCTTGGCAGACTACATTTATCGAGGAGATGAACCGGCTGGAAAGAGGAGAGATCACGATCTGAAGGAGTGAGAAAAGAGCTGTCGAACAGGAGCAAAAATCAACGCCATCAATGAGGTGTACAAACTCCTCCAACAAGAGCGGACTCATGCATGGCGGATACCCTTCCGCAAGCTTGAGGGCCAGCGATCTTCAAAAGTAAGCCCTTTCTCTCCGCCTTTTGGATTGTGAGTCTAGATATTCTGAATTTTGAACTCACGCGCCCTTTACCGTTTCCGGAATTTACAGCCCTAAGTGGGTTTAACCCTTACGCTTCCTTCAGCAAAATAATGCTTTGGTCCTGCTTAACTTTATCAACACCGCCATCACATGCTGTGCAAAAAAGCTTAGATTGCCAAGCCCCCTCCGGTGATCAATATCAAGACATCGGACTCGTGGCGGTGTTTCGAGGATCCTGCGTGACGAGCCCCCGAAAGCGACATAAGCTGAAGGCTTCATGCACGGCCGGGTGGGCGGGACATGGCGCTATCCATGGTCAAGGTGACATACCACGAGGATGCCGACATTTCGACACTCAGTAACCTCCTCGTATCCCCGGCGATAGATGATTTAAGCGGCAAAAGATAAACCACGAATCTATCTTTGCTGCCGCCACTCATGTGTTATGACACCAGTAGTCGCCGAGTTATTTCACCTTAACGCTCTTTCTGCGGCTAATGAACACCATCGATGGTGGCGATCAAACCTCCGAGTCCCTCAACACTGGCTGACTTCCGCAGGTGACTCTCCTGCTGCTAGTGCGTGATGTTGCTTCCAAGTCAGGCCACGCTTACGCCAGAGAATAAAAACAATTTGTACATATTTGTTTCCTCCAGAACATGTTATGCTTAAAAACTATGCGTTAACTTAAGGCGGAAACAATGGTGTGGTAAGGTCCTCGCTATTTAAGAACTATATCCAAAGCACATGTATATATTTTTAAGCCAAAGTGCTGGCTTTATCTATTACTTTGGTTTTTATGCGTTGACTTTTTGTGAGCCGGTAGACTCATGTCTAAACCATGGTAAGCTCAGTGATGATGCCCAATGGCATCGCCAATAACCTAAGCACAAAATCGCGAACAATAAGTGCCAAGTCACTACTCCAGAATCCACATAGAAACAACAAAGAACGTGCAAACTAGAAAACTTAAGCTAACTCCAGTAGGCAGAATTTTCACAAGTTCAATCGCAAAGCTTGTGCATAAAGGTTTTTATATGATCCAACAATGAACACTAAAGGAGGTAAATAATCAAAGAATATGAGGAACCAAAGAGCTTTTATTTCATTGATCATAATAGATACACAATTAGATAAAAATGAAAAATGTAGAAAGGACGTGAAGTTGTTCTATGTTCCATGGCCGATCAAGCCCGTGAAGTCATCATCCGGTCATTGCGCGCGCCTTTTCCGCTTATGATCCTCACAATCTATCTCTTCGCCTACAATTATTAAAGAGGTAGTAAGACCCATTGAGGTTAGCGCTTGAGCTTATGATGAATCGGTCCTTCTCATGGCGGGGATAATTTGTGTGACTTCTCCTCGCTTAAGTCAAGCGCACCAAATCTCTCTTTAAACGGAAATGGCGCTTAACGCGCTTTATTATGGTATCTCGCAAGTAGCTTCGCTGGTAGATGGCGGATCTTGGCACAAACCAAAACATGCTCCCCGCCGAGTTTATAGGTCCACATCTAGGGCGCCCTCGGATTCTTCAACATTATCTTTCGTTGCAGGTATGCAACCCTTGGTGCATCGTGAAGTATGCTCTGCAGGTAGATGGTCGCCCATATACCATGAAGTAATGGGTATATCCGGTGGATCTCATGGGTATAGCTTGTAAACCTCCATAAAGACAGATGGTAATTCTTCCGCCTGTGCTCCAAGCTTTCTATGAAGGTCAAGACGTGATTGCCCCCGCAGAATCCATCCATTGGTTTCGCCACCCGACTCATTGGATTGTGGATGTGCCATGATGAAGCAAGGTC